>CAUYUJ010018285.1:70000-117183 GCA_963575745.1 Prorocentrum cordatum | reverse complement strand
GAGCGGAAGCACGGAATTGAGGCCAGCGCTGCAGCGGGAGCACGATTCGGAACGAGCGGGGCCCGAAAATGAGGCCGGCGCCTCAGCGAGAGCAGCATTTGGGAAAACATGCAGGCGAAAACCAAACTCAGGGGGTACCTGTGTGTAAAAAACAGTACGCGGGGGGTGGTCGGACACTCCCAGGCCGTCATCAGCGGAAGAGGGAGAGTAGTATTCATATTGAATAATTGTAGAGGGAGGGGGAGGAGGAGGGGGAGGGGGAGGGGGAGGAGGAGGAGGAGGAGGAGGAGGCGGAGGAGGAGGAGTAGGAGGAGGAGGAGGAGGAGGAGTGAGGACGAGGAGGAGGAGGAGGAGGCGGAGGAGGAGGAGGAGGAGGAGGCGGAGGAGGAGGAGGAGGAGGAGAGAGGAGGAGGACGAGGAGGAGGAGAGGAGGAGGAGGAGGAGGAGGAGCAGCGAGGAGGAGGAGGAGGAGGAGGAGGAGGAGAGAGGAGGAGGAGGAGGAGGAGGAGGAGGAGGAGAGGAGGGGGAGAAGAGGAGGGGGGAGAAGAGGGAGGGTGGGAGGAGGAGGAGGAGGAGGAGGAGGGGAGGAGGAGGAGAGAGGAGGAGCGAGGAGGAGCCCAGACTTCCAGCGTGCTTCGGACTTTAGGGCGTCGCTCCAGGGGGGTGGGGGGGGGGGGCGGTCAATATGGGGGGGGGGACAGTGCACCTCGCGCGGCCCGACAGGCCCCCCTTTTGGCCCTGGAGGGCCGCTTTCGGGTACCCTGCAGAGCACCTGCCCTGCAGCCCTTGCTGCCCCCCCCCCCCCGAGCACGCTGCGCCCAGGATAGTGCAGGAGCGAACAAAAGAAAAAACGTAGGGCAGGGTCGCGCCGCGTTGTGCCGCGGCGGCGACCCCAGGGCGGGCGTGCAAGGTGGAACGCCGCCTTGTGGCCCAGAGTCGGCCCACAGCCAATGGTCAGAAGTGTCGTGTGCCCCGCTTCTACTGGACTCGCCGCTGGCGCGCTCGCCTGCGGCCGCTGACTAGAAAGGAATGATCAGGCGTCTCGGAAACGTGTGATCGCTCCACGTGGAGCGATCCACGGGGTGTCAGAGACCCGCGCCGACGTCATCGCGACGCGAACCTGTCGCACACACATGGAGGGGGAGAAGAGGGAGGGGGGGGAGGAGGAGGAGGAGGAGTCATCAATCCGCCTTGGTTCCGTGAGTGCGTTGTGCGCGAGAGCGTTCATGAGAGACGAGGCTGGCCCCGCGGACTGGGTGGGGGGGCCATGTTCCTCTGCGTGGCTGGGCGCGCACGTCTTTTTTTGTGGGCTCCCCAGATGTAGCCAGGACCCCTTGGCATCGCTCGGACGTGTGCATTTTTTCTTTCGGCGAGGACCATCGAGGAGCATCCTTGATCATTTGGCGAGAAAACCACGCACGAGACCGAAAGAAACACAGGGGATGGACGTCCGCGCGATGGCCAGTTGTGGGCTCCCCAGATGTAGCCAGGACCCTGGTTGAAGGGAGCCGGTTGGCGAGTTGGGCCCGAAGCATCAAAGAGAGACCCAGGATGACTTGACCAGGTTTGCCGCAGTTGGTGTGGCTTCGGGTGGCGGCAGCTCCAGTTGGTGGATTGGCGCTTGGGGGCGTCCCACAGTACATATCGCTAAACCAGGTCCTACTACACCCAGTCCTGCCAACGACCGAGTGTTGACAACATCCAGACGGCGAACATTTCTGAGGCTCGAGGTTTTCGGACGCTTTCGTTGGTTTTCGGCGGGTTTCCAGCATCGGGGTGCCTTCCAGCAGCTGCGTCTCGCCGAGAGCGTTCCGGGGGCGCCTGGGTCGTCCCAAACGGCTGCCAGAGGCCCGAGTTTTGGCCCGAAACGACCCAGCGCCCCAGATCTCCCACTTGTTTAAAAATCACAACGCAGTTTCGTCTTGACTTTCGGCTCCCGGGGCCCTCGCAGGGCCCTGGGAGCGCCAAAAAGCGGCGCAGGATAAAAAGCCGGTCCTGGGGAAAGGGTCGGAATTTCCAGGATCGCGCATGGAAAAATCAGGAGCACCCGGTGCGGCTGCCCGCACTCGACGACGACGACGACGGCGGCGGCGACGGGAAGGAGGGCTCGGACCGACGAACTGGCGCTTCGGTAGCAACCCAGGGGAGCCCTGCATGTCCTCGCAACTGTGTCTTTGGAGTGCACTCGCGTGCGCTGGCGTCTCGAAGCCGACGAGCAAGCGCCGATTTGGGGTCGACTCGGCGCCGACTGACGTCGAGTAGCGATGGTCAGCGTCGATTCGCAGGAGCCAGCAGGATGACACAGTGAGCGGCTTGAATAAGGAACACTTACTTTTCAAAAGGGGCTCGGTCGTTCCCTAGGGTTGCATGCGTTATCTACAATTCCTCATGCGCTATGTGTTTTTTTATCGCTCCTTATGCGGCTATTCCTTGGGATAAACAGGGGGATAAACAGGGGGCTTGAGTCCGCTTTCGGGCTGCTCTGCAGGTCGAACTGGCGCCCATACCATCGTTCATGAGCCTTGCCGCACAGCTCAGGCAATGCGGACTGTAATTGAGGTCGGTGCCCGGCTATGGGAATGGCGGGAAAACACCATGTTGGCATTTTCTCGCAGTATGAGGGTTTGGTGCGGTGCCACAGGGATCCCTCCAGCTCCGGCTTGCGCGCGCCTGGCTTCGGCGAAGGGCCGTACTGTAGTCTTGCGCCCCTTGAGGCTCACAAGGGAGAATGCCGCCGAACGTCGGGCCGACTTCCTCTCGCCCCTCTGGGGAGGCATCGGACGCAGCCCTGTCCAGAATCGTCACGGCACCGAAGGTGACTGCAGCCGGGGCCTTGAACAAGGAACCTTTTTCGTTGGGGAGGGGCTCCGTGCTCCTTCATTGTTTTACAGCTTGCCTGAGGTTTTCCTTAGGGTTTCGATACGAAATCGAGGGATAACTTATGGAAAAAAGGGGCCCCGTTCCTTATTTTGGGTTCCTTAGGTCAAGGCCCCGACTGTACCCCCCGGTCTGCACTCTTGTGCAGCTGTCTGCGGCAAACCCCGCCCGCCTCGCCGGCGCAGCAGCGCAGCAGGGGGGAGGCTGGAGTCGAGGACCCGCCCCTGTGCAGCACCTCGTTTGGTCTGGCGCGCGTCTTGAGCACCCCATTCCTGGCCCGCAGCCTCGTTCTCCTCTGCCTTCCTCCTTCGGCCTCCTTGATGCTACAGTGCCGTTTTTCATACATGCTCCGCGTGCGGACCATGTATAAAAAATGCAGGGACTTAGTATGAAAAGCAACGATGAGTTCATGCGTAAATCTATTCATGAACGAATCATGTATTTTTAAATCCCATATTTGTTCAAAGATCCTATGTATTAAAAACTGCCCTGTACCAGGAAAAAAGCATATTGGGCGCTTATTTAATCGCTTCGCTCATTCCGCCGGCCCATACAGTCTCATGTCTGCCGTTTGCCCGAGGGCCCGGTGTCAATGCGGCGCTTTGGGGGTTCCTGGGGCCGCTTGGGGGACTCCTGGGGCGCTCGGGGGGGCATTTGGGGGACTCTTGGGGGCCTCCTGAGGGCCCCGTGGGGGCCTCTTGGGGCCTCTTAGGGGCCTCGTAGGGGCTTCTTAGGGCCGAGGGCTCGAAATGTTGTTTCGTGTTCCCTCTCTGGGGCCCCTTTGGGGGCGTTCTTGGGGCCCTCTTGGACCGTTTTGGAGGCTTCTTGGGCCGTCTTCGAGCCCTCTTGGGCCATCTTGGGGCCCTCTTGGGTGCCTCTTGGGCCCTCTTGGGGCGATCTTGGGGGCCTCTTGGGCCGTCTTGGGGCGTCGGGAAGCCGAAAAGGTGGAAGCTCCAAAATCTCTCAAAAACCTATGGAAAAACAATGATTTTTGCCTCCGGGGGCCCTATTGGGAGTGCTCTTGGAGGCCTCTTGGGGCGTCTGGGGGCTATCTTGGGCGTCTTGGAGCGATCTTGTGGCATGTCGGACCCCTCGTGTACCATCTTGGGGGCCTCTTGGGGGCCTCTTGGCCTTTCTTGGGGCTCTCGGGGACGTCTCGGAGCCCTGTTGGTGCGCTCATGGAGCGCTCGGGACCCGGCCGGGACCCGGCCGGGACCCGGCCGGGGACCGGCCGGGACCTGGTCGGGGTACTTTTCGTCCGGGGACCCCCAGGGGCCGCCCCGCGCGCGCGAACTAGAAAATTGTTAACCAGTTACCGGAGATCTTAGCACGCCTCTGGCCCGTTGGGCCGGCGAATTGGGGGCCTCCTCCGGGCCGCTCAAGGGCCTGCCGTGCACACTCTCGGGGGCCCTGCTGGGGGGGGGCCTCTGCTGGGGCGCGTCGTGGGTCTCTCCTGGGCGCGATGGTTCCACGACTCTCTCCCGAAGAGGCTCGATTGAGCCATCATCTTGGGGACGCCTGGTCCTCCTCCTTATCCTCCTCCTCCTCCTCCTCCTCCTCCTCCTCCTCCTCATCCTCCTCCTCCTCCTCCTCCTCCTCCAGGTCTTCGGGCCGTCCTGAAGCCTCAGCCTCTCTGGGGGTTTTCGGGCAGCCCTGGGACTATAGAGTACACTCGGGGCCGTCTTGGGGGCCTCAGCCTTCATGATTCGTAGCCCCACGCTTTCGGGGGGCAGTCTTGTGGGCGCCTTGATGCTCTCTGCAGATTATCCGAGTCGCTCTGAAACCGAAGTGTTTCATAATCAATCGTGTAATTGTCCAGTATGTGTTTCCACTGCGTTCGCTTACCGCTTGCTAGGCCGAATCCGGCCGTCTCTGGGCTGTCTTGGGGCGCTCGTGGGGCTGCTCAGGGTCGTCTTGGTGTCTTCTTGAGGCTCACAGAGCCCTTCCCGAGGCGATCCGGAAATGAGAGAGAGCGTGATCCACCGCCGCTTTACTGTGGAAAATTGCAGCCCTTTTCCTCCGGAACCCGGGGGTCCCCCCCCCCCCTCCGAAAATCCCCCCCCCCCCTGGATCCCCTCCCCACCCCCCCCCCCCCTTCCCCGGCAAACCCCCCCTCTCCCTACCCCCCCCCCCAAGCTCGATAACGGGGGGTGGGGTCACTACCGGTTCGACCCCCCCCCCTTCCGCCCCCCTTGAAAACCGGAGGGGGGGGTCACTACCAGTTCGAACCACTGAGCTGTCCCACTGTTCCCACCACTGTCCCCACTGTCCCTACCACTGTCCCACTGTACCTCTGTCCCGTTGTCCCACCGCCGTCCTCGCCACCGCCTTCACCACTGTCCCCACCCCCACCACCACTGTACCCTCCACTGTCCTACTGTTTCCACCACATTCCCACTGCCCCCACACCACTGTCCCCACCACCACCGTCCCCACCATTGTCCCACTGTCCCCACTGTTCCCACCATTGTCCTCACCATTGTCCCCACCACTACCGTCCCCACCACTCTGTCCCCACCACTGTCCCGCTGTCCCCTCACCACTGTCCCCACCACCACCGTCCCCACCACTGTCCGCACCCCCCCTCAGTTTTCGAGGGGGGGGGGGGGTTCGAACCAGTAGTGACCCCCCCCGGTTTTCGGGAGAAGACAGGGGGTGGTGTAATGTCAGGGGGGGTTTCGAACCGGTATGTGACCCCCCCGCCCCCCCCCAGGCTCACGCAGCTCTGCCCCAAACTGCACCGTTTCATTAGAACTGGGGGGGGGGGGAGGGGTTCGAACCGGTAGTGACCGCTCCCGGTTTTCTTTCCGGAGGGTGGAGGGGGGTGGGAGGGGGTGGTACCCGTAGTTGACCCCCCCCCCGTTTTCCGCTAGCAGCGGTAGAACACGCTCTTTCGGAAATGAACACCCTCGCAAACAAGATACCATTACGCTCTGTTTGCGTTTCAAGATTTTTGGTTTCAGGGGGTCTCGCTGGAGGCCTCTGTGGTCCTCTTGATGTGCCTGTTATGGAAGCTTCTTGCGCCCTCCTGATGTATATTCAGGGCATCTTGGAGCCTGTGGGGACTCGTTGGGCCGTCTTTGGGAAATCTTGGGGCGCCTTGTAACTTTTTTGGAGCGGTCTTTAGCTTTCTTGGAGTCGCCTGGAGCTCGAAAATGGCGTCAGAAAGAGAAACCAGGGGGGGCGATTTTCTGAGAACTCGTGCGGGTAGGGGGGGAGGGGGGGGGGGTGGCCGTACAAAGCAGTAGCCAAACCCTACCAGACAACAGACACATCCTACCACGCTCCACCGGTCCGAAGGCAGCAAGGTGGCGGACTGCTCTGTTGTGGAGTTCCAAGTGCCACTTATCTGCCTGACTGCAGAAGAGGGGGAGGTGCCTGAGCTAGGGCGATGAATGGCAGGGCTTTTCCGACCCGCGGGCCACCCCCCCCGCCTTCACTGCATCAGCCTACGGTAAGTTCGTATCGTTCTGACGCGGCAGCGATTCCGCCTCGGTCGTTCAAGGATCAACGCCGCCAGTTACCCAGACTCGGCCAACATGGAGCGATCAGGCAAGCGAGAAACCGCCGATAACGGTGGCTGAACGCTCCACGAAGTGTCAAAAACCAGCGCGAAAGTCGTCACGACACGAGCCTGCCGCATGCCCTGACTCTGGAGCCGCCGTACTTTGGTTGATTCCCATCTGAAAACTGATAGAGCACAGCTTGTCTGATCTTGTCTGTGGCCACAGGCCGGACACGTTCCAGGGCTAATTCGTATCTTTCGCCGTGTGATTTTCCTACCTCCTACTCCGCACCCCTCTCGCCAGGAATTGAGCCACATTTTGTTGGGGATCGTTCTCCTGAGCAGTGGCGGACATCGCCCGCGCATCGAGCCCGTGACTCGTCCTTGGTGCTCCTCTGTCCGCAGGTGGGGGGGGGGCAGGATCTCGGCATCGCTCGGACGTGTGCATTTTTCCGTCGGCGAGGACAGTCGAAGAGCATCCTTGATCATTTGGCGAAAAAGCCACGCTTGAGACCGAAAAAAGCACAGGGAATGGACGTCCGAGCGATGGCGAGGGATTTGTCCGCCTTCTCCGCGGGAGCTAACCGACCCATCCCACGCAATCCGGTCACCCAGCCGCGGCCGAGCTTCGGCCACGGTCCCAGGACGCGGCCTGGCGAGGGCCCCCGCAGCCCTTCTGATCATCGGCAGGGCTGGCACGGCACTGGCGCTGCACAGGGGTCATCGCCCCCTCGAGGGGCAGCGGATCGGTCGGTGCCAGCTCCCCTCTTCTCCCTCCCCCCGCAAAAAAAGTCAGGGGCAGCAGCGTGGAATGGGGATTCCCCGCTGCACCACCTCCTCCTCCTCCTCCTCCTCCTCCTCCTCCTCATCCTTTTCCGCCTCCTCCTCCTCCTGCTCCCCGTCCTCCGCATCGGCCTTCTCCTCATTCTCATCCTCCAGGCCCTCCATCCTCCTATCGTGCCAATGTGCTTCCTCCTCCACCGGCACCTGTTCATAGAACCCCCTGAAACGCGACCGTTCCTTCATCCTCTCCTCCGTCCTCGTCGTCGTCGTCCTGCCCATCCTCCTCTTCCCGCCCCCTCTCTTCTTCATCTTCCTCCTCCTCAGTCTCCTCCTCCTCCTCCTCCTCCTCCTCCTCCTCCTCCTCCTCCTCCTCCTCCTCCTCCTCCTCCTCCTCCTCTTGCTCGTGCTGCTGCACCTCCTGCTCCTCGGGCGGTGGCGCTCGCGGGCGGGTTGACATGTGTCGCTTGGTTGCGGTTGCGGTTGCGGTTGCGCCCGCGGGCGGGTTGACGGGTGCCGCTTGGTTTCGGTTGCGGTGGCGCCCGCGGGCCTGGTTGCGGTTGCTGTTGCGCCCGCGGGCGGGTTGAAATGCATCGCCTGGTTGCGGTTGCGGTTGCGGTTGCGGTTGCGCCCGCGGGCGGGTTGACATGCGTCGCCTGGTTGCGGTTTCCGTTGCGGTTGCGGTTGCGCCCGCGGGCGGGTTGAAATGTGTCGCTTGGTTTCGGTTATAGTTGCGGTGGCGCCCTCGGGCGTGTTGAAATTTGTAGCTTGGTTGCGGTTGCGGTTGCGCCCGCGGGCGGTGCGAAATTTGTCGTTTGGTTGCGGTTGCGGTTGCGGTTGCGCCCGCGGGCGGGTTGACATGTGTCGCTTGGATTCGGTTACAGTTGCGATTGCGCCCTCGGGCGTGTTGAATTTTGTCGCTTCGTTGCGGTTGCGGTTGCGCCCTTGGGCGTGTTGAAATTTGTCGCTTGGTTGCTGTTGCGGTTGCACCATTGGGCGTGTTGAAATGTGTCCTTTGGTTGCGGTTTCGGTTGCGGTTGCGCTCGCGGGCGGGTTGAAATGTGTCGCCCGGTTGCGGTTGCGGTTGCGCCCTTGGGCGTGTTGAAATGTGTCGCTTGGTTGCGGTTGCTCTTGCGCTTGCGTTTGCGGGCGGGTTGAAATGTGTCGCCTGGTTGCGGTTGCGCTCGCAGGCGGTTTGAAATGTGTTGTCAAAAGTGCACTTCCAGTTCAGCGTAGTTCAGTCCAGCTCAGTCGGTCAGTCAGCAGAAGGCACGGATCTTCACCCGCCTCCGCCGGGAATCATATGAAAAATGTGTAGGACATGCGTACCAAACGATGCGAACTACCATTCTTCGCTTGGGAATCTGGTGCGACGGCTTTGTCCGCAAGCGATCCGCGGAAACAGCGACGGCAAAGCAGGGCGGAAGTCGGCACCGCGGGAGCTTGAGCAGCAGGGCGAAGATCTCCGCCGCGCCCGCGAGATCGCCCAGAGCAGGGCGGGTCCTGGAGTCCTGGCCCCCTGAGCCCAGCCCCCGCCAACGCAGCCCCTTGGTTCTCGGGCCATACAGGCCTCGGGAAAAAATAGCGAACACTCCTGCCACATTCATCTGTGAACGCCTCCCCCTCCCCCCAATGTTCAAAGTTGGCGGCGGGTCGGATGAGTTGCACCTCGACCGCAGCCTCCCCCGCGCGTGCCAACCTCGAGCTTGGGGGGCAGGGCGGATGTTCACTGATTGTTCCCCTCTGCCGCAGCTCGGCTCTCCGACGGCCGTTCGGGGCGACCCGGCCACCCCCGGGACGCCCTCGGCGAGGCGCGGCCGCTCCTCCCTCCTCCTCCTCCTCCTCCTCCTCCTCCTCTCCTCCTCTCTCCTCCTCCTCCTCCTCCTCCTCCTCCTCTCCTCCTCCTCCTCCTCCTCCTCTCTCCTCCTCATCCTCCTCCTCCTCCTCCTCCTCCTCCTCCTCCTCCTCCTCCTCCTCCCCCTCCCCCTGGCAGGCATCCCGACGCCGGAGAGACGCAGAGAACCGACGACCACGCCCGAAAGCCTCGAGCCTCGAGCCTCGACCGGCCGGGTGCGATGCCAGAGCGCCCCACCGAGGACCTCCGCGACCTCGGTGCTGGCCCAGGTGGGCGAGGCCGCCCCCGCGCCGAGCTCGAGCGCGGCGGTCCAGGAGATCCTGCGCGTGGCAGGCGAGCTGCAGGCCGCTGGCACCTGGCGGCCAGACTGCAAGGAGCCCATGGCCCCCCCCTGCTTCCTCCAGCTCGCCCTCCGCTCCTCCTCCCTCCTCCTCCTCCTCCTCCTCTCCTCCTCTCCTCCTCCTCCTCCCTCTCCCTCCTCCCCTCCCCTCCTCCCTCCTCCCTTCCTCCCTCCTCCTCCTTCCCTCCTCCTCCTCCATCCTCCTCCTCCTCCTCCTCCTCCTCCTCCTCTCCTCCTACCCTCCTCCTCCTCCCTCTCCTCCTCCTCATCCTCCTTCCTCCTCCTCTCCCTCCTCCTCCTCCCTCCCTCCTCCTCCTCCTCCCTCCTCCTATCCTACCTCCTCCTCCTCCTCCTCCTCCTCCTCCTCCTCCCCGGTGTCAGGCGAGCCGCACGTGTCACGTGAGCGTGTTCCCAGTCGGCGCTTCGGCATTGGGCGGGAAGCGGGGGCAGGGGGGAGGTGGGGGGGCTCCGGCTCCGTCCTACGACTGCCCGGCCGGGCATTTCAGAGCGCTGCCGCTCTCGAGCTTCGGGGGCGGCAAAGGGGGGGGGGAATGACTAGGGGGGGGTGGATGTCATGGCCGGGGCCACGATCTTGCCCCAGATTTCATGGCGCCTCCTCTCATTCCATCGCGTCCCTGGTTCCCCCGCAGGGCCGCGCACATGCCGCCGGTCATAATTTGCGCCCCCCCTCTTGGACGCCCCCCTCTTGGCCGCCCCCGAGAGCTGGTTCCGGTAACCGACGGGTTCGGATATAGCTCCCGCAAGGGGAGGCGGATCAGATGCTCAGTCGAGCTTCTCTTGCCTGTGAGTTTTTGCTAGCGGGCGGGGATCGTTCCCCAAACAGTGCTTGCATTTAGGGGTTCTTACTTTTGTTATACGGAACTTGGCCGTGTCTGTCTGTTGTCTGGCGGCTATGTGGCCGCCGTCGCCGCCCCGTCGCCGCCTCGTCGCCGCCCGTCGTCTGGACCACGTCTTCGGTCTGGCGACTATGTGGCCGCTGTCACCGCCCCGTCGCCGCCTCGTCGCCGCCCATCGTCTGGGCCGTGTCTTCGGTCTGGCGGCTATGTGGCCGCCGTCGCCGCGCCGTCGCCGCCCTAGATTGCACAACATACATTGCACCGCAGATTCTCTGTTCTAGAAGAAGAATAGACTCTACCCCCCCGGGAGTTAACGGTACACCTTTTCGTATTGCAATGTAGATATGATTCTGCCCCAACGTCCATCCTTACTATCCCAGCCAGGATGGTATCGACACCATCCCGCTATCCTCTGCAACAAATTCTATGCGCGCATTCTCGTTTATCACAAAGCATGAGTTTGCAGCACTTGCAAAACATGAAACGAAGTGCACATGCGCGCGTCGTCACGCGCGCATGCCGAAATCCTTCAAAAACTTTCGGTTTCGGGAGGATTGCAAAATCGAGTTTCCAAAACACATAAAAAACACAGGGTTTCGCAACACTGTTTTTTCATATAAAAAACACGTACACGCGCATTCTCGCGAAATCGTAGAAAATCATACGTTTTCAAGATTTTCAAGAAATGCTACCAAAACGCCTTCGCGCGCGTATGTCGAAATCGTTCGAACGCCCTTGCGCGCGTCTGAGGTGGCAAGATCCGTCTTAAATAATACCATGCGGGCCACTCTTGCGCGTCTGCCGCGCGCGCGTTTCGAACTCCTTCCAAAACCTTCATCACCGATGCGACGACCCCGCCATCCTCGTCGGCGTGATCAGCATCGGCGCCGTCATTGGCTGCCCCGTCGTCGATGTCAGCATCGTCACCAGCATCGCTACTATCATCTTCGTGTCTACCGTTGTCGACGTGGCCATCCGCTCACGTCGCCGACTCCACTGAAGTGCCTGCTGCAATGTGCCGAGCGGTCAGCGCCACCGCGGCCACGTCGGTCCCGCCAAACTACCTGGCCGCCGCGCGCGCGCGCATGCGCGGGCTGGCGCGGCCGCAGAGATGCACCAGCCAACACCAAGCACTCCTCGCAATCGCCGCCGCATGGGTTTTGCAAACCAAGTTGCGGGTGGGTGGGTGGGATGTTTGCGCGAGCAGTGGAGTGGACAACTCATTGCGAACAGACATGACTTCTCATTTCTGAATCGGAGATAGGTTCTACCACTCACCCAACGGGGTTAAAACTTCACCTTTTCGTATTGCAATTTTCGTATGATGTTGACCCACTGTCCATTTTACCTGTGAATTCATACTACCCCAGCTAGGCCGGCATCGCCCACCCCCTGCCATCCTCTGCAAACAATATCATGCGCGCACACGCGCTCATCAAACATCATAAACGTTTAAGATTCCCTTGCAAAAGATGGGACGAAGTGCGCGCGCGCCTCGTCGCGCGCGCGTGCCGGAATCCTTCCACAACCTTCGGTTTCGGAAGGATTTCAAAATCGAGTGTCAAAACTTTTTGTGTTAACACAAGGTGTCGCAACACGACTTTTCAAAACCAAAAAACATGCGCGCGCGCTCTTGCGAACTCTTAAGAAACCTACAAGTTGTTTTCAACTGGTTCAGAACATGCTACCAAACGGGCTTCGCGCGCGCGCATGTCGAAATCTGTCGAACGCCCTTGCGCGCGTGCCGTCGCGAGAATCCTCTGCAACAAATGAGACGAAGTGCACGCGCGCGCGTCGTCGCGCGCGCATGCCAAAATCCTCCAAAAACCTTCGGCTTCCAGCGGGTTTCGCGACACGGATTTTCAGCACAAGCGTGCGCGCACGCTCTTGCGAATCCTGAAGAAAACCATTGGTTTCTCATCATGTTCATAAAATGCTACCAAACGGGCTTGGCGCGCGCATGTCGATATCGTTCGAACGCCCTTGCGCGCGTGTTGGGGTGGCAGGATTCGTTTTAAAACATACCATCCGAACCATGCTCGCGCGTCTGCCGCGCGCGCGTTTCGAACTCCTTCCAAAACCTTCATCATCGACGCGAACACGTCGTCGTCGTCGTCGGCGCGATCAGCATCGGCGCCGTCACTGGCCGTGCCGTCGCCGCCGTCAGCATCGTCACCAACATCGCTACTATCATCATTATCATCATTATCATCGTGTCTACCGTCGTCGACGTTGCCATGATACCGCGCCCGCCCAACTCGCCGACTCGCATTCAATTGCCCGCTGGGATGCGCCGAGCGGTCAGCACGCGGCCACGTCGGTCGCGCCAAACTATCTGGCCGCTGCGCGCGCGCATGCGCGGGCTGGCGCGGCCGCAAAGATGCGCCAGCCAACGCCAAGCACTCATCGCGATCTGCTGGCGCATGAGGTTTGCAAACCAAGTTGCGCGGGGATGGGTGGGGTGTTTGCGCGAGCAGTGGAGTAGACAACTTAAGATGAGAGCAAGTGATTGATTGTCTTTTTTATGTTCCATATACGAAAAGGTTCTCCCCCCCCCCGACTTAACGACCCCCTTTTTCATGTTGCAATTTACACACGATTTTGCCCCCATCGTCATTCCTACTGTCCCAGGGCGGCCGGCATCGCCCCTCCCCGCCATCCTCTGGAGAAAATTCTATGCGCGCACACTCGCTTACCAAACATCATAAGGTTTCAAGAATTCGTCGCGAAAAAAAAAGGGACGAAGTGGACACGCGCGCGTCGTCGCGCGCGCATGCCGAGATCCTTCGAAAACCGTCGGCTTCGGAAGGGTGGCACAATCGAATTTCCCCCCAAAGCATACGAACACACAGGGTTTCGCAACGCGGATTTTCTGCAAAAGCTTACGCGCGCTCCTGCGAAATCTTAAGAAAAGCAAGGTTTCCAACATGTTCCCAAAAATCCGACCAAACGGGCTCCGAGCGCGCGCATGTCGAAATCGTTCGAACGTCCTTGCGCGCCTGCCGTCGCGAGCTTTCTCAGCAAAAATATGGGGCGAAGTGCGCTCTCGCATCGTCGCGCGCGCATGCCCGAATCTTTCAAAAACCTTCGGTTCCGGAAGGAT
This sequence comes from Prorocentrum cordatum, assembly GCA_963575745.1. Taxonomy (NCBI): domain Eukaryota; class Dinophyceae; order Prorocentrales; family Prorocentraceae; genus Prorocentrum; species Prorocentrum cordatum. The sequence continues at coordinate 103,866 of CAUYUJ010018285.1, read as the reverse complement.
TTCAAAATCGAGTGTCCAAACAAAAACAAAAACACATGGTTTCGCAACACGGATTTGCAACAAAAGCGTGCGCGCGCGTTCTTGCGTCGTCGTCGTCGTCGTTGTCGCGGGTGGGATGTTTGCAAGAACGTGGGATGTTTCAACTCGTTTGTTAAAATAAATTCCAAAAAAAAAAGGTTTTACCACCCTTCCCCCCCAGGTCTTACTTATTCCCCTGTTCACACAGCAAGTGACATATGATTCTGTCCAATCGTCCATCCTAAATATGAACCTACACCACCCCAGTACCCCCCCCCCCCGCCATCCTCTGCAACAAAATGCAACAAACTATGCGCGCACACTCGTTTATCAAACTTCATAAGGTTTCAAGAATCCGTTGCAACAAATGGGCGCAGTGCACACGCGCGCGTCGTCGCGCGCGCATGCCGAAATCCTTTACAAACCTTCGGTTTCGGAAGAGTTTAACAATCGAGTTCCCGAAAAACATACGGGAACATAGGGTTTCGCAACACGGATGTTCTGAAAAAGCTTACGCGTGCTTTTGCGAAATCTTAAGGAAGCCCTGGTTTCTCAACGTGTTCCCAAAATTCTTCCATGCAGGCTTCGCGCCCGCATGTTGAAATCGTTTGAATTTCCTTGCGCGCGCGCCGTCTCCAGAATCCTCTGCCGGAAACAAGACGGAGTGCACGCACGTGCGTCGTCGCGCGACCCAATGTCCATCTTTCTTGTGAACTCATACTATCCCAGCCAGGCAGGTATACACGCGCGAGTCGTCGCGCGCGCATGCCGCAATCGTTCGCAAACCTTTGTTTCCGGAGGGATTTCAAAATTGAGTGTCCAAAAAATATACAAGAACACTTGGCTTCGCAACGCGGATTTGCAACAAAAGCGTGCGCGCTCTGGCGAATTCTTAAGAAAACCATAAGTGTTCAACATGTTCAGAAAATGCTAACAAACGAGCTTCGCGCGCGCATGTCGAAATCGTTCGAACGCCCTTGCGCGCGTGCTGGGGTGGCACGATCCGTGTCAATTAACACCACGCGAGCCACTCTCGCGCGTCTGCCGCGCGCGCATCTCGAATTCCTTCCAAAACCTTCATCACCGACGCGACGACGCCATCATCGTTGTCGGCGTGATCAGCATAGGCGCCGTCCCTGGCTGCCCCGTCGTCGCTGGCAGCATCGTCGCCAGCATCGCTACTATCATCATCGTGTCTACCGTTGTCGACGTTGCCATGATACCGCGCCCGCCCAAGTCGCCGACTCGCATTGAAGTGCCCGCTGGGATGTGCCGAGCGGTCAGCGCCGCCGCGTCCGCGTCTGTCGCGCTAAACTAGCTGGCCGCTGCACGCGCGAGCACGCGCGGGCTAGCGCGGCCGCAGAGATGCATTGGCCAACACTCAGCACTCATCGCAATCGCTCCCGCACGGGTCTTGCAAACCAAGTTGCGGGTGGGTGGGTGGGGTGGTTGCGCGAGCAGTGGAGTTGACAATTTCAAGTTCGGCCAGTGAATTTCTTTTCTAAAAAAGACTACCCCCCCGGCGTTATCCGCCCCCCTTGCGGGCAGGTAAATCATGTATGATCTTGACCACATGTCCATCCTTAATATGAGTTTGCACTATCCCAGGGGGCCGGCATCGCTTCCCTGAGGTTCCCTTGTAAAAAAACACGCGGGGACATGTACTGTTCGAACATAACACTTTTTTTACAAATCCCTTGTAACAAATGGAACGAAGTGCACACGCGCGCGTCGTCGCGCGCGCATGCCGGAATCCTTCAAAAACCTTCGGTGTCGGAAAGATTTCGCAATGGAGTTTCCCAAAAAAAACATACAAAACACATTGGGTTTCGCAACATTCATTTGCTGAAAAACCTTACGCGCGAGCTCTTGCGAAATCTTGAGAGAACCATAGGTTTTTCAAGATTTTGACAAAATGCTATTAAACGGGCTTCGCGCGCGCGCATGTCGAAATCTGTCGAACGCCCTTGCGCGTGTGCCGTCGCGAGAATCCCTTGCAAAAAATGCGACGAAGTGCGGACGCGCGCGTCGTCGCGCGCGTATGCCGAAAACCTTCAAAAACCATCGGTTTCGGAAGGATTTCCAAATTGTGTGTCCAAAACAAGGTTTCGCCATACGGATTTTCAACAAAAACGTACGCGCGCGCTCTTGCGTCGTCGTCGTCGTCGCCGTCGCCGTCGTCGTCGCCGTCCTCCATCCTCCCGCGTCGTCGTCGTCGCCTACGTCGTCCTCTGTCTTTCCTCGTGTTCGTCGTCGTCGTCCTCTTTGGCGTCGTGGTCGTTTCCGTCGTCGTTGTCGCCGTGGTCGTCCTTCCTCCTCCTCCCTCGTCGTCGTCGTCGTCCGTCGTCGGCGTCTGGTCGTCATCCCTCCTATCTCGTCGCCGTCGTCGTCGTCGTCGTCGTCGTCGTCGTCGTCGTCGTCTTCCCTCCTCCCTCGTCGTTGTCGTCGTCGGCGTCGCCGTCCTTTCTCCTTCTTCGTCGTTCGCGTCGTCGCCGTCCTCCCTCCTCCCTCGTCGTTGTCGTCGTTGTCGTCGTTGTCGCCGTCGTCGTCCTCCCTCCTCCCTCGTCGTCGTCTTCGTTGGCGACGTCGTCGTCGTCTTCGTCGTCGTCGGCGTCGGCGTCGTCGTCGTCTTCGTCGTCGTCGACGTCGGCGTCGTCGTCGTCGTCGGCGTCGACGTCGTCGTCGTCTTCGTCGTCGTCGACGTCGGCGTCGTCGTCGTCGCCGCCGTCGTCGTCGTCGTCGTCGTCGTCGTCGTCGGCGGCGTCATCGTCGTCGTCGTTGTCATCGTCGTCGTCGTCGTCGTCGGCGTCGGCGTCGTCGTCGTCGTCGGTGTCGTCGTCGACGTCGGCGTCGTCGTCGTCGTCGGCGTCGACGTCGTCGTCGTCGTCGTCGTTGTCGGCGTCGTCGAAGTCGTTGGAGACGTCGTTGGTGTCGTCGTAGTCGTTGTCGGCGGCGTCGTCGTTGTTGTCGCTGTCGTCGTCGGCGTCGCTGTCGTTGCCAAGTGCCATTTGGTAGCCACCGTCACGGTCTTAAAAGATTTTGCAAACCAAGTTGCGGGTGGGTGGGTGGGATGTTTGCGCGAGCAGTGGAGGTGGTCAAGCGCGGTGCAGGGTAGTCAATTCTCCTTTCTAAAAACAGAATAGGATCTACCCCCCCCCGGCGTTATCGGCCCCCCTTTCGGGTATGTAAATCATATACGATTCTGACCACATGTCCATCCTAAATATGAATTTACACTATCCCAGGCCAGCCGGGTTCCCCCTCCTGAGGTTCCCTTGTAAAAAAACAGTATGTTTTTTTGTTCTAACTAACACTTGTTCGCGAATCCCTTGCAAAAAATGGGACGAAGTGCACACGCGCGCGTCGTCGCGCGCGCATGCCGAAATCCTTCAAAAACCTTCGGCGCCGAAAGGATTTCGCAATCGAGCTTCCAAAAAACATACAAAAACACAGGGTTTCGCAACACTGATTTGCTAAAAGAGCTTCCGCGCGAGCTCATGCGAAATCTTAAGAAAACCATAGGTTTTTCAAGATTTTCACAAAATGCTATTAAACGGGCTTCGCGCGCGCATGTCGAAATCTGTCGAACGCCCTTGCGCGTGTGCCGTCGCGAGAATCCTTTGCAAACAATGGGACGAAGTGCAGACGCGCGCGTCGTCGCGCGCGTATGCCGAAAACCTTCAAAACCCATCGGTTTCGGAAGGATTTCAAAATCGTGTGTCCAAAAAACCTACAAAAACAAGGTTTCGCAACACGCATTTTCAACAAAAGCGTGCGCGCGCTCTTGCGTCGTCGTCGTCGTCGTCGTCGTCGGCGCCGTCCTCCCTCCTCCCGCGTCGTCGTCGTCGTCGCCTACGTTGTCCCTTCTGTCTTTCCTCGTGTTCGTCGTCGTCGTCCTCTTTGGCGTCGCGGTCGTTTCCGTCGTCGTTGTCGCCGTGGTCGTCCTTCCTCCTCCTCCCTTCGTCGTCGTCGTCCGTCGTCGGCGTCTCGTCGTCGTCCCTCCTATTTCGTCGCCGTCGTCGTCGTCGTCGTCGTCGTCGTCGTCTTCCCTCCTCCCTCGTCGTTGTCGTCGTCGGCGTCGCCGTCCTTTCCTCCTTCTTCGTCGTTCGCGTCGTCGCCGTCCTCCCTCCTCCCTCGTCGTTGTCGTCGTTGTCGTCGTTGTCGCCGTCGTCGTCCTCCCTCCTCCCTCGTCGTCGTCTTCGTTGGCGTCGTCGTCGTCTTCGTCGTCGTCGGCGTCGGCGTCGTTGTCGTCGTCGAAGTCGTCGGAGACATCGCCGGTGTCGTCGTGGTCGTAGTCGTTGTCGTCGGTGTCGTCGCAGTCGGTCTTAGGAGGTTTTGCAAACCAGGTTGCGGGTGGGTGGGTGGGATGTTTGCGCGAGCAGTGGAAGGAGGAGGAGGAGGAGGAGGAGGAGGAGGAGGAGGAGGAGGAGGTGGAGATGACGACTTCGAGTTCAGCAGGGAGAACTGCATCGCGTAGATTGCACCGCGTGTATGGCACGAAACACACACTTGCCTGGGGCCCACGCTGGCCAACGTGTGTGCGCTCTGCAGGGAGCTTCGCTTCGGCCCCCCCGCCCAACACGCCCAAAACGACGCGAAGATCGGGACAACATCGGATCGGGGTAACTCGAAATCTCTGAGAATCGGCAAGTTTGGAGGATGTATTGGGCGCCGCGGCCGCTCCAGAGCGTCCCAGAACGCTCTGAGAGAGAGCTCCGGAACGCTCTGAGAGCGATCCATCCCGATCCTGGCCCTGTCTTCACGCCAGGGTCCATTTCGATCCGACCGATCCGATTCGGCATCGGTTTCGGCTGGCCCGCTCCGATTCCGACATTATGTGGCCCGGCGTTCGCGTGGCGCTGTGGCGCACCCTCGCGCGGCCGGTCGGGTTCGCTTCCGATGCCGTGTCGATGCAGCCCGACTGGACGCACATGCCGCTTCGACCCGAGTTGGATCCCATACTGGCTGGTCCTGCGCGCACGACGCCCACAGCCGCACATTTGAGATAGTGCCGGCACAGCGTGTCGGATCGGGCGTGAGCTCGACGCCGTCGAGCCTGCTCACCGTACCGCCCCGCAGTCGCCGTCGCCCCCTCGCGGGCCGCGGGGGGGGCACGGCCCCCCCGGCGTCTCGCGGGTCTCGGAGTTTGTGCGCTTCGTTGACTGTGGCCGAGGACCCGGGACTTGGGAGGGGCGGGTGCATTCAGGGATCTTAAGGATGTTCGCGGTTCGGTCGCATCGGCTGCGTCGCAGTCGGTTGCGTTCGGTCGGTTCGGCTCGGTCAGTTGCTGTGCCGTCGCTGCGTCGCTTCGCCCTTCTGGGCTGCCTGCGGCCTGTCGGCTTCGGTCGGCTCCCGTTTCGCTGCCGGCTCGGCGGGCATTCGGTGGTGCTGTCGCCGTCGGCGGCTCTCCGGATGTGGGCGGGGCAGGTGCGGCGCACGGGTTCTCTGCCCCACCGGCGATACAGTCGGGGCCCTGAAGAAGGAACCCTTTTCGTTGGGGAGGGGCTCCGTGTTCCTTAATTGTCTCGCAGCTTGCCTTGGATGTTCCTTAGGTTTTCGATGCGAGATCGAAGTTCAACTTATGGAAAATAGGGGCCTCGTTCCTTATTTAGGGTTCCTTAGGTCAACGCCTCGACTGTATGTCTTTGTTCAGTGCGCGGCCCCGCAGGCGCCGACCCCTTCCTCGGGGGCAGGTCTTCGCCCACGGTCCTTGCTTGATGGCCGCGGGGCCCTGGGCCAAAGTCAAGGAACACCTGCCAGACTGAACAAAACGAGATCGTGGAACATCGGGGCCCGCAGGCCGGAGGTTGCAGCATCGAAAAAAACACGCGATCGAAGCACTGGACCCCATCTCTCCGGGACATGTTCGAGCCAGATCGATACCGTGGTTTTCGAAACAAGCGCCCACCCGTAGTTCTCGTTGAAGCGCGTCCAACCCCGGGCCCCAATTTCAAAGTTGGGGGTGTTCGACGCCGGGGAGTGCGAATCGTTTCGAGAGAAACGCCCACTTTTGCAAAACGCTTCCTGCGCGACGGGATGAACACTGAAATTGGGGGCGTGGGGGCGAGCTTGTGCCGCCCCTTGGACGTTGCCGATGGGAGTGTTTTTTCGAAAACACGAAGGATTGCAAACAAAAGCGAAGGATTGCAAACAAAAACCTGGGTTGCAAGAAAACCTTGGGTGTTTTTTTTTTTGCAATCAAACGAGGTTTTTTTTGTTTTTTTTTTTTTTTTTGCAATCCTGGGTTTTTTTTTTTTGCAATCCTTCGTTGTTTTTTTTTTGCAATCCTTCGTGTGTATGGTCCGGGGGCCCGAAGCCGGGCGACGGTGCCCCGCGCGGGAGCACTGCGGCGCCCGGGCCCTCAGGGGGGTGCGGCGCGCGGATGTTTCTCTCTGCCCCGGGGGGCGCGGGGGAAGCCGGGCCCCACGAGGGCGGCGGCGGCGCGACGGAGCGCTCGTTGTCCGTTTGGAGCAGGGCTCGTTGTCGGCGTCGCCGCGGGCGCTGTCCATGTGAGGCAAAACCCGCTGCAGGAACATATACAGTGGGGGCGCGCATCAAGAAACCATCTGCTCTTCGTCAGGGTACCCTGGGTTTCTTTGCTCCGCGCGCTGCGCGGTGGCTTCTCGTGGCCGTGGAAGGAGCTGCTGCGCTCGGGTTGCTCTGGGCTCCCCTTGATTTGCACCTCGCGCCTGCGGGTTTCAGGGCTGGGTTTCTTGCGAGGGTTTCTTGCGGCCGCGCCCGCACTGTACACAGACGCCCTCTAATGGACTTTTCCTGGGCCTCGGTGGAGGGCGACGGTGCATACATCACCGCTGGGAGTCAGCGACTTTATACACCGCCGCCCTCCCTGAAGGTACGTGCAAAGTTCGTCGGAGAGTGTCTGTGTATATACGTAGCACCCCGCAGATGCGGATAAGAGTGAGGGAGCGGTGGGGACGTCGGCAGTTTGCGAGACGCTGGAGAAGCCCGCCGCAGGCGCCAAAGTTTCACAAATTATACAACGAGCCCGCCGCAGGTGCCGATTTTTTCGTTAAACCAATGTGGGTGGGTTGCGGGCGGGTCGCAAATGGGTCGCGGGTGGGTCGCGGGTGTAGAGGGCAGAAAATCCACCCCATAACAATCACCCCGACAAGCGAAGCCGTTTAGTAAACGCACACAAGGAATGAATCGAACAGGGAAGGCTGTTTAGTAAACGCCCAAGGCCGTTTAGTAAACGTCAATTGTCGGGTCCAGGTCGTTTTTCCTCCCTTGAGGGTGGGTCGCGGGGTGGGTCGCGGGTGGGTCGCGGGGTGGGTCGCGGGTGGGTCGCGGGGTGGGTCGCGGGTGGGTCGCGGGTGGGTCGCGGGTGGGTCGCGGGGTGGGTCGCGAGTGGGTCGCGGGTGGGTCGCGGGGTGGATCGCGGGATGGGTCGCGGGGTGGGTTGCGGGGTGGGTTGCGGGGTGGCTCGCGGGGTGGGTCGCGGGTGGGTCGCGGGTGGGACGACGACAACGAACAACAACAACAACAACAGCAGCAATCATTTTACCCGAACGCGTGGTGTTCTCCCCAGTGCCAGGGTTTTCATACGACACCAGGCAATACCCCCACTTCGTGGGGGGGCATTACAAGCTCTACCAAATATCCAAACGACTCTTCGCGACCACCCAAACCCAGCTTCCCGCCCTATGACGTTGGGACACTTCACTTCGTGGCGTGCGGACGACCGTGGCTACTACACTGGCGTGGGGTACACACCCACAGAACTTGGTCACTTATTCGGGGCGCGCATGTGCCCAGCATGGTGCAATTGTGCCATGCTGGGCACATGCGCGGATGGTATTATTTGACAGGGATGATGGCCCTGGCAGGTGCGCAACCGTTGTCGCAGAAGTTCGAAAAAGTTGCTCGCAAAAGCCCGTTTGACAGAAATGTTTAAAAAGTGTTGGTTTTCCTACGAATCCGCAAGAGCGCGCGGGATGAGATTTTGACATTTTTTTGTTGAAAAACCATTGGTTTTTTGATGTTTTTATGTTAAAATCGCTCCGAACACTAAGCTTTTGGAAGGATTTCGTCTTGCGCGCGCGAATGTCCACTTTACCTTATTTTTTGCAAGGGATTCTTGAAATTTGATTATATTAGAACAAGAAATGTCATTTTATAGTGTTTTTTGCAAGGGAAAACGGATTACAACAAAACAACCGGATCTTGATCACATCGTATTACCTGAGGCTTCCTCACGAAAATGATGAAAATGTAGCTGCGGCCTAGGCGGCGCAGGGGGGCCGTGCACCAGGGGTCCCAACAATAATTATTCTTTAGAATTAATAATGTTCAACAACAACAACAGCAGCAGCAACAACAACAAGCATTCTAAGATTGTTCGCTCTTACTTGCCCGCGTGTCATTCAAAACGAGTTCCCCACACCCTCGATACCCGCCCTTTTTTGTCTTCGATCACACCCCCGTGGGGGGGATTCTTTCTCTTTGCGGGGGGCGGCGGGCTTAGACAGGCGGGCAAACCTGAACGGGCGGACAATCCTCCGTGGGCGTACATGTGCCCGCCATTGGAATTGGTGTGGGCCTTGCGAAAAGAGGACGGGGAGAACGAGGGAGAGTGGGAGGAAGGGAGGGGGAGTGACGAAGGACGAGGGGAAACGCCAGGAGAAAAGGAGCGAAGAGGGGGGCGGTTGATTAGAGCCAGAGGGAGAGAGAGAGAGAGAGAGAGAAAAAAATAAATAAAGAAAGACAGATAAGAGAGGTAGAGAGAAGGACAGATAGAGAGAGAGGGGAGATGCATAGAGAGAGAGAGAGAGAGAGAAAAGAAAGAGAGAAAGAGAGAGACAGATAACTAAAACACAGTGAGGGAGGAGGCAGAGAGATATAGAGAGAGGGGAGAGAGAGAGAGAGAGAGAGAGAAAATAAAAAAAAGGAGGGAGGAGGCAGGAGAGGGGAGGGAGAAGGGAGGAGGGAGAGGAGGGAGAGGGGACAGGGCAGAGAGGCATACTGATGAGGGAAGAGAGGAGGGAGAGAGAAGGGAGGAGGGGAAGGAGGAGGGAGGAGGGAGAGGGAGGAGGAGCAGGAAGGTAAGAGCGTGAACGTTCGAGGAAGTCCTAGTCGGGAGCCCACGACGGGCGGGCGATCCCCTCACGGGCGGGTCGGGCGGGTGCGACATTCAAACGGGATGCCTGAGCATGGCGAGAGCGCGATTACTAAGTAAACTGTAGCGGCGTCCTTGGCGCAGCGTGTTTCCTGAGCGTCGAAAGCGCGATTTCTGAATCAATCACATGGAAGTCACAAGCGAGAGCGCAACTCGTGAATAAAGTGTGAAGGGTTTTCTGGCGGGAGCGGGGGTCTTGATTACATTGCGAGGAAGTCTTGATTCAGTTGCGAGGAAGTCTCAAGCGGGAGCGCCGTTCCTGAGTAAATTGTGAGGAAATCTCAGATGGGAACGGGGGTCCTGATTAAATTGCAAGGAAGTCACCGGCGGGAGCACCGATCCTGAGTAAATTGTGAGGAGGTCTCAGGAGCGGGTGTCCTGAGTAAATTTGGAGGAAGCTCAGGCGGGAGCCGTTCTTGTTGCAATCCGGGGGGCCAGGGGCCCAGTTTGAGCACCAAGGCTTTCCCTGTCAATGACAGGGTGTGAGCGTCGAGGGGCACACTTTGATGGAGAAAAACAGTATGCACCGGTGAGGGGGGATCAGCAATAATTAATTATTTGTCAGAACTGAGAGTTCAACAACAACAACAACAACAACAACAACAACAACAACACCAACAACAACAACAGCAACAACAACAACAACAACAACAACAACTACAACAACCACAACCACAATCACAACCACGACCACAACCACAACCACAACCACAACCACAATCACAACCACAACCACAACCACAATCACAACAACAACAACAATAACAACAACAACAACAACAACAACAACAACAACAACAACAGCAACAACAACAACAACAACAACAACGCAACAAGCCGAACTCTCACCACGGATTCCCTATTCAGCCACGCACCCAGGGACAGTGAGTGACCGCTCCGCCCCGTCACCCTGATCTTCGTGGCGGAGAGACGGCCGCCCGCCAAGCAGCGGCCGCTGTCGGCTTTGGGCAGAGGCAGCCGTCGAGCCCTTTGCTGCCCATTCGGGGCACTCGGCTCCGAGGGCGGCGGCGGCGCGGCCGAGTACCTGGCCGAGCACCTCGCGCTGGGGCGCGAGCCCGCCGCGCCGTGGCCGACCTGCGGCTCGCGCGGGCTCTTCGTCGTGTTCGAGGGCCTGGACCGCCGCGCCGCCGAATCGCTCCCCGTCCCCACCGGGCCGGGGTAGCTCCGCCCCGCCAGCCCACCCCCTCCTCCCTCCTCCTCCCTCCCCCTCCTCCTCCTCCTCCTCCTCCTCCTCCCCCTCCTCTTCCTCCTCCTCCTCCTCCTCCCCCTCCTCTTCCTCCTCCTCCTCCTCCTCCTCCTCCTCCTCCTCCTCCTCCTCCTCATCTATGCATTTTTTGTTTGGGCTGGGGACCCCTCCCCCCAGCGCCCCCCCCACCCTCAGCGAATTTCGCCTCCTCGGGCCTGTCTTGCGCCTTGCTGTGGCCGTCCTGTGGTCGTCTTGACGCCCCCCGGGTCAGAGCGATAGTGTACAAGGGAGAAGGCCGAAAACATAGTTTTTTACTGCATTTTCTTTGCTTTCCCCACTCTCAGGGCCCTGTTGCGCCAGCCTTGGGCATCTTTGGGGCTCGTCTGGGGCCTCATCTGGAGCCGTCTTGGAGGCATCTGGACGCTTAAAGAGCCACTCGGAAGCGACAAGGCGAGAAGACCAAAAACCTCGCTTTTCCAATGATTGTCCTACATTTGTCCATCTCTGGGCCCCCCCCTCCGGGCCCTATAGGGACGGGAAGCGCCCCCCCCCCGCCCTCCCCCAAAAGACTTTCGAATCCTCGGGCCTGTCTTGCGCCTCCCTGTGGCCGTCCTGGGGTCGTCTGGACGCCCCCCCAGTCAACCGGAAATGAAAAAGCGGGAAGGCCGAAAACATTGTTTTTTATTACGTTTTCTTTGCTTTTCCCACTCTCTGGGCCCTGTTGCGCCATCCTTGGACCTCTTTGGGGCTCGTCAGGGGAGTCAGTTGGAAACGTCTTGGACCTGTCTCGACGCCTCAAGAGCCACTCGGAAGCGACAAGGCGAGAAGGCCAAAAACCTCGCTTTTCCAATGATGTTCTTACATTTGTCCATTCTTGGGCCCAACTTTAAGTCGGGCGTGTCCCCCTACAGGGGGATTTTCGACGAAAAATAAAGAATACCAAAAAAATAGTCCAAAAATAGTCCGGGGACTATTTTTTTAGTATTTTGTTGAGTTTTGTAGGGTATTTTTGGTGTATTTTTTATTTTTCGTCGAAAATCCTCCTTTAGGGGGACAGGCCCGACTTAAGCCCAACTTTCCGGGCCGAGTTGCTCCATCTCCGGGCTCTGTTGCGCCAGCCTTGGGCCTCTTCGGGGCTCGCCTGGGGCCTCATTTGGAGACGTCTTGGAGCTGCCTGGACGCCTCAAGACCTGATCGGAAGCGACAAGGCGAGAAGACCAAAAACCTTGCTTTTCCAATGTTTTTCCTAAATTTGTCCGTCCTTGGGCCCCACTCTCCGGGCCCAGTTGCGCCAGCCTTGGGTCTCTTAGGGGCTCGTCTGGGGACTCATCTGGAGCCGTCTTGGAGGCATCTAGACGCCCCAAAAGACGATCGGAAAAGAAAAGGGAGAGGAAAAGAAAAGGGAGAGGAGAAGGAAGCGGAATGAGGTAAAGGAAGGAAGAGCAGAAAGAGCATGAAGATGATGAGGAGAAAGGGGAGGAGGAGGAGGAGGAGGATGCCCTGCTTCATGCTAATTACCCCAACCAGTCGCCTGAGACTTACTCGCGCCTGAGCTGGCCACAGCTGGCGTTGTCAAGTCGCTCCCGCTTAGGAGATCCTGACCCACTCCGACTTAGCGCTGGCTGGCCCCGCGTCCACGCGCGCGCACGCCGCCTGCATTCGAACTCACAAGGAGCAAGGTGCATGGCGCGAAGCGCCAATTCAGTCTTATAAATTCATATATGTAATTTTGATTTGCTGGTTGATTCATCTATGTGTTATTCATGCGCACCTCTCCGAGGGAGCACCGCTCAGAGGCGATTGCTTGGATCCGTCCCGTTATCGATCTTTCTTGCAGTTTCGTTCGGGACATCCCCAACGTTCTGAAATTTGATCGCGCCCCTCATGCAGATCGCGACGTCAGGGTCCAAATGCACTACCTTGAAGCACATCACGTGTTTCAAGGATTTAGGGCGTCGCTTTTAGACAAAAACTGCATTTTCGCGCGAAACCTCCCTCCACAATTGAAACTCGGCGTATTCAACGTTGTCCTCATATGATTCAAAACGAAAGTTTCGTTCGAGCAATCCTCCAATAGTCGGCGTCGGAGCTTCTTTCTAGCTGAAACGGCAAGGTGGAATACCGTCCTACGCCGCACACATCGCAACATTTTGCAACCCAACATGCGTTCGACTGCGATCCCGCTTTTGCACCTCCTTCCCAACAGCCCCCTGGTGATCCTCATTATCCTCCTTCTCTCCTTGTTACTCCGCTTCTCCAACTTTTTCCTCCAGTGCTGGTGTTGTGGGTTTACCCTCAAGAGGTCCCTCCCCCCGAGAGCCCGATCGCCAGGTTAGGTCTCAACCACACTCCACATGCACAAGTCGTGGAGGCCACCGTGATTTCTTTCCACATGTATAATATCGTACGTGTCTCGCCGCCGTCCCCCCCCCCCCACTGAGGAGGAGTGGAATGGCCATCTTTACGGAATTCGCCGAACAGCTATGGCTCTCGCCGATCTCTCTCGTGCGCCCGCCTAGGCCCGACTCTGGAGGACCTTGAGAGCGCCCCTTGGGTACGAGCGATGCATACATACATGCATACGTGTATACACATATAACGGCGCACCGGGTCCGGGGGCCCGGGGCCGGGACCCCGACCACAAATGTGCGCCCCGGGGGGCCCGGAGGCTCGTCGGGGCTTGCCGGAGGCCTCCCCAGTCAGACAAGACGGCCCAAGAAGCGCCCAAGACGGCCCAAGAAACTTCCAAGAGGCCTCCAAGAGGGCTCCGAGATGCTGAAGATGGCCTCCAGACGTCCAAGGACGCCCCCAAGAGGCCCCAAGAAGCCTCCAACATGCGTCCCAAGAGGGCCCCTAGACGCAAAAATTGGCCCATTCCCTTCGTAAAACGTACATTTTCAACAAAGTTGTCTTTTGGGCTTTCCGACGTTACAGGACGGCCCAAGAGGCGCCCAAGACCGCCCCAAGACGGCCCAAGAAGCTTCCAAGAGGGCCCCAGGACAGCCCAAGAGGGCCCCAAGACGGCCCAAGAGGCGCCCAAGATGGCCCAAGAGGGCCCCAAGACGGGCCCAAGAGGGGGCCCAGAGGGGGACCACGAACCGCAAGCTCGAGCCTTCCGCCCCAAGAGGCCGCCAGGAGGCCCCCAGGAGGCCCCTCAAGAGGCCCCAGGAGACCCCAGACGTCCAAGGACGCCCCCAAGAGGCTCCAAGAAGCCTCCAACATGCGTCCCAAGAGGGCCCCTAGACGCAAGAATTGGCCCATTCCCTTCGTAAAACGTACATTTTTAACAAAGTCGCCTTTTGGGCTTTCCGACGTTACAGGACGGCCCAAGAGGCGCCCAAGACCGCCCCAAGACGGCCCAAGAAGTTTCCCAGAGGGCCCCAGGACAGCCCAAGAGGGCCCCAAGACGGCCCAAGAGGCGCCCAAGATGGCCCAAGAGGGCCCCAAGACGGGCCCAAGAGGGGGCCCAGAGGGGGACCACGAACCGCAAGCTCGAGCCTTCCGCCCCAAGAGGCCGCCAGGAGGCCCCCAGGAGGCCCCTCAAGAGGCCCCAGGAGACCCCAGACGTCCAAGGACGCCCCCAAGAGGCCCCAAGAAGCCTCCAACATGCGTCCCAAGAGGGCCCCTAGACGCAAAAATTGGCCCATTCCCTTCGTAAAACGTACATTTTCAACAAAGTTGTCTTTTGGGCTTTCCGACGTTACAGGACGGCCCAAGAGGCGCCCAAGACCGCCCCAAGACGGCCCAAGAAGCTTCCAAGAGGGCCCCAGGACAGCCCAAGAGGGCCCCAAGACGGCCCAAGAGGCGCCCAAGATGGCCCAAGAGGGCCCCAAGACGGGCCCAAGAGGGGGCCCAGAGGGGGACCACGAACCGCAAGCTCGAGCCTTCCGCCCCAAGAGGCCGCCAGGAGGCCCCCAGGAGGCCCCTCAAGAGGCCCCAGGAGACCCCAGACGTCCAAGGACGCCCCCAAGAGGCCCCAAGAAGCCTCCAACATGCGTCCCAAGAGGGCCCCTAGACGCAAAAATTGGCCCATTCCCTTCGTAAAACGTACATTTTCAACCAAGTCGCCTTTGGGCTTTCCGACGTTACAGGACGGCCCAAGAGGCGCCCAAGACCGCCCCAAGACGGCCCAAGAAGCTTCCAAGAGGGCCCCAGGACAGCCCAAGAGGGCCCCAAGACGGCCCAAGAGGCGCCCAAGATGGCCCAAGAGGGCCCCAAGACGGGCCCAAGAGGGGGCCCAGAGGGGGACCACGAACCGCAAGCTCGAGCCTTCCGCCCCAAGAGGCCGCCAGGAGGCCCCCAGGAGGCCCCTCAAGAGGCCCCAGGAGACCCCAGACGTCCAAGGACGCCCCCAAGACGCTTCGCGTCACCAATTTCTTCTCGCAACGATTCCTGGGTCTGTGACTCGACAGAACCTAAGCGCGCGCGAAGCGCGCGCGTGGTTCTAGTATATATATATATATATATATATATATGCGTCCTCATCTAGGAGGGTAGATCGGTCAGTGAGGTCAATGCCGTGCCAGCGTGGACGGGGATCTGTTGAACAATGCTGAGGACCGCAGCGGCAAGTCGACGCACAGCAAGCTCTTGGCAGAGCACCTCGGGAGCGAGGCGCCAGTAAGGTCGGGGAGGCTGACAAGGCGACGATGTGATTGTTTCAGTCTGAGCTTTTCTCGTAGATTTCGGCCTCCAGGGCCCGTTTTCGGGCCCTGGGGCAGTCAAAAGTGAATCCGGGGCGAAATATTTGCCCCAAGGAAGGGCTCGATACATACGGGTCCGCAACGTTCTGGCAAGTTTGCTTGCGCCGCATTTGCCCCCCCCCTTCTTCCCCCTTCGCCGCCATTTCAATCAGCGCTGGGCCGAGAAGGCGTGCAAGTGAGTCCAGGCTTGCGTGATGCTTAATTTTTTGCGTCAGGCCTCGCCACGGCCTCCACTCCATGCAGGGAAATCTGCCAGAATCGAACGAACAACTGTTGAGAGTTGACGCATAGCAGGCTCCTCGCAGAGCACTTCGTGAGCGAAGCGCCAGTAACGTCAGGGAGCCCCCGAGAGCTGGGCGTTGTAACTTTTTCGCGCTGGGTGTTCTCGTCCAGTTTCGGGTTCTGGGGCCATCACAGATCGGTCTTGCTTGAACAACGCCTCAGACATATGGGCTCCAGGGCTCCAGTCGTGACTCTTCGCGACGCTGCAGCTCTTTGGCGGCGTCGGATCTCAGGGCGTCAGGCAAGCGTGTTGTCTGCCCCCCTCCTGCCCCTCCCCTCCGAAGCACCCCCTATCGATCCCCTCCCCCCCGGTTCCTGCGTTCGGCGCTCCCTGCAGGTGGATGTGCTTCCCGGACCGATCCTCTCCGATCGGGAGCCTCCTGGACCTCTACCTGCGGAAGCAAGCCAGCCTTTCCATCTCGGCGGTCCACCTGTTATTCTCTGCCAACCGCTGGGAGCAGGCGGCCTCGATCGCCGAAGACCTGAACAGCGGGACGCACGTAATCTGCGACAGGTGCCCACGAGTCCAGACATGATACAGACGCTGACACGACCAGACATATAGATACAACCGACGACGCAAACGGCGAACCACCGCCGTCCCCCCCGCATTTTCGAAAGTGCCTCTGTGGCCAAACGTTGGGCCAAAGTCTTGCCAAGCTATTGGATGATGTGTTTCCCGAACCGTTGTGGGACCCATTGGGGGAAACCTTCGGGAAGGAAGAGGCATCAGAGGAGGAGGAGGAGGGAGGAGAAGGCGAAGGCGGCCCATGAGGCCCTCAAGGGGGCCAGAAGACGCTTTTCATATGAATTCTTACCATGCCAGCCACACCGGGTTCCCTCCCCCTTGTCATCCTTGACAGCTAATATTGTGCGCGCACTCGTTTATCAAGAGTCATCCATTTGCAAGAACGCGCGCGGCGTCGCGCGCGCATGCCGAAATCATTTAATAGCCTTAGGTCTCGCAAGGATTTCAAGATCAACGTTCCCGAGAACATATGGAAAACAAACCATGGTTTGCCAATATGGTTGTTCAAAACAGTTTGCGTGCGTCTTGCGAAATCCGAAGAACCATTGATTTTCAAAGTTTTCATCACACAAGACCACGCGGGCCACTCGCGCCTGTCGGCCGCGCGCGCATAACGAAATCCTTCCAAAACCTTCATCACCGACGCGTGGACACCATCATCGTCATTGGCGTGACCACCATCGGTGCCGTCATTGGCCCTGCCGTCGTTAGCGCCATCATCGTTACCAGCATCGCTGTTATCATCATCGTGTCTGCCGTTGCCGACGTCGCCGTGATACCGAGCCCGCCCGAGTCACCGACTCGCACTGAAGTGTCCGCGCGTTAGCGCGACCTGCGAGACGCGCTGGGAAGTCGCCAGTGGTCAGCGCCACCGCGGCCGCTTCGGTCGCGCCAGGGTAGCTGGCTGCCGAGCCTGCGCGCGCAAACGTGGCCGCAGCGATACGCCAGCCAGCGCCAAGAAGTCATCGCAATCGCCGCCGCATTGGTTTTGCAATCAAAGTTGCGGGTGGGTAGGTGGGATGATTGCGCGAGCAGCGGAATTGACAGTTTCAAGTTCGGCAGGGTGACCTCCATAACATAGAGTACACCACATAAGCTGTTCCACATAGATTGCACAGCATGTATTGCTAGAAACACACTGACCGGGGCCCACGCTGGCTAACGCCCACGCACATGCATGCATGCATGCATACAGACAGACAAACAGGCAGACAAGCAGACAGATAGACATACATACGCGCACACCTGCACCCACACCTATACACATGAATCCATGAATGCATACATACATGCATACACACATCCATACACACATGCATACACAAACATACGGTCATACGTACATACATACGTGCATACATGCACACACCCATTCAGTCGCACATGTATATACGCATACGTACATACACACATGCAAACATACATACAGTCACACAGGCATGCATACATACATACATACGTACGTACGTACATACATACATACATACACACATACATACACACATACATTTATACATACATACATACATACATACATACATACATACATACATACATACATACATACATACAAACATACATACATACATACATACATACATACATACATACATACATACATACATACATACATACATACATACTCATATGTATATAGATATAACCAATGGTGTGAGCTTCCTGGAGGTCTGATGGATGTTCCCTTGGAGCCATTTGGAGCGTCACAGGGGCGTCTCGGACCATCTTGATGCCATGTGGGGCGGTCTTAGGTCCATCTTAGGTCGCGTTGGAGGCATCTTGGGGCCATATTTGGCCCTCTGTGGGCCATTTGCGCCATGTTGGCCGTCTGGGAGGCATCCTGGGACCATATTGGAGGCCGTGCTGGGCCATCGTAAAGCCATCTTGAACGGAAAAGCCCACAGGATATGCGGGTGCAGGGTTCCGCCGAGACCCCACCCGATGGGAACCTTCAAGGGTTCAAACGGCTATCAACCAGCAAGGCAACAACCCTTCTTGCAGGCAACAGGGGGCGGCGGATTGACTGGCGGCCTTCGGCTCGTGCGCGAGGGGTGTTCGTTCCAAGTAGGGCCTCTTGGCAGGCCTCGCCCTCTTGGGGGCTTCTTTTCGCAGGCCTAGAGGTTGACACCAACACTAATATCGGCGGTGTTCCTCCACCGTGGGAAGAGGATCCCGATCTCGGCGACCAGGTCCCCAGGAGGGATCCACAAGCAGCTCCCCTGGGGGCCGTCGTAGGGCATGATGAAAGGCAGGACTCCGAGCCGCGCTTTCGAGGCCTCGGACGAGCCACGACCCAAGCCCAAGAAGCGCCAAAGAGCGCCCGAGAATTCCCTGGCAATCCAGGGCCTAGGACCCTGAAAGAGCTTCGGGCCTACAGTGCCGTTTTTAATACATGCTTCGCGAGCGGATCATGTATTTAAAATGCAGGGATGTAGTCTTAAAAACAGCGATGAGTTCATGCATAAATCTGTTCATAGATTAAGCATGTATTAAAATTCCAATGTTGTTTTTTTAAAGAACAAAATCCTATGTATTAAAAAGTGCCCTGTAGGGCCCCGAAAGAGCATCTCCAAGCTGCCGCAGTGCAGAGACTTCGAGGGTGCCCGAGGGCACCCCACTCCGTGCGCCGCGGCACGGCGGCGGGGCGGACACGTTTTGGGGGTGTGAAGCGGGGCGCGGCTCCTGACGGGTCGCGTTCCATTGATGAGCTCCTCACCGGGCGCGCTCCACTGCTCGCAGAGTGCCCACTCGCAAGCCTCCAAGAAACCTTGCGTCCGCCTTCATGTCATGTGCCGCACTCCCCCGCGGCGGATCCAGGCCGTGTGCGGGCAGTGACTTCGGAAGCAGTGGAACGCGCTCGTCTACAGGTATGCCTTCTCCGGAGCGGCGTACTCCATCGCGAACGGGCTGGACCTGGGCTTCTGCCAGGCGCCGGACCGGGGCCTGCCGGCCCCCGACCTGGTGTGCTTCATGCGGGTCTGCCCGGAGGAGGCCGCACAGCGGGAGGACCTGCGGGCTCAGCAACAACGTGCTGTGCGTACTGCCCTAGATTTATGTCGGGCGTGTCCCCCTACAGGGAGATGTTCGACGACAAATTTAAAAACCCTTTCCAAATGCAAAAAAAATGCTGAACAATACTGAAAAAATAGTCCCCAGACTATTTTTGGATTATTCCCAACCATCCTGTGGTGTTGGGTCCTCGTTTTGAAGAGACGGTGCCCCGCGTCTCCTTCCTCCTCTCCTCCTCCGCCTCCTCTCCCCTCCTATCATCCTCATCGTCATCATCATCATCATCATCATCATCGTCATCATCATCATTATCATCATCATTATCATCATCATCGTCATCAGCATCAACATCATGGCCGCCATCATAACCATCATCGTCATCATCACCATCATCGTCGTCATCACCATCATCGTTGTCCTCGTCGCCATCATCGCACGTTTCGTGGCCCCATACGGAGCTCCACCGAAGGTCCCAGTGGGTGTGCCCGCATGCGTCCCGCACACCCATTTTGGCACACCCCTCACACGTTTCGTGGCCCCATAGGGAGCTCCACCTAAGGTCCAAGTGGCGCAGCTCGCATGGCGCCACCGCCCCATTTTGGCACACCCCTCACACGTTTCGTGGCCCCATAGGGAGCTCCATCTACGGTCCAAGTGGCGCAGCTCGCATGGCGCCACCGCCCCATTTTGGCACACCCCTCACACGTTTCGTGGCCCCATAGGGAGCTCCATCTACGGTCCAAGTGGCGCAGCTCGCATGGCGCCACCGCCCCATTTTGGCACACCCCTCACACGTTTCGTGGCCCCATAGGGAGTTCCATCTACGGTCCAAGTGGCGCAGCTCGCATGGCGCCACCGCCCCATTTTGGCACACCCCTCACACGTTTCGTGGCCCCATAGGGAGCTCCATCTACGGTCCAAGTGGCGCAGCTCGCATGGCGCCACCGCCCCATTTTGGCACACCCCTCACAGATTTCGTGGCCCCTCAGGGAGCTCCTTTTGGCACACCCCTCACACGTTTCGTGGCCCCATAGGGAGCTCCACCTAAGGTCCACGTGGCGCAGCTCGCATGGCGCCACCGCCCCTTTTTGGCACACCCCTCACACGTTTCGTGGCCCCATAGGGAGCTCCATTTACGGTCCAAGTGGCGCAGCTCGCATGGCGCCACCGCCCCATTTTGGCACACCCCTCACAGATTTCGTGGCCCCTCAGGGAGCTCCATCTACGGTCCAAGTGGCGCAGCTCGCATGGCGCCACCGCCCCATTATGGCACACCCCTCACACGTTTCGTGGCCCCTCAGGGAGCTGCACCTAAGGTCCCAGTGGTGCAGCTCGCATGGCACCCCTTCACACGTTTCGTGGCCCCACAGGGAGCTCAGGTGTGATCCTGGACTGCGGCCGCCACGAGGTCGGGAACGGCAAGAAGGAGGACGACGACTGGTGGCTGGAGCTCTATGTGCTGCTTCTCGCGCGCCACGCGCCACGAGGACCTCCTGCTCATGCGGGCGCCGCGCATCGAGTTCTTCCTGGCAGGACCGCCGGAGGGCCTGCGAAAGCAGCTGGAGCAGTTTGCAGCGCGCACGAAGCGGTGCAGGAGGGAGGCGACGGCCCTCGCCAGGGAGCTCGGCTTCACCGAGTTTATCCGCGAGGCCTGACCTGAGGAGCGCCCCCCCCGAGCCGCGCCTTCTCTCGACTGCCCGCATAATTGTTCGGCCTCGCGCCGCGGACGACCCGCGCGCGTCGCTGGGACCCTCTCGGGGCGACCAGCGCGCGTCGCGGGGATTCCGCGCGGCGCTCTGCTCAGCGCCTCGCTCGCCCGTCGTCGCTCTGCCCAGCGGCCGGAGCCTTGCCCGCAATCAGCCGGCCGGCTAGCTCTCTGTGCTCCGCGCAGCGGACGACCTGCGCGCGTCGCTGGGACCCCTCCGCGGCGACCTGCGCGCGTCGCGGGGACTCCGCGCTGCTCTGCGCCCGCAGCCTTGGATTTTTGGAGCGCGCAGGCAAAGAGGGGGGAAAGGAAGGGACGGAAGCGGGTGCGATCCCCGTGAGGGGCGTGCCGACATGGGCGTCGCGGCGCGCGGGCGCTGCCGTCGGGGTTCCCGCGGAAGCTGCCTGCGGCGGCCACGCCCAGTGTCACAAGTGTTCGGACAGGCATGCTCGAGCCATTCACATTCATATACATTTACACTAGGCGTAGCCAAGATCGCACCCATGCAAATATACTCACTCCCACGCAGACCCATTCACACTCAGACTCTCTCGCGCTCTGGCTCACCCGCGTTCATTCTTTCGCAATATGACCTATCGTATTCCTTTGCGTTGTGTACCCCGCCATATTTCGGCATGCCCCTCATGCGGTTCGTGGCCCCATAGGGAGCGCCACCGAAGAAGGTACTCACAATTGCGGCACTCACAACTGCATACGGTTGGGTCTTTCGCCAGGATAATTTTTTGATTATTTTGGGCGTATTTTTCGCAGCGTTTTTTCCCGACCATCCTGTGGTGCTGGGTCCTCGTTGTCAAGAGACGGTGCCGCGCGTCTCCTCCTTCCTCCTCCTCCTCCTCCTCCTCCTCCTCCTCCTCCTCCTCCTCCTCCTCCTCATCCTCCTCCTTCTCCTCCTCCCTCCTCCTTGCGTTTCACACACCCAGTACAACGTTTCGTGGCCCCATGGGGAGCTCCACCGAAGGCCCCAGTGGCAGGGTTCGCATGGCGCGGCCTCGGGCCATTTCGGCACACCCTTCACGAGGATCGTGGCCCCATAGGGAGCTCCACCGAAGGCGCCAGTGGCAGGGTTCGCATGGCGGCCTCGGGCCATTTCGGCACACCCCTCACGAGGATCGTGGACCTATAGGGAGCTCCACCGAAGGCGCCAGTGGCAGGGTTCGCATGGCGGCCTCGGGCCATTTCGGCACACCCCTCACGAGGATCGTGGCCCCATAGGGAGCTCCACCGAAGGCGCCAGTGGCAGGGTTCGCATGGCGGCCTCGGGCCATTTCGGCACACCCCTCACGAGGATCGTGGCCCCATAGGGAGCTCCACCGAAGGCGCCAGTGGCAGGGTTCGCATGGCGGCCTCGGGCCATTTCGGCACACCCCTCACGAGGATCGTGGCCCCATAGGGAGCTCCACCGAAGGCACCAGTGGCAGGGTTCGCATGGCGGCCTCGGGCCATTTCGGCACACCCCTCACGAGGACCCCTCCACCGAACGCAGGGTTCGCATGGCGGCCTCGGGCCGCACACCCCTCACGAGGATCCCCATAGGGAGCTCCACCGAAGGCGTCAGTGGTAGGGTTCGCATGGCGGCCTCGGGCCATTTCGGCACACCCCTCACGAGGATCGTGGCCCCATAGGGAGCTCCACCGAAGGCGCTAGTGGCAGGATTCGCATTCGGCGAAGCTCCCTATGGGGCCGCGAAACGGTGCACTGGGTGGGTGAAAATACTAAATGAGGCGTGTGGGACGCACGCGGGCGGTTCCATTGTGGGCTTTGGTGGAGCTCCCCATTGGGCCGCGAAGCGTTGTAAAGGGTGGGTGGAAATGCCAAATTAGGTGTGGTGTGGGGGACGCATGCGGGCGGCCCCATTGGGGGCTTCGGTGGAGCTCCCTATGGGGCCACGAAACGCTGTACTGGGCCGGTGAAAATGCCAAATTGGGTGTGGGGGACGCATGCGGGCGGTCCTATTGGAGGCTTTGGTGGAGCTCCCTGTGGGGGACACATGCGGGCGGGCCCACTGGGGGTTTCGGTGAAGCTCCCTAAAGGCCACGAAGCGCTGTACTGGGCGGATGAAAATGCGAAGTTGGGCATGGTGGACGCACGCGGGCGGTCCCATTGGGGGCTTCGGTGGGGCTCCCTATGGGGCCACGGAGCGCTGTACTGGGTGGGTGACAGTGCCAAATCGGGTGCGGGGGACGCATGCGGACGGTCCCACTGGGGCCTTCGGTGGAGCTCCCTATGGGGCCACGAAGCGCTGTATTGGGTGGGTGACAATGCCAAGTTGGGTGTGGGGGACGCATGCGGGCGGTCCCACTGGGGGCTTCGGTGGGGCTTCCTCCCTTTGGGGTCACGAAACGCTGTGCTGGGTGGGTGAGAATGCCAAATTGGATGTGGGGGACGCATGTGGGCGGTCCCACTGGGGGCTTCGGTGGAGCTCCCTACGGGGTCACGAAGCGTTGTATTGGGTGGGTGACAATGGCAAATTGGGCGTGGGGGACGCATGCGGGCGCTCCCACTGGGGGCTTCGGTGGAGCTCCCTATGGGGCCACGAAGCGTTGCACTGTGAAAGTGAAAATGCCAAATTGGCTGTGGGGGACGCATGCGGGCGGTCCCACTGGGGGCTTCGGTGGAGCTCCGTATGGGGTCACGAAGCGCTGTACTGGGTGGGTGACAGTGCCAAATTGGGTGTGACGGACGCATGCGGGCGGTCCCACTGGGGGGTTCGGTGGAGCTCCCTATGGGGCCACGTACTGGATGGGTGAAAATGCCCAACTGGATGTGGGGACGCGTGTGGGCGGTACCACTGGGGGCTTCGGTGGAGCTCGCTATGGGGTCACGAAGCGTTGTATTGGGTGATGGAAAATGCCAAATTGGGCGTGGGGGACGCATGCGGGCGGTCCCACTGGGGGCTTCGGTGGAGCTCCCTATGGGGCCACGAAGCGCTGTACTGGGTGGGTGAAAATGTCAAATTGGGTGTGGGGGACGCATGCGGCCGGTCCCACTGGTGGCTCCGGTGGAACTCCCTATGGGGCCACGAAGCGCTGTATTGGGTGGGTGACAATGCCAAGTTGGGTGTGGGGGACGCATGCGGGCGGTCCCACTGGGGGTTTCGGTGGGGCTCCCTATGCGGCCACGGAGCGCTGTATTGGGTGGGTGAGAATGCCAAATTGGATGCGGGGGACGCATTCGGGAGCTCCTTATGGGGCCACGAAACGTGTGAGGGGTGTGCTGAAATGGGTGTGGGGGACGCATGCGGGCGGTCCCACTGGGGCCTTCGGTGGAGCTCCCTATGGGGCCACGAATCGTTGTAAGGGGTGTGTGCCAAATTGGGCGTGGAGGACGCATGCGGGCGGTCCCACTGGGGGTTTCGGTGGGGCTCCTTATGGGGCCACGAAGCGCTGTGCTGGGTGTGCCAAATTGGGTGTGGGCGACGCATGCGGGCGGTGGAGAGGAAGAGGGGGAGCAGGAGGAGAAGAGGAACGCGGGGACCGTCTTTTCAAAACGAGGACCCAACACCACAGGATGGTTGGGAACAAACAAACAAACAAAAAACGCATGTGTTCTCCTTGCACGCGAGCCTCGGCCACGTGCAGAGGGGGGTCAGGGGGAGGGGGCAAGGCTTCTTAGAAGCACCCCTGCTTCTCAGAGGGCACGGGCCTCGTCTGCAGGCGCAGGGCCGGCGCTTTCTGAGAGGCAGGCTTCTCTTGAGAAGTCTTCCCCCCTCCCCCTGCGCCCTCGTGCGCGCCGCCAAGAGCCGCCGCAACAATGAAAGGACTACGGGCTCTCGCGCTACGAGTACCCCGAGATGCAGGCCAAGGTCAGGCGGGCCAAAATTCCAGGAATACGAGAGGAGCCCGTGTCCAGAATCCAGGAGGGAGCCCCCCTGGGAAGGAAGGCCATGGAAATCTTGAGCCCCGTAATCGCGGATAAAAGGTGATGAGGGCGCGTGGGCTGCCTTGCTGGGGCCGCGGGGCTCGAGCGCCAATGTGAGGACGCCCGCCGAAAGCGCCCACCCTTTCCGAAGCCATGGGCCCGCCGCAGGCGGCATTGTTATTCAAAGCCATGTGGGTGGATCGCGGACGGGTCGCCGGAGAGTCGCGAGGCTCGAAAGCCAGCGCGGAGAAGACCCTCGCAGGCGCCGCTTCTCTTCAACACCAGCAGCCCCCCGCAGGCGGCGATCGTTTCTCGAAGCGATCGCGGGTGGCTCGCGGGTGGCTCGCGGGTGGGACGGGGGACGTCGCGGGGGGGGGGGGGGCCGCGAGTGCGTCGCGAGGTGTCGCGGGTGGGACGCAGGTGGGTCGCTGGACGGATCGCGGGGCGGGTCGCGGACGCGACGCAGGCGGGCCGCGGGCGGGCCGCGGGGCGGGCCGTGGGCCGCAGGACCCGCGCGCAGCCCACCGCCCCCGCCCAGAGCAGAGCAGGCGCAGGGCGCACGGGAGGAGCGTCCGCCCCCCTCGAGCCGAGGCGCGGGATCGGCACCCTCCTCCTCCGCCTCCTCCTCCTCCTCCTCCTCCTCCTCCTCCTCATCCTCCTCCTCCTCCTCTGCCCCGCCGACACGAGGGGCCACTGGCTGCGGCGAGCAGCGCGCTCAGGGCGAGGCCGCGTGCTGCGGCCGCGTGCTGCGCGCAGCCGCGGCAGCTCCGGAGAGAGCGACGTGGGCGGCGCGGAGGAGCGGGGCGTCCTGCGCGGGCATGGCCGCGCAGGCTGCCCCCGCGGGCGGTCGGGCGGGAGCGCCCTCGTGTGTCCTGCGCGGCGTGCCGCGGCGTCGGCCCGCGTAGGCTGCGGCGCGAGGTCGCCACGCCATCTCGCGTACAGTCGGGGCGCTGAATAAGGAACCCTTCTCGTTGGGGAGGGGCTCCGTGTTCCCTCATGGTTTCGCATTTTGCCTCAGATGTTCCTTGGATTTTCGATGGGAAGTCGAAGTTTAACTTCTGGAGAAAAGGGGCCTCGTTCCTTATTCAAGGTTCCTTACGTCAACACCCCGACGGTCATGCCCTTTTCTCTTCGGCGCTCACGTGGTGGACTTCGGGGCTTCAGGGCGCACGTCGGCAGAAGCAGGCGGGAACGGGCGTGGGCTCCCCAGGAAGGGCTGCTGCCAGAGCGCCCGCTGGTGTCGAGTTCGGCCGCTGTTGGGACCGTGCCAGGGTCGTGGGCCGGATACCTGTAAGGGGTGTTTCTGGGGGTCTCCTGGGAAGCCTCCCAGTGACTTTTGGAATACTGCTCGATGCGCGTTGGCGCCTCTTGGAATCCTGCGGGGGCGTCTTTCGGAGCTTCGTGGAGTTTCCTATTGGGGGCTTGCTGGCGGTCTCGGGTCATCTTCCGGGGAAGGGCTGGAGAAGTCGTTGTGACGTTCCTTTCTGTCGGGTTCGGCTATGGTTGGAACCATCTGGGGGTCTCTTGGGAGGCCTCTCGGGACATCTCGGAGGCATTTCTGACGCGTGGTGTGGTCTTGTGGGCTTTGTTTTTGAGGCCTCTTTAGGGCTTTGGGGCCTCTTGGAGCGTTTGGGGGGCCAACTCGCAGTTTTGGCGATCATCTGCAGTGGAAGCGCTCAAAAGTCATGTCGGGGTTCCTCTTGGTGGGACCTCTTGGGGCCCTCTTGGGAACTTGTTGGGCCCTCTTGGGGGCCCCCTGGGCCGTCACCGTGGAGGTCGTGGATGCCTGTCGGGGCCCTCCTAGAGGGCTCTTGCGAGCCTCTTGGGACTTCGTGGGGGCCCCTGGGGGCCTCCTGGGGGCCTCTTGTGAGCCTCGTTGGGGTCCCTAGGAGGCTTCCTGTGGGCCTTTTGGGGGCCTGCCTGCGGTTTTGCGGGTCATCTTGAGGCGGGGGGGTCGATATGTCAGGTCGTGTTCTACCTCTTGGGGCCCTCTTGGGGCCGTGCTGGGCTGTCTTGAGAGCCTATTGGGCAGTCTTGGAGATTAGTTTGGAGTCTATTGGGGAGTCTTGGGGCGGTCTTGAGGGCCTCTTGGGTCTTGTTGGAGCGTCGGCAGCCTGAATGGGCAAGAGCATTCAAATTCATCAAACATCAAATGGTAATCAATGATTTTGGCGTATTAGGGCCCTCTTGAATGGCCTCTTGGAGCCTTCTTGAGGCGTACTGGGGGCCTCTTGGGTCTATCGTGGGCTGTCTGTGTGGCCTCTTTGGGGCCGCATGGGCCGTCCCGACGCTGTCTAGGACCGTCTCAGGAGCGCCTGAAAATTGTAGGAAAATCGTGGTCCAGGCCCTCGAGAACTCTACAATCCGCGAAACCCGTAGACCTGCATGAGCCTTGGGGCACTCCGCTTCGTGCTGAAGGCACAGTGGCGCATCTATTTATCGGGACGACCAGCGGGACAACCAACCGGTCAACCATCGGGACAACAAGTCGACCTAGTCATTTGGAGGTGGCCTTGGCCGTCAGGACGGATGGCCACGTATACTCTATCTGTCGCTTGAGCCGTCAATTTCCTCTTAGTGAAAGGACTTGGCCGTCAACTCTCTCTTAGTGAAAGGATTTGGCCGTCAACTCTCCGAGTTGACAGCTGACGAACCCCCTTGACGACCTCCTTCTGAGTTGATTGCCGAACCCCCCGTGACGGCCTCCCTCCGAGTTGACGGACCCCCTTGACGGCCCCTTTCGCCGCACCCTCCGTCTCGACGAGCAACGCGTCGTGGCCGAGCTGATGGTTAACAGCAAATTCGGTTTTGATGAACAGAAAGTGTCGGGGCCGAGTTGACGGCTCCTCTCGTCTTGGCGAACGAAGTGTTGGAGCTGAATTGATGACTGTTCCCCTCCTAGCGAACGTAGTCTTGGGGCCGAGTTGACGTCTGAAGTGTCCGGGCGGAATTGACGACAGTTTTGGCCGCTTCTCCAGATGCAGTGTGGGCGCGCATCAAGAAACCGGATGTCTTTCGTCAGGGTGCCTTTGGTTTCTTCGTGCCGCGTGTTGCGCGATGGGTTCTCGCGGTTGCCAAGAAACTTTCGTGTCCAGGATCCCCTGGGTTTCTCCCCAGTTGCACTTCGGGCAATCAAACGGCCCGCTACCCCCAGGCGCCAAAGGCTCCTTGAGTTTTGTGCATCCTTGCGACAGTACATCACTTCCCGCGCACGCGGGCGAGCGCGCGCGCGCCCTGGCCTGATAGGGTTTGCATTGTCAGCATTGGCCGTGTATTGCCCAGAATACAAAAGTCGCTATGTTGGCCTGGAGAATAGAGTCAACCCTTAAGGGTGACCGATTGGATTTTGAAGTTAACATGGGCTCTTGTGTTTTTATTGTGGACAATACAGCACTCCCCGCGCATGTGGGTGCGCGCGCGTATGCGCGCGTACTCGCCGTGTGCCCTGGCCTGATAAGGTTTGCATTGTCAGAAAAGGTTCTGTCTTGTCCAGAATACAGAAGTCGTCATGTTGGCCTGGACACTAAAGTCCCCCCTAAACGGTGACGGGTTCGATTTTGAAGTTGACATGGGCTCTTTTGAAGGTTATCTGTTGTGGACAATACAGCACTCCTCGCGCACACAGCGCGCGCGCGCATGCGCGCGTACTCGCCGGGCACCCTAGCCTGCTAAGGTTTGCAATGCCAGCATAAAGTAGGTTATGTACTTTCCAGAATACAAAAAGTTGCCATGCTCGCTGGAAAACTAAAGTCAGTCCTTACTGATGACCAATTGGATATTGAAGTTAACATGTGCTCTGCTGAGTGTTTTCTAATGTGGGCAATGCAGCTCTCCCCGCGCACGTGGGCGCGCGCGTTTATGCGCGCGTACGCGCCGTGTGCCCTGGCCGGATAAGGTTTGCACTGTCAGCATTGATTCTGTATTGTCCAGGATACAAGCGTCGCTATGCTGGCCTGGACATTAAGGCAACCCTTAACGGTGACCGATTGGATTTTGAAGTTCACACGGGCTCTTGTGAATGTTTTTTGATTGTGGACAAAACAGCACTCCCCGCTCACGCGGGCGCGCGCGCATGCGCGCGTACGCGCCGTGTGCCCTTGCCGGATGAGGTTTGCACTGTCAGCATACATAGGTTCTGTTTTGGGCGCGGCCATTGGGCCTCGCCGACGCGCCCGTGCATTGCGCGCGCGGTTGCGCAGATCTTCGGTCGCGACAATAGGGCCCTGCCCGTGCGTCGCGCACGAGGGCGCGCCGATGCCTGGCCGTGGCCAAGGTTTCGCCCTTGCTTTCGCCGGCGCCTTTCTTGCGAGGGCGCGCGGGATCTGGGGCGCGGCCGTTGGGCCCCGCCCATGCGTTGCACGCGTGGGCGCCCAGATTTCGGCGCGCGACCACTGCGTTTCCGACGGGGGCCAGGCAGGGTCCAACCGCTACAACGCCTATTGGGTTCCTGGGGAGCGCGGCCCCTGGCCGAACAACGCGCCGCAAAAGCCGCGCAGCGCGACTATCTCGGGGCATCATGCACTTCGGTCGGCAAGCCGCTCGGCGACGACATTGTGAGATTACATGCGGCCAAGGCCTCCTGGGTTTCTTTGGCGACGCAACCCCGGGCAGGATGTGGCGCGGCGGGGGGTGCGGGGAAATTTAGCGGCCCGCCAATGCGCATTCGGCTTCTTGGAACCTTGGGACTGGCCGCCGGGCGTTAGCGGCGAGAGAATAGGTTGCGGGCTTTCGCGGGGCACCCGAGGATTTCCTTTGGCCGGGGGAACGCTGCCGCACCCCCGTGTAGTTTACATCCCAAATCGCCGCGAGTTTCTTCCCAAGCCGCGCTGGCGTATTCTATGAGCGCGGCCTGCTAAGAAAGTGCTCGGGCCAGGGCCTTTGGGTTTCTCCGTGTGACGCCGTCGGCTAAGAAACCCAAGCCCTGGAAAAGAAACTTTGCGGCTTTTCAGGGTTCGGTTTTTGCGCCCCCCGGCCTCTCCCCAGGCCCATGCTGCATCGGAGCCACCGGTGCGGCAGCGGCCCCGTCAAGAGCCAATCTTGGATGGGGACGGGGGGGGGGGGGTGCGACTTGGGGGGGCAGGGAGATGGACGAGGGAGGAGGTTGGAGGAGCAGGAGAACGGAGGATGGGGGAGAGATTGAAGAGGATGTGATGATGATGATGATGATGATGATGATGATGATGATGATGATGATGATGATGATGATGATGATGATGGTGATGATGATGGCGATGATGATGATGATGATGATGATGATGATGATGATGATGATTATGATGATGATGATGATGATGATGATGATGATGATGATGATGATGATGATAACGATGATGATGATGAGGAGGAGGAGGAGGAGGAGGAGGAGGAGGTAGGGGAAAGGACGGAGGATGCGTCGATCCGTCAAGGTTTTTCTTCCGAAGGGTTGTAGCTTGCCCAAACGCAAGGTCGGGAAGGCCTTCGACCTCCCGGGCCTGCGGGCGGGCGTGGCCTGGCATGACTTCGACAGCCGCCGTTCGCAGGAGGTTTCTGGGCCATGCCTCAGAGCCGCGAGGGAAGGAAACTGCGAGGGAGGAGGAGGAGGAGGAGAAAGAGGAGTATCAGCAGGAGGAGTTGGAGGAGGAGGAGGAGGACATTTATACTTTGAGCCACATGTATGTACATATACATGTATGTGTATATATATGCACATATATGCACATATACGTTTACACATACATGTATATATATACAGAAGTACATGCAGATACACATCTTCTACACACATGTACATACATGCATGCA
This sequence comes from Prorocentrum cordatum, assembly GCA_963575745.1. Taxonomy (NCBI): domain Eukaryota; class Dinophyceae; order Prorocentrales; family Prorocentraceae; genus Prorocentrum; species Prorocentrum cordatum. The sequence continues at coordinate 73,599 of CAUYUJ010018285.1, read as the reverse complement.
TGCATGCAATCATGCATGCATGCATGCACACCTACAGTCATACATACGTACATGCCTGTATACGTACATACACACATACATACATCTATATATATATACATATATATGCGTACATACAAACATGCATACATATATACATGCATACATGCATGCATGCATACATACATGCATACGTGCATACAATCATACACATACACACATACATGTCTACATACATACATGCATGTATGCATGCATGCAGGCAGGCATGCACATGTATACGTACACACAGACATGCAAACATACATACATGCGAACGTGCATACTTCGTGACTTACTTATGTGCTTACGTACGTACTCGCTTGTTTACCTACTTACATGTATACATTCATGCATACATACACGTATGAGCACGTGTGTACATATATGAATGAATGCATGCAAGGCTGCGTTGGCTCTTCGCGCCATGCACCTTGGTCCTTGAAGTTTGGCATGCTGGCGGAAGGGCAAGAAGTCAGATCAATGAGCGACAACTCCTTGTTGCCTTTTCTGGCATCGTCGTTTTGATAATGCGATCCATAATATGTATCTCATGATTCCTTGTCCAATTCCTCATTCTCGCCCTACCCTGCGAATTCTTCCCCATCCTCCTCGGCTCTTTTTGCGGAGGCTCCTCCTTGGAGAGCCTTTCGGAGGCCTCACTTCAGGCTTGGGGCCTTCTGGAGGCCTCCTAGGCGCCTCCTGGGCGCCTTCATGGAGCCTCTGGGGGCTTCCTCGGGGCACCCTTCTTCCAACCGCGGTCTCCCTGAACGACGGAGTCACGATTTGGAATGCTTCTGGAGGCGAATTGACGCCATCTTGGGCTGTCAGAGGATTCTCTTTGGGCCATCTTGGAACCCTGTTGTGCTGTCTTGGGGCTTCTTGGACTGCCCAGAAGCCCGTTCGGATAGTTTTGGGATGATTTTCGGGCCTCCTGGGCGGTCTCGAACGCCCGAAACGGAAGACCGAACAACAGCGCTTTCCCCAAATGGAAAAAAGCAGTGGGGGATCAATGCTTTTCCTGCGCTTCGAAAGCCTCTTGTGGATCTTCTTTAGGTCGTCTTCGGGCGTCTTGTGGGTGTCTGGGGCCCCCAGGGGTCCGCTCGGCCGCCCTCCTGAGCGATTTGGGCCCGTTGCCTAGGCCCAGCAGGGGCTTCATGAGCTCCTGAAAGCTCGGGGGGCTTCCTGCAGGGGCGTCCTGGAGGCCCCTGGCCACTGATCCGGGGGGTCCTGTTTTGGGGTGGGGGAGGGGGGGGAGGTGTTTCTTTCCCCCGGGCTTGTCGCGTTGTAGAAAACAGAGTCGACATATATACACATGTCAGGTTTGCCAGCGTGGACCCCGATCTGGAAGCAATGTCATTCTGGGTGGACACACGTCTCTGCGGTCGTTGATTTCAACAGCAAGCATGCATCCCCGGGACCCCCACAGGCGATCCCCTGTGGGGGTTCCCCTCCTCCTTTTTTTCCTCCTCTTTGTTTTTTCTTCTCAATCCTCCTCTTTTTTTTCCTCCTCCTTTGTTGGGGGGCAATGGCCGGTACCCGGCTGGAACATGGCGAATTCCCTGGGAGGCCCCTGGCTGGGACGTGGCGAAGCCTCGGGGCCTTCCCGCAGGCGGCCACGACCGGCATGGGGCGGCAACGGGCCAAAAACGTGGCGAAGCCGTTGGACTATTGTGCGACTTCCTATGGGTAAGCACTGTTTGGCCAGTATGTGTGCTGGCGTGTGTGTATGTGTGTGCGCGTGTATGTTTCTATTCAGCTGTGCAAACATGCATACATACCTACACGCAAGCGCATGCATGCATGCATGCATGCATGCATACATACATACATACATACATATGGTTATATATATACATATACATACAAGCATACATGCATACATGCATACATGCATACATGCATACATACATACATACATACATACATACATACATACTTACATACACACATACACACATACATATATATACACACATACGTACATACATACATGCATACACACATGCATACATACACACATACAACCATACCTATATACGTACGTACGTACGTACGTACGTACGTACGTACTTACGTACGTACATACATGCATGCATGCATGCATACATACATACACACATACATGCATACATGCATACATACGTACGCACATACATATATATATATATATGTATTGACACAGTGTGCGAGTGGATATTCGTGTATCAATATGTGTATATACACGTACACCTGTCTAGGTGGATTGTATACATCCCCGGGACGAAAGTTTTTTCCTTTTGGGTTCGGAACGACGGTGTGAAGTCTTGAGCAGACCCGTATGAGATAGCCACCGTCGGATCCCATGAAGTTCGCGCGGATCCAAATGTGGCTTTGGTGTTGTTTCGGTGGATCCGATTTCCGTCCGTACGGATCCGATTTCGGATTAGCTGGATCCGTGTCCGGTCTTATTTCTTACGGCGGATCCGATTGCTACCCTGTTTAAAATTTATATTATGAATTAAACCAGGGGACCGGAAGAAATCGGATCCGCGGACCCCGCAAACCGCCCGTGTTAAGATTCTATGGGGGAGGGGGGTTGGGTAATCAACTTTCCACGATGGGCCCTGCGTCGTCTCGCGCACTCCCATCACCTCCCCGCGCGAGCGGGCCCCATTCAACATGAATACGTACATCCCTCCCCCCCCCGGTTGCTGCAAACAGCTCGTCCGGTCGCCGTCCGTTCGGCGGCGCCGACGTTGTCTCATTCAACATGAATACGCACATCCTTCCCCCCCCGGTTGCTGCAAACAGCTCGTCCGGTCGCCGTCCGTTCGGCGGCGCCGACGTTGTCTCGCGAATGCCTCATGGCCATTTTCACCTCAAGAGGAAAATCTTTCGTCCTGCGTAAGTATGTACGAACACATGAGATATCCCACATAGCTTCGTCGCGCCACCACGAGGAGGAGGAGCAGCAGGAGGAGGAGGAGGATGAGGATCAGTTACGCGCAGAAGGGGGGTGGGGGAAGGGGGGAGGGCTTCGTAGAAGCACCCCTGCTTCTTAGAAGGCGCGGGCCTTACAGCAAGATGTAAGGCTGGTGGCTTCTCAGAAGCAGCCTCATTCTGAGAAGCCCTCCCCCCTCCCTGCACCCCCTTGTGCGCGCCGCCAAGAGGAGGAGAAGGAGAAGCAGGAGGAGGAGGAGTCATTTCGGAGCTTTTCATTCCCTACTTAGGCTCTGCCTAGAAGGGTTCTTACTCGGTTAGCTTAATGGGCCGGGCAGTGCACAGCGCCCCGTGCGGTTCCCCCAGTCCCCTGGGAGCCAAGCAAAAGCAACAGCAAAGGTAAAAGCAAACGCGTGGTTCCCCCAGTTGCGTTCCCTGGGTGCCAAGCAAAAGCAAAAACAAAAGCAAAAGTGAAGGCAAAAGCGAAGGCAAAGCAAAAGCAAAAACATCGCATAGCATAGCATAGCGCAGCATAGCATAGCGCAGCATAGCATAGCCTAGCCTAGCCTAGCCGAGCCTAGCCTAACCCAGCATATCATTGCGCAGCATAGCAGAGCAGAGCAGAGCAGAGCAGAGCAGAGCATAGCATAGCATCGCAT
>CAUYUJ010018285.1:0-65000 GCA_963575745.1 Prorocentrum cordatum | reverse complement strand
CTCAGCGGGCACCGAGTGGCCGCTTCGCGCGGCCTTCCGGGTTCCAGGCACCGACGCGGCGGGCCTGTCCTCGTCCTGGTGGGACGCGTCATCAGCTGAGCCACCCGCTTTGTTGGCGAGCGCCTTTGACGTTCAGCGCGGTGTGCCCCTTATCTGCACCCTCCCGCCGCCGACGCTGCAGGGCAGGCGTCCCCTGCCGCCCCCAGGCCTCGCCGAATTGGGTATCGGCCCCCCTCCGGGCCTTGGCCCTCCATCGGCTGCCGAGCGAAGGCCGCCGTCGCCACGGGTTCCGACGGGGTTGCCTCCTCGTCCGCCACCCGGTTTGGTCGCGCCGTTGGAGCCGGATGTGTGGCGTGTGGAATCGCTTCCGCGTTTCTCCGGCATGGAGGCCGGCGCTCGGGTGCCGCCTGCGATCAGTCCGTGCACGCCCGCGGAGTCGTTTCTCGTCGGTGGTGGATCGCCCTTCCAAGCCGGGCGGGCGGGGCCGCCGCCAGGTCTCGCCGACCCAGAGGCGCTCCCGTCGCTCCACCGTAACGCTGTTGATCCCGCCTCACTTTGGGCGTGCGCTGCCCGTGACTTGGGTTGGTATGGTGATTTCGGAGGGCTCCCACCGCCTACCAGCCTCGTGGGTGGTGTCGGCGCGCCCGCCGCCAGTGGTCCATCCCCGCGTGCGGGCGCCCGCGATTTGTTGCACTCGCTCGGGCTATTCGGGGATCCAGCCTCATCCTTGTCAGCCCTGCCGCCCCACATGAGGACATATGCGATGGCGTCAGCCGCCGATGCCGCTGTTTCACGGGGGGTTCTCGTTGCGGCTGCTTGCCAGGCTACTCCTCCACCCGCCGCCGCTGTGCCTTCGCGCGGTGCTGCGGGCTCGGGCACTTGCGACTTGCCGCGGTCGCTCGGGGTGCATGGGGACCCCCCCACGCCCCCGCCCGACACAGCGTCGGTGCTGGCAGAGTCTACTTCTGAGTTCGGCTGCACGGGCGACCCGGGCGGGCTCTGGCCGCCGACCTGTCCCGCGAGCGGGGTCGACGTGTCAGGTGCACGAAATCCTACTCCATGTGGCGCGGGCGCGTCCCGCGTTGGCAACGGGACGTCGTCAGCCCACGTTCGGTGCCCTTCTTCTCTGCGCCGACTCGACGCGTCGCCGGCCGCCTTCGTGTCTCCTACGAGCGGTGCTATCTGCTCGAGTCCACGCGACGTGCTGCGGGCGCCCAGGGTTCGCGGCGACCTTCCCGCGCCCCTGTCAGACTCAGCGGGTCATTCGAGCGCTCACGACCTGCCGCGGTCGCTCGGGGTTCCTTCGGACCTGGCTGACGTGGCCGACAGGATGGCTGCATTGCCCCTGGCCACCCCAAGGCCATCAGCAAAGCCTTTCGCCGCTGGGCCCCGCGCCTCCGCCTGGGCAACACGACCTTGCCTCGGTCGGCGGCTTCGCCGAGGCGGGCGGCGCGGACGCCGTGGACCCGCCTCCTGCGGCTCCCCAGTCGGACCTCAGCATGGCGCTGATGTGCTTGCATCAGTCTCCAGCCCTAGCCCTGCAGCAGGGGCGGGGCTCCCGCCCAGCAGCTCATCCGCTACTGGGGTTTCTGAGCGACTACGCTCAGGCCCCGTCCGCATCTTCGGGCGACCTCAACTCTTCGTCCACTCAGATGCGGGGGATCGCACGGCGGCGCGCTTGGCATGCTACCTTGGCGCAGCACGGTCCCGCCGTGCGAGACCCGCTCGGGGTTCAGACGCTGCTGACCTGCCAGTGCATGTTCATCGATCAGCAGGCGGGGGACCGCGGCTGCCTAGAGGCCGCATGGTTCCTCACGGGGGTGGAGCCCACTCCATGTCGCGTCACCAGTCAGCACACGGAGCGCGAGGCGCAGTCCCCGTTTTCACCCCTCGTGGACTTCCGCTGGCTGTCCGCGCAGGGCGAGTACCTGAAGGAGCTGCAGGTTTTTCGGACGCGCCTCGACGCCGAGCGCGCCGCCGCGCTTCCCCAGCAGCCGCCTCACGTACCCAAGCAGCCCAGGACTCCAAAGGTGCCTCCCAAGGTACCGAAGGTGCCACCCCAGAAGCAGTGACGGGGCCGCTGCTGCCCGTCACCTGCGAGGGAGCTGCCTCCAGTGGCCGAGGTTCAGCGCCGCAGTCAGTCCGTGCTGACGCTGCTGCGGCTGCTAGGCGCGCTTGGGCGCAGCGAGGCCGTGAGGGTAGGAATGCGCTCCTCCAGCGATGCTGGTGCGGCCCCGCAGGGAGGAGTTCGTTCCGCCATCACGCCTCTCGCTTCGCTCCGAGCCGCCCCTCGTATCCACCCGGCCATTTTGGCCACCACTGCCCTCAGTCGAGCTCCCCCCGCACGGGGTGTGCAGCCCCTGAGAGCGGTGTCCTTGCTGGCGCGCGTCCTGTCGCGTGCACCCCCGCTGCCCTTGCTAAAGTCGCGCCCTTTGTCGCTGACGTGTCTTCCTTGCTGCGTCTTTTTCCTGGCGCAAACATCGATATCACCCACTGGGCAGCTGCGCTGTCTCAGGTCGGGATGGGTGCTCGTTGTTCACTGGGCTCATTCTCCCGCTCATCTTTGCGTGCGTTGGATCGGGACGACCCGTACTTTTTGGGGCCGCCTCCCCGCGATCCTTGGCCGTGTCCGCCTGCCCCACCTCTTGGTCCCCCGCCTGATGGTCTGTCAGCGAGGCGCAGGGAGCGTTGGCGGCTCAGGCGCGCGGCACGGACTCTTGCGCAGTATTCCGTTATTGCGTTGAACTGGCTCACGCTGGGTCACCCTAGCTTCGCTCCCGCCGAAGCCCGAGTCCGCGCCACGGCCTCGCCCTGCCAGGAGGGCGTTCGCTCCCGCATTGAGCGGTTGTGTCGGATCGCAGTTCGCCTTGCCCGCGGTGGCAAGAGCGACCTTGGTCGGGCTTTCGCCAAGTTCGACTCCACCGAAGTCTCGCTCCATGGCCTGGCCACCCATGTCGTAGCTCTTGAGGCTTCCTTCACCTCCTCCTCTTCCGTGCCTGCCCCCATGCGGCACTGCCCGACCAGCGCTCCGCCCGTGCCTGGTTCGTTGGCTTCTGCGGCGGCCTGGGACCCCACCCAAGCCGAGCCCTTCGACCTCAAGGTCCGGGCCTCCCGCATCAAGTGGGATTACTCGCCCGAGTTCGATCCCACTCCCTTCCTCTCCGACGCGCGTGTGCGCGAGGCGTTCCTCGACCCCGAGGTGATGCGGCTGCCGTCGGCAGAGTGGCCTTCAGGCCAGAAGGGTGCACGTGTCCATATGGACCGCGCTGAGCTGTGGGCCCTGCTCCAGAAGTGGGACGCCTGCGGCGCTCTCTACCTGACTCCCGCTTCGGACCTCGCCTGGGATGAAGCTTGCGGAGCTTTCAGGGTTCCAAAGGACAGCGACTTCGATCGTCTGATCCTTAACCCTACAGTGGTCAACAGCCGCTGCGCCTCCATCTCGTCCAGCACGCAGCGGCTCGGCCAGGGCTTCCTGCTGTGCCGCCTGGGCCTGGAGCCTGGCGAGTGGTTGGCGGTCTCCTGCGACGACTTGCGGGAGTTCTACTACACGTTCCGCGCCCCCCCCGCCCGCGCTCGGCGAAACGCTCTGCGAGTTCGCCTGCCTTCGGCCCGCTTCAAGGCATTTCGCGCCTGGCGGCCCGAGCTCGAGGGCGTGGACGTCGCCCCATGCTTGAACGCTCTTGCGATGGGCGACAACATGGCGGTTGAAATTGCCAACTCAGCCCATGAGGGTGTTCTGCGCAGTTTCGGCGCCTTACGACCTCACGAACAAGTCGTGCATCGGTTGCCCTTCCCCCGGGGCCCTTTCGTGGAGATGCTGAACATTGACGACCATACTGGCTTCCAAAAGCTCTCCTGGCGTGGGACGGCGCCTCGCCCTGACGACCCTCATCGTCGGGATCGCGAGGTCTTCGCCGCCTGCGACAAAGGGTGCCCGCGCGTGGGCCCGGTGCAGCACCCAGGCAAACGCGCCCGCGGGGAGACGCACAAAGTTGTGGTGGGGGCCGAAGTAGAGGGACGTATCGGTATCGTCTGCGCCCCCCTGGTGCGGACCGTTGCCCTGTGCAGGCTGACCTTGATACAGATTTATCTCGGCATCACTACACGGTCCCTCTTGTCATCTCTTGTCGGTTGTTGGGTGCAAGTTTTCCTCTACCGCCGCCCACTGTTGGCCATATTTACGCATGTCTACAACTTTCTGTCACGTCTGGCAACTGAGGACGGGATCGAGTACGATCTTCCTCCCTCGGTGCGTGACGAACTTTTGGCTTGTACATTTCTGGCCTTCACCGCTATAACCGACCTTCGGGCGCGCCCCTGCTCCGAAGTGTTCGGTACGGACGCATCCCTCGGCTGGGGGGGAGTGGTCCGCGCTCCGATCAGCTCCCAGTTGTCTGCCGAGCTGTGGCGGCGATCTGAGCACGGGGGGTGGCACACGATTCTGCACAATCGGAGCCTCCTCGCCGTTCTGAGCCGCGGCGAATCCTTGGGCCCTGAGCTTACCCAGCTGCACCGCGACCTGGGGCTGCCTTCTCTTGAGCCTCCCGTCGCGCCGCGCTGGGTAACCGAGCTCTCGGAGGCGATTCGCTTTCGCTTGGCGTATAAATGGGAGTTCCGCATGCCGCGTCACATCAACATCCTCGAGACCACCGTTTATAAGAGTCTTTGCAAGTACTGCTGTATTCGGATCCCAGACTCCCGTATTCCAGTTCTTCTGGACTCGAAGGTGGCCCTGGGGGCGTCCGCTCACGGGCGTAGCAGCTCCCCTGGGTTGTCCCACGTTCTTTCCACCACTTTGCCTTATGTGATCGGGGGAGGTCTTTATATGGGAGGGTTATACGTGCCAACGGATGTGCATCGAGCAGACGATCCTACCAGGAATCGCCCCGTCAGGCCCCCTTCTATACCTCCACCGTCCTGGCTGGTTGAAGCCGAAGCGGGAGACTTCACCAGGTTTGATTGTGTCGCATACGCGGACTCCCGTGCACCTTATCCCACATGTCTGTGGGGACGCCTTGTCGCGTTGCTGCTGTCTCGAGGGCTCCTCGACAGCCCCGTGGGCCACAATGGGGCGGCCTGTTCCCCCCTCGCGGCGGGCGTGGGGCTGACCGCCGCTGCAGACGACGCCGAGGGGCCAACTGCCGGAGCCCCTGGCGCCTGCAGCGCTGACGGGGCGCCCGCTGAGGCGCTCGGCCCCCGTGTGGGGCCGCGGAACGCGCTGTTCCAGCCGCGCGACGAGGGTCCCGGCAGCTGCGCGGAGGGGGCAGCCCGCCTTGTTGCTCCCCCCGCGCTCTCGTCGGCCCCCGACGCGCGTCCCAAGACGCGGTCGGCCCCCCAGCCTGCCGTCGGGGGTGGCCAAGCTCGCACAGTTGGGCGCGACTTCCCGACGGGCCGCGAGGCCGCGACACCTCACGCCTTCCAGCGCGCCGCCCGCCTGGGCCGAGCCCGCCAAGTGCTCGGGGTCGCGGAGGGCGCCCACAGGGACGCGATCGAGGGCTCGTTCCGGCGCCTCTCGGTCCCGTGCCGTCCCGACAAGGCACCCGCGGGGTTGACAGCTGCCGAAGCGGTCGCCCGCGTCCAGCGGTGGAAGGACTTGTGCGACGCGAAGTCCCTGCTGCTGAAGGCGGCGGCGCATCAGTCGGCGTCCGCCGTGCTCGCGCCTCCGCAGGCGAGCCAGCCGTCCAGGCTTCCGCTTGGGCCGAGGCCGTTGGCCAGGGCGCCCGCCGAGGGGCCCCTCCCGCAGAACACGCGTGCCGTCCTGCACAACGCTGAGGTCAAGACGGGCCTCGCCAACGAGGAGCGCGCCGCTCGCGGTGGGGACGCACCCGCGTCGTCTACTGGCCGCTCCTTGGCCGAGGTGGAGGCCGAGGATCCGCGCGCCCTGGCGCGGCCCGCCGACGACCCTGCGTCCCGCTTCAGCCTCCGTGAGCGGCGCGCAGTCCGCGCCCGCCTGGGCCCGCGGGATGAGGCGGTCGAGGACCAGCCCAACCGCGGTGGTCACGCGCCGCACTCCGCCTCGCGCACGGGCGCCGCGCGCGCCAGGCGCGCCGCCAGGCAACGGCGGGCTTCGATGGCGGCGCTCCCCGCCCTTGAGGGGGGAGCCGCCACGGCGCCTGGCCGCAGGGCGCGTCGCACAGCCAATGCGCGCCGCTGGGCAGGCGTGGCACGCCCCAGCTCCGCCGCGGGAGTGGGCTCCCCACAGCGGAGCCCCAGCGCTGCCCGCGGCCGTACGCGGTCTCCAAACCCGTACGGGAGGGACCACACCTCTCCCTCGGGGGGCGGCTCTTCGCCTCCCGTCGACGGCCCGCTCTCGCCCGAGGAGCCGTCGGAGCCGCCCGCGGGAGTGGCACCGGAGGGCCCCCACGCCAGAGCCCCGAGGTGCCCCCCGCGCTCGCCCGACGGGTCACCGCCCGCGAGCGTTCGCAGCCGTTCGAGAGCGGAGCCCGCGTGCGACGAGGACGAGGCGTTCGACTCCGACGACGCCCTTCTGCAAGAGGGCGCGCTCGCCTCTCTGAGCGCCCTCGCGGACTCTTCGATGGACCTTGAGCGCGTCGTGGCGGGCATGAACCCCGAGGTCCTCCGCCGCCTGCAGACGGTTTTCCCTGGTGGCTCGGCTGAACGAGGACCCCGCGACGAGCGCTCCCGCTCTCATGAGCGCTCCGGCAGCAGGAGGGGTTCTCCCCGCAGCCACGGGGGCAGGCAGCAGCGCGGTAACAGGGGGCACCCTCCTCGCCGCTCGGGGGGCTCCCCGCCCGCCGCTCGCGCCTCGGCTCGCAGCCGCTCTCGGGGCCGCGGTCCGCGCGTAGGCTCCGAGCCTCCGCGGCCCTTGCTCCCGCCGCCGCCTCCGCCCCCTCGCCCTTCAGACAGGCGAGAGGCGTCGCGCTCCAGGGACGCCCGCGGCTCCCCCCGCGCGCCCTCGCGACAGGTGACGTCGCCTCGGCGTCGCGAGGCGCGCGCCCCTCGGGTCGCTCCGAAGCGGCGCCCGAGCCCAGCTACGGCGCCTCGGCAGGCCGCGCCCCGCCAGGGTGCGAGCTCGGGCGGCGCCCGCGCAGGCAGCTACCGCGCGGGCCCCGCTGCTCAGGCCCCCCGTCCTCGGTAGGCACGCGCTCCTCCAGCGATGCTGCTGCGGCCCCGCAGGGCGGAGGGCGTGCCGCCGAGGAACGGGGGTCTTCGAGCGGCCTCGCGCCTGGCCGGGGCTCGGGGCGCGAGCTGCATCCCAGCGGCACCCACAGCGGCGACCCCGGGAGCGCCGCGGCTGCAGCCTTCGCAGCGCGGCGCACGGCTTCCGAGGCCGTCGAGCAGCCCTTGCCCACTCTGACTCAGGGGAGTGCGGCCCCACTGTCCCCTATCTCGGATTCCCGCGTTCCGCGTCTGAACTTCCCTCACCTGTCCGCCGACGAAGCGGCGCGCCTGGGCCTGCAGGCGCCGACCGTCGAGGCCATCTTGGCCAGGGCCCCTGGGCCCCCTCAACGCGTCCAGACCTGCGCTCTGGTTCCTGCCTCCGCCCTAGTAGCGGCTTGGGGGAACAGGCGGGGCAGTGGCGCCTCGACGCAGCCGCCCGCTGCTCTCTCCCCGAGCATCCTGCCGCCCCTGGGGTTGGCCAGTCTCGATGAGGGCGCAGGCTCCGCCGAGGTGGCCGCAGGTGACGTCAGGGGAGCTTGCGCCGAGGCTCCCCAGAGGACCCTGCATCTGGCCCTCGAGTGCCTCCTTATGGCGCTCGAGCAGGGCGCAAGCTCCGCCGAAGTGGCCGCAGGGGACGTCATGGGAGCGTGCGCCGAGGCTCCCCAGACGACCCTGAATCGGGCCCTCGAGCGCCTCATTTTGGCGCTTCGGCAAGGCGCAAGCTTCGCCAAGGTGGCCGCAGGGGACGTCATGGGAGCGTGCGCCGAGGCTCCCCAGACGACCCTGAATCTGGTCCTCGAGTGCATCCTTCTGGCGCTTCAGCAGGGGAGCCACGTTTCACGACACTGGCTTAAGTAGCGGCCAGATTGTTCAGCCGACGACGCTGCGTCGGCCAGAGCAGGGGGGTAAGCATTTGGACTTCACCGATCCGCTCCCGCCCTGCGCGCGTTGCGGCTTCCGTACTCGGTGAAACTATTTGCTTTCGGCTATTGGCGTGCTGATCGTCTAAACGGCCTTCTCGCCCCCCTACGAGCTGTCCGCTCTCCCTGAGCCCCCTTTGTGCTCAGGTCGCCTGTCGTACTGTCAGTTGCGACCTCTGTCGCTGCCCGCCCGCGACGTCCTTGTCGCTTCCCTTCTAGGGGTCGGCCCTGCTGTATGGACCACCCGTCTATCGGCCGCCCGCCGAAACCTTGTCACTGCGCAAGGGCTTTGAGCATGGGTATGGCTGCATCGCCGTTTACGGCGACCAGGCGGACTCCACCGCCTGAGGCGGCGCCCCGGCTCGGGCGCGCGGGGCGGGCCTGCCCATTTTGGGCCGTTCCGCGCGCGCGGCGCCGCGGCCCCGCACGGAGACAGCTCGCTTGCGCGCGAGCGGGAGAATGCTCCTCTCTATTCTCCTTGCGACCCGCGCTCTTGCTGTCTCTGCAGCTTCTCAGCCCCCCTCCCTCCTCTCCCTCATCTTGGCTGATGTGGCGCTGCATCGCCGTTTACGGCGACCAGGCGGACTCCACCGCCTGAGGCGGCGCCCCGGCTCGGGCGCGCGGGGCGGGCCTGCCCATTTTGGGCCGTTCCGCGCGCGCGGCGCCGCGGCCCCGCACGGAGACAGCTCGCTTGCGCGCGAGCGGGAGAATCACCATAAACAACAGCATCAACATCAGCATTATCATCATCATCATCATCATCATCATCATCATCATCATCATCATCATCATCGACATCAGCACTATCATCATCACCACCACCATAATCATCATCATCATCATCAGCATCGTCATCATCACCACCACCATCATGTCCATCAGCATCATCATCATCATCATCATCCTCATCCTCATCATCATCATCATCATCATCAGCATCATCATCATCATCATCCGCATGTTCATCCGCATCATCACAACCATCTTCATCTCGTGAGGGGAGGACGAGGAGGGAGGTGTGTGTGTGTGAGGAGTCGGCGCGGTCAGACTAGCCGCAAGAACCCCATCCTTAGGATAGAGGGAACAATAACAGCAGTGATAAGATTAACGAGAGGACGCATATGGATAGCAGGGGGATGCAAGGTTGGTGGGTTGCGAGGATGTGGGGCCATGCCGCCAGCCAGGTGAACCAGGCCGAGGTCCGCGACGCTGCGCGACAGGCGCTGGCGCGGTCGGGGCCAGGCGTCTGCACGGGCACGGAATGTTGCCCCCCCCCCCACCCACCCCACGTTTGGTGAGGCTTTGGGTTGCGCACAGACAGCCCCCCTGGTAGTCCCGGCGGCTGGCCGCAAGAGGTCCCCCTGAGTGCTCCCAGCCAGCCGAGGCAGTCCCCCCGAGCAGCCATGGGGCGGTCTCGACACCCTGACGGCGCTCCTGTTGCCCCCTGGGGCGCTCCGCGCCCCGGGGCTGGCGTGTCGAGACGGCCCTCCTGCGCCCCGGCCGCGACGGGAAATCCGCGCAGCCTTCGAAAGTTTATGTTGATGCGGTTTCTTTCTCTCTGAAGACCCCGTCGACGGATGGGGTGGTCCAGAAAGGGCCTCGGCGTTCGAGGGCTCGAGGGGGTGACACCTCGTCCTCGGTGGGAGAGCCGACGGAAGTACAACGGGGGCGGCTCCGCCGGCAGAAGCTGGCGGAAGACCAGCGGAAGCTGGCGGAAGTCGAAGATGTACCCCCAGGGGGTGCTCAATTTGTTTGTCGACTCGGGGTTCTGGAACCCGCCAGCTGCTTACAGAACCGGCCTGGGCCGTCGAGGAGGAACAGCGGGGGGAAGGAGCTTCGGACCTCGAGTTCCGAACCTCTACGTTCGAGGCTTCGGACTTGGTTCCTCCTTTTGGGCGTTCGGGAGCTTCTCGTCGCGTCGCCACGGCTGGATTTCCATCGGGAATCTGGTGAGAACGCACCCCAGGGTGGTCCGTTTTCTCATAGGGGGGGAAAGGAGGAGGAGGTGGAGGAGGAAGAGATGTTGAAATAAACCCTCCCTCCAATCTCCCTCGTCATGGGCCCCTACAAGAATTCATTTCCACTGAGGCTAGTGCCCCGTTGGACCGTTTGAAGATCTCGAAGCGTGCCAAAACACAGTTCTTGGGACTCCAACGCCACGAATTATTGGGTCTTGACGATCCTGAATCGTGCCAGAACGCCAGTCCTGCGATTTTAGCACCGCGAATCAACGTAACTGTATTGTTGCGCCCTGACAATCCCGAATCGTTCCCAAACACCGTTTCTGGAACGTTGACCATGGGAATCCGTGAAACTCGTGCAACTGTTTAGGACGAGTGTGCGCGGCGCGGAGGCGAGAGCCACATTTTGAAAAGGAGCCGCCCTCAACCCGTGAAGCTCTTGCAAATGTTTACAACGAAGTGTGCGGTGCCAAGGCGAGAGCCACATTTTGAAAACGGCCCGCCCTCAACCCGTGAGCTCTTGCAACATGTGAGGACGAATGTGCGCGGCGCTACAGCGAGAACCATATTTTGGAAGCGGCTCGCCCTCCATCTGTGAAACGATTGTCTAAGCTTCAGGGTTATAAATGGTTACCAAGTCTCAGGCGAAACTCCTGGCCTGCCCTTTCGACCGGCCTCGGAAGGCGACAGGGAGGAGTTGTCCATAAGGACAAGGAATGGAGGAGGAGGAGGAGGAGGAGGAGGAGGAGGAGGAGGATGAAGAGGAAGAGCAAGAGGAAAAAGCGGAGGCGGAGGAGGAGGAGGAGGAGGAGGAGGAGGAGGAGGAGGACAGGGAGGGTATGGAGGATGGGAGGATAGGGAGGACAGGGAGACTTGCCAGACGTCGTGCGCAAACGTCACCCCCCTTCTCATGAGCACCGCTTGGGGTGGGGTGCCCAAGTGCGTGCTCTCTCTCTCTCTCCGCCCAGGCGCCCAGGCCCCGGCCCCTCGCCGCACCCGCCCCGCCTGCGCCTCGAGGGGGGGTATCTCCCCTCCTCCGCCTCCCTCCCGGCCCCCCTTCCACAACCCGGGGGGGGGGGCGCGTCGCGCGTCGCGTCGGCGTCGGTCCTCGCTCCGCGACTGGCGGGGAGGGCGGGGCCTTCGCTCCGAGACTGGGGGGCGGCGCCGCGCGGCGCGGCTGGGCACGCGCGGGCGCATCGGCGGGGGGCTCGAGCGGAAGGGCGGCGCAGCCGCGGCGCACCGGCGGCCGTCTCGCTCCGGAGCGGGTGGCTGGCTCCTCTCGGGGGGCGCGGGAGGGCGGAGCCCACCGCGCCGAGCGCACGAGGACCTGCAGGAGGTCCGAGCTGCTGAGTGCGCACGTGCCTCCTCCTCCTCCTCCTCCTCCTCCTCCTCCTCCTGCTCCTCCTCCTCCTCCTCCCCTCCTCCTCTCCCCTCTCCTCCTCCTCCTGCTCCTCCTGCTCCCTGCTCCTCCTCCTCGCTCCTCCTCCTCCTCCTCCTCCTCCTCCTCCTCCTCCTCCTCCTCCTCCTCCTCCTCCCTCCTCCTCCCTCCTCCTCCTCCTCGGTCTCGAGTGCAGCCTGCGAGGCAGGCGCGAGCGTGTTCACTTCTGGAGTGGCCTCCTCTTCCCCCCCCCCTCCTCCGCGGCCGCCTCGTCTGTCCTCTGCCCACTCCTGCACGCTGGCCAGTTCGCTCCTCGGTGCCCCCGTTTAGCTCCAGCGCTGGTGCAGCCAGCTCTGCGTCGCCACCGACGAAAAAAGTGCTTCCACGTATGGAACCGCCCCCAGCAAGCCCCAGATGCCGCCCCGTGCCGAAACGAGGGGCGGGAACTCATGCAAGCCTTGCCCCTTGGGCCTGGCGGTGGAGCTCCCTATGGGGCCACACGAAGTGTGAGGGCGGTGCTGGAACGAGAGGTGGGAACTCATGCGAACTCCGCCACTTGGGCCTTCGTTGAAGCTCACTTTTGGGCCACGAAACGTGTGAGGGGTGTGCCGAAATGAGAGGCGGAAGCTCATGTGAACCTCGGAATTTGGGCCATCGTTCCCAGTGGGGGCCACGAATCGTGTGAGGGGTGTGCCGAGGTGAGAGGTGGGAACTCATGCGAGCCTTGGCGTTCGCACGCTACTTGGAACTCCCTGTTGGGTCCGCGAAGCGTGTGAGAAGTGTACAAGGACGGCGGCAACACTCATGAATATGACGACGGTGATAATAATGATAATGATGATGATGATGATGATGATGATGATGATGATGATGATGATGATGATGATGATGATGATGATGATGATGATGATGATGATCATGATCATGATCATGATCATGATCATGATCATGATCATGATGATCATGATGATGATGATGATGATGATGATGATGATGCTGATGATGATGGTAATGATGGCGGTGGTGGTGATGGTGGTGGTGGTGATGATGATGAGGATGATGATGATGATGATGATGATGATGATGATGATGATGATGATGATGATGCTGATTGCGATGACCACGAGGAAGGAGGGGGAGGAGGAGGAGGAGGAGGAGGAGAAGGAGGAGGAAACACCAGGAGGAAAGGAGAGAGGGAGGGAAGGAAGTGGGGAAGGACGGAAGATGCGGGGCGCTGTTGATTCAAAACGTTGACTCAACACCAGAGGATGCATGGGAAAAACTTAAGACGGGGAAGGACTCGCAGGTCAAGGCAATGTAGAGGAAGAGGAGGAGGGAATCTGAGGGAAGAAGAGAGAACAGCACATTATCACGACGACCACCAAAACGGAAACAACGACTTATCGTTATTGCATGAGTGTTTGCCTCTCATTCCGCACGCCGGCGCGGCAATCTTGTGTGTATAAAGATATACACTTCTAAGGCCGGCCAGCGGCCGATAAGGAGGTTGAGGGTGCAGAACCAAGGATGGGACAACTATCGGTACAGCCGTATCCATCCATCGAACAAGTTGAGTCGGTTTCTCTACCCACGTACCAGCCTCAACATGTATGTATGTAAAGAATCACACGTTTACCTGCATGTCTATCGATTCCACTACGTATGTGTATATGTATATATATATATCTATACATATATATTGGGTTCACGAGTCATCGCTCGATCGCACTATCTGCAGACCGATATTGTTATCTTGCTGACGATATCCCAATCGAAGTATTAGCCGGCACATATGATTCGATCGGCCTCTCTACCTACCTATCGGTCTCAGGATATGTTTGTCGATCTCACTTTATACGTATATGGATCCCACAATCAATATATGTGTCGATCTACAGACCTATCTACCCATCGGCCTCCCTACCTATCTGTCGGCCGCACTATCGATCAATCAGTTTCTCATCAGGACCACCATCGGGACAACCATCGGAATAACCATCGGGACAACCGACGGGACAACCATCGGGACTACCACCGGGACAGCCATGGGGACAACCGTCAGGCAGGACAACCGACGGGACAACCACGGAACAACCGCGGGGCGGGACAACCACGAGACACTCATCGGGACAACCGCGGGACAACCTTGGGGCACCGACTGCAAACCTCACGAGGAGAGTCTTTTGCTCTGACTTCGCCTGCGCAGTGGTGAGATCCCTACTCGCGCCCGCGCGCACAGCTTCGCCCCGTCCGCACGCACGACACGATCACAACACCGAAGCCGATTTCCGGTTGAGGCGTCTCCTTTTCCAGTCGATCTCACTCCGGCCTCCGATACACGTGTATCTATGCATAAGTACTATACATACATTCATACATACGTGCATACATACGTGCATACATACATCCGTACAGACATACACATGCATACATACATACATACATACATACATACATCCATCCATCCATCCATCCATCCATACATACATACATACATACATACATACATACATACATAGACATACACATACACACAAACATACATAAATGCAAACATGCAGGCATGCATACAAACAAACAAACATAGATGCGTACATATACACATACATGCATGTAACTGTACATATGTATATACAAGACAGCATTGACGCTTCGCCCCATGCACCTTGGTCTGTGGATGTGCGCATGCCGACCGAAGGGCAGGAATATAAACATAACATTTAGCGACAACACCTTGTGGCTTGTTTTTTTTCCGACATGGCCGCTGTAGTAATGTGATTCATTATTTGTCCCTCATGCTGCCTCTGTCTCTTCCATATTCTCGCCCTACCCTGCGAATCTTTCCCCATCCTCATCAGCTCTTTTTTCGGAGGCTCCTCCTTGGAGAGCCTCTGGGGAGCCTCGCGAAAGTTGTTAAGGGCTCCTTGGGGCCTTCTGCAGACCTGCTGGGCGCCTTCTGGGGGCCTGGGGGCTTCGTCGGGCCACCCTGCTTCCAACCGCGGCCTCCCTGAGCGACTGGGTCAGGATTTGGAATGCTTCGAGGATCTTCGAGGCGCGTCTCGTCTCATCTTAGGCCAGTTTCGAAGGCTGTGGGTCGTCTTTGGGCGTCTGGTGCAGGTCGGACACCTCGTAGGGCGCCCGGGGGGCCTCCTCGGCCGCCCTCCTGGCAGATTTGGGCCCGTTGCGCAGGCTCAGCAGGGGCTTCGAGGAGCTCCAGAAAGCCCAGGGGGCCCTCTGCAGGGGCGCCCAGGGAGGCCTTGATAGGCCTTGGGGCCCCAGATCTGGTGGGGGAAGAGGGGAGGGTTCTCCCCCCCCCTCCCCCCTTTGGCTTGCATATTCCTATTCGTATATTTCCTAACCATCCTGTGGTGTTGGGTCCTCGTTCCCAACCATCCTGTGGTGTTGGGTCCTCGTTTTGAAGAGACGGTCCCCGCGTTCTCATTCTCTCCGCCTCTTCCCCCTCCTCCTCCACCGTCAGCATGCGTCCCGCACACCCAGTACAGCGTTTCGTGGCCCTCCTCCCCCTCCTCCTTGCGTTTCACCCACCCAGTACAGCGTTTCGTGGCCCCATAGGGAGCCCCACCGAAGGTCCCAGTGCTACCGTCCGCATGCGTCTCGCACACCCAGTACAGCGTTTCGTGGCCCCATAGGGAGCCCCACCGAAGGTCCCAGTGCTACCGTCCGCATGCGTCCCGCACACCCAGTGCAACGCTTCGTGGTCCCATAGGGAGCTCCACCGAAGGTCCCAGTGCTACCGCCCGCATGCATCCCGCACATCCAGTACGGCGTTTCGTGGCCCCATAGGGAGCTCCACCGAAGGTCCCAGTGCTACCGTCCGCATGCGTCCCGCACACCCAGTGCAGCGTTTCGTGGCCCTCCTCCCCCTCCTCTTTGCGTTTCACCCACCCATTACAGCGCTTCGTGGCCCCATAGGGAGCTCCACCGAAGGTCCCAGTGCTACCGTCCGCATGCGTCCCGCACACCCAGTACAGCGTTTCGTGGCCCCACAGGGAGCCCCACCGGAGGTCCCAGCGCTACCGTCCGCATGCGTCCCGCACACCCAGTACAGCGTTTCGTGGCCCTCCTCCTCCTCCTCCTCCTCCTCCTTGCGTTTCACCCACACAGTAAAGCGTTTCGTGGCCCCATAGGGAGCTCCACCGAAGACCCCAGTGCCCCCGTCCGCATGCGTCCCGGAAGCCCAATTTCGCATTTTCACCCACCCAGTACAACGTTTCGTGGCTCCATAGGGGGCTCCACCCAAGGCCCCAGTGCCACCGTCAGTTTTTTTCCCAACCATCCTGTGGTGTTGGGTCCTCGTTTTGAAGAGACAGCGCCCCGCGTCCCACCTCCTCTCCTCCTCTCTCCTCTCCTCCTCCTCCTGCCGTCCGCGTGCGTCCCGCACACCCATTTCGGCACACCCCTCACACGTTTCGTGGCCCCACAGGGAGCTCCACCGAAGGCCCCAGTGCTGCCGTCCGCATGCGTCCCGCACACCCATTTCGGCACACCCCTCACACGTTTCGTGGCCCCATAGGGAGCTCCACCGAAGGCCCCATCCGCATGCGTCCCGCACACCCATTTCGGCACACCCCTCACACGTTTCGTGGCCCCACAGGGAGCTCCACCGAAGGCCCCGTCCGCATGCGTCCCGCACACCCATTTCGGCACACCCCTCACACGTTTCGTGGCCCCACAGGGAGCTCCACCGAAATTCAGCTCCATTCCCCACACCGCCGTCATTTCGGCACAGTCCCGCACAGGGATTTCTCACACGAGCCCCACCCCACCGTGCTGCCGTCCGCATGCGTCCCGCACACCCATTTCGGCACACCCCTCACACGTTTCGTGGCCCCATAGGGAGCTCCACCGAAGGCCCCATGGCTGCCGTCCGCATGCGTCCCGCACACCCATTTCGGCACACCCCTCACACGTTTCGTGGCCCCACAGGGAGCTCCACCGAAGGCCCCAGTGCTGCCGTCCGCATGCGTCCCGCACACCCATTTCGGCACACCCCTCACACGTTTCGTGGCCCCATAGGGAGCTCCACCGAAGGCCCCATGGCTGCCGTCCGCATGCGTCCCGCACACCCATTTCGGCACACCCCTCACACGTTTCGTGGCCCCACAGGGAGCTCCACCGAAGGCCCCAGTGCTGCCGTCCGCATGCGTCCCGCACACCCATTTCGGCACACCCCTCACACGTTTCGTGGCCCCATAGGGAGCTCCACCGAAGGCCCCATGGCTGCCGTCCGCATGCGTCCCGCACACCCATTTCGGCACACCCCTCACACGTTTCGTGGCCCCACAGGGAGCTCCACCGAAGGCCCCAGTGCTGCCGTCCGCATGCGTCCCGCACACCAGGTGTGTGGCGTGCCGACATGGGCGTCGCGGCGCGCGGGCGCTGCCGTCGGGGTTCCCAGGGAAGCCCCCTGCAGAGGCGACGCTCAGAGTCACGAGTACCGAGAGTCACGCAGACCCAAACTGTTCACAGTCGTATACATACATTTACACTGGGCGTATCCATGCACGCATTCATGCGAATAGAATCAATCGCGCGCAGATTCATTCATAATCAGACTCGCTCGCGATCCGACTCGCACGCGCTCAAGCTTTCATATTCGGACCTATCGTCTTCGTTCGTGTTGTGTACACTGCCACGCATTTCGGCACACCCCTCATACGGCTCGTGGCCCCATAGGGAGCGCCACCGAAGAAGATATTCACAATTGCGGTACTCTCAACTGCATATGGTTGGGTCCTTCGCCAGGCTAATTTTCGGGAAATGTAATTTGGCATTTTCACCCGCGCAGTGCAGCGCTTCGTGGCCCCATAGGGAGCTCCACCGAAGCCCCCAGTGGGACCGTCCGCATGCGTCCCGGTTACTTTCACTCACTCAGTAGAGCGCTTCGTGGCCCCCGAGGGAGCTCCACCGAAGCCCTCAGTGGGACCGTCCGCATGCGTCCCGGAAACCCAATTCGGCACACCACCCACACAGTACAGCGTTCCCCCCCGCCCAGTGCAGCGCTTCGTGGCCCCATAGGGGGCTTCACCGAAGCAGATGTTCACACTTATAGTACCCACAACTGCATATGCTTGGGACGTTCGCCAGGATAATTTTGAAGAGACGGTCCCCGCGTTCTTTTCCTCTTCTCCTCCTCTGTTCCTCCTCCTCCTCCCCTCCCTCCTCCTTCTTCCATGCGTTTCACCCACCCAGCACAGCGCTTCGTGGCCCCATAGGGAGCTCCACCGAAGCTCCCAGCGGGACCGCCCGCATGCGTCCCCCACACCGTATTTGGCATTTTCACCCACCCACTACAGCGCTTCGTGGCCCCATAGGGAGCCCCACCAGAGCCCCCAGTGGGACCGCCCGCATGCGTCCCCCACACTCAATTTGGCATTTTCGCAAACCCATTACAGCGTTTCGTGGCCCCATGGTAGCTCCACCGAAGCTCCCAGTGGGACCGCCCGCATGCGTCCCCCACACCCAACTTGCCATTTTCACCCACCCAGTGCAGCGTTTCGTGGCCCCATAGGGACCTCCACCGAAGCCCCCAGTGGGACGCCCCAGAGGCCCCCAGAACACGCCCAGCAGGCCTCCAGAAGGCTCTTAGAAAGCTTGAGAACTTTGGTGAGGCCCCCAGAGGCTCTCCAAGGAGGAGCCTCCGCAAAACGAGCTGAGAAGGATGGGGAGAATGCCCAGGGTATGGCGATAATGATGAAACATAAGCATGGAGGAAGGAGGAAAGGAAGGATAACAAATAACATTCTTAGAACGGCGATGCCAGAAAAGACAGCAAGGAGTTATCGCTAAATTGTCGGCTTGACCTTCCTGCCATTTCCGCCTGCATACCAAACTTCAAGGACCAAGGTGCATGGCGCGAAGCGCCACTGCAGTCTTCCCTATACATATATATATAGACATATACGTATATGCGTGTGCGCATGTATGTGTATGCATATTTGTGTAGACGACAATACATATATATATATATATATATATATACATATATATGTATATGTATATGTATATATACACATGTGTATGTGTATATATGTATGCATTTCATGTGTGTATTTGGACATGCATATATACATACATGTATACACGTCTACAATCATGCGTGCATGCATACATACATACATATACACACATGCATACATACACACACATGGATGTATACATGCATGCATGCATGCATACACACGTGCATGCATGCAGACATACATACAAACCATGAATCAATGCATACATACAGGCATACACACATACATACATACATACATACATACATACATACATACATACATACATACATACATACATACATACATACATACATACACACATACATACATACATACATACATACACACATACATACATACATACATACATACATACATACATACATACATACCTACATATGTGTGCATACATTCATGGCCGTACATACATACATACATACATATATACATACACACATACATACATACATACATACATACATACACACATACATACATACATACATACATCTGTACATGCACACATACATACACATGCACACACGCATACATGTATACATACCGTTATACATGCGTACATGCATGCATACATACATAGTTTCACACGCACATACATACATTCATGCAGCCGTACACGCATACATGCATGCCCACATACATACACATACATGCAAACATCTATACAGACATGCATGCATGCATGCATAGATGCATGCATACATACATACATACACGCACACATACATGCATCCATACATACATACATACATACATACATACATACATGCATGCATATATACATACATATATACGCACATATGCATGGATACATATATACATAAAGAGTGTGTAAACACATTCGACCTGCCCCTCCTCGTCCTCCCCCTCCTCTCCCCCCTCACCCCTTCTGTTCCTCCACTGCTCCCTTCTCCTGACGAGTTTCCTGAGGCGGAAGAGGAGGACGAGGAGGACGAGAGGACCGGTGCCAAAAGACGCCTCCCCCGCCCAGGCACAGCGCCCCCCCTGCGACAGCTGTGGGCGGACTGAGGGGCCCGCGGACTTCGCATGACTTCGGTGCGGGTCTCTTCTCACGGTCGTCGGACCGACCGTGCTGCCCTGGCCGCTGGTCATCGGAGTTGCCCCAAGCCTTCCACGGGCCAGCAGTTCACAGTGCCAGGCACTCCAGAACTAGAGGAGGTTACCTGCGGCGTTTGCTGTGTGGCTCGTGCTCGCGCGGCGCCTGCCAGAAGCCGCGTTGGCCTGCGCCGCCACAGCTTGCTCTTTGGGATGCGCGCCGCATGGGGTGGCGGAGCGTGGGGGATGTCTCGCGTTGGAAAAAAGTGTACCCGTCGATCGTTGAAGGTCAGTGTTTTTAGATTCCCAGATCCCAATCATCTTCTAGCGCCTTCCTACTTCAAGAGCCGATATGCTTCTGCTGTGTTTTGTTATTCCCAACCATCCTGGGGTGTTGGGTCCTCGTTTTGAAGAGACGGTCCCCGCGTTCCCTCCTCCCTCCTCCCTCCTCCCCCTCCCCCCTCCTCTTCCCTCCCTGCGTTTTACCCGCCCAGCACAGCGTTTCGTGGCCCCATAGGGACCTCTACCGAAGCCCGCAGTGCAACCGTCCGCATGCGTCCCAGAACACTTGGCATTTTCACCCACCCAGTAAAGCGTTTCGTGTTCCCATGGCGAGCTCCACCGAAGCCGCCACTGGTGTTCTGGACCTTAAAGGGCTTTTTTAGGGGCCCTAAAGGGCGCATTTTCTGTAGCCCTCGCTGCCCCCGCACTTATCGCGGCACAACGTTCTGGAACGCTCTGGGAAAGCCAGGGCGCCCGATACATCCTCCAGAACCGCTGGATCTCAGAGATTCTCGATGTATCCACACCCGAATTTGTCCTTGTCCTGGCTTCGTCTCAGAGCGGGGCACGCTGTGGCACGCTCAGTGGCGTTGGGCGGCCACCTGCGCCGATTGGCACCGGGCTCAGGATGCAAATCCTGGGAGGCAGAATTCGGCATGGGCGCTGGTATATCCGCGGTCGAAGAGTTGCATAATCCAGCATCTGCCAGTAGTATTCTGCTTGATCCCGCTTAATCTCTTGCTCAATCGGGCCAAAGTCCGAGCTCAGCCCAGGCTACTCTGGCTTCATGCACCCTGGTCGGGCTTAGGCCTGACTCCGGATCCGCCGTACTTTGGTTGATTCGCCGATTTCAGGTCGTGTGGGACATGCATACCGTGGGGAGTTTCCGAAAAGTAGGGCCACAATCTTCGCTTCAGAAAACTACGGCTGACATGTCCGCCTGCCTTCGTAGAAAGTTCCTCATCTTTGAAAGAGCGTGTTAACCGGGGGGGGGTCACTACCGGTTCGAACCCCTCCCCCCCCCCCCCTCCGGAAAACCGGGGGGGTCACTACCAGTTCGAACCCCTCCCCCCCCCCCGAGTTCATCATGAAAAGGGGGGGGGGGTCACTGCCGGTTCGAACCCCCCCCCCCCCGAGCTCGAAAACCGGGGGGGTCACTACCGGTTCGAACCCCCCCCCCCCCTCGAAAACCGAGGGGGGGTGCGGACAGTGGTGGGGACGGTGGTGGTGGGGACAGTGGTGAGGGGACAGCGGGACAGTGGTGGGGACAGTGGGACAGTGGTGGGGACGGTAGTGGTGGGGACAATGGTGAGGACAATGGTGGGAACAGTGGGGACAGTGGGACAGTGGTGGGGACGGTGATGGTGGTCACAGTGGTGTGGGGACAGTGGGAATGTGGTGGAAACAGTAGGACAGTGAAGGGTACAGTGGTGGTGGGGACAGTGGTGAAGGCGGTGGCGAGGACGGCGGTGGGACAATGGGAAAGAGGTACAGTGGGGACAGTGGTAGGGACAGTGGGGACAGTGGTGGGAACAGTGGGACAGCTCAGTGGTTCGAATCGGTAGTGACCCCCCCCTCCAGTTTTCGAGGGGGGGGGGGTGGTCGAACCGGTATTGACCCCCCCGGTTTTCGAGCTCGAGGGGGGGGGGGGGTTAGGGGAGGGGGGGTTTTTGCCGGGGAAGGGGGGGGGGGGGGGGGGGGGGGAGGGGGGGGGGAGGGGTTCCAGCGGGGGGGATTTTCGGAGGGGGGGGGGGGACCCCCGGGTTCCAGAGGAAAAGGGCGGCAATTTTCCACAGTAAAGCGGCGGTGGATCACGCTCTCTCTCATCTGTGGACCATTCCACAACTATGTGGAACATTCCGCAAGTTTGTGGAAATGTCCACACCTCGTTCCACAAAGTAGGACCTTTCCTGTGAGATGCGTATGTGTTTATCCTTGTGGAGGACGATCAATGGAGAGGAAGCAAGTCACCAAATAACTTCCAGATGTCTAAAACAGGTGCTAAACATGTTTTAACCATGTGAAACACATGTTTCAAACATGCTTAGAGCATGTTCCTACATGTTAAACACATCTTAAGTTCAATGATAGGGCTGTTAGGGCGTCCATTGTCGTGGCATCCACAAGCCTATCCGGGTCCAGTGCCAGTGTCTCGTGGCCGGCGTGGTCTCCGGCAGGGTCCTCCGCCTGGTCTCCCATAGATATAGTCCCCCGCACGGTCTCCCGCCACGGTCTCTGGCATGCTCTCCGGTATGCTCTCCAGTGTGGTCTCCAGTAGATGCTTGTCTTGTCCTCTGGTTTCCTCCTCCTGGCCTTGACGTGCGGCCTCTCCTTCTGCCCCCCCCTCTTTGTTAACTCAGGCTTCGCGCGGCCCGCTTAGCTTCGACCGGAAGGGGTGCGCTCTCGACCCGCGAATCAAAAAATGGTCTTGTCCTCTGGCGCGTCACGGTCATTACTCAGAGGAGGCAAAGGTACCCATACTGCTACCCCCTGCCCGTGTTCCCCCTTTTTGAGCCTCATCGGAGGCCCCCGTCGCCACCGCTGGATTCGCCGCGAAGTCCTGGTCAGGGCGCACCCCGGGAGAGGTCTGGGGAGAAGCGGTATGCTCTCCGGTGTGGTCTCCAGTAGACTTGTGGGGGACGATCCGTGGAGAGGAAGCACGCTGCCAAATAATTTCCAGATGTCTGAACCATGTGTTGAACATGTTATTTGACGGCATCACCACACCGCTCTCCCTCCGGATCTTCGCCTCCGGCTCCTGTCAAAGGCGTTCCTTTTCCTGTGCAAGCTCCTCGGCACCGCCTGCACCCCGGCCCGCCCTCCGGCCGCCTGAGGCCCCGCCCGCCTGTGCCCTGTCTCCCCAATTAGAGCTGTACGTAGCCCGCCTAGCTTTTACCGAAAGAGGTTCGCTCTCGCCCCGCAGACCAAAAAAAATAAACATGTTATAAACATGTTCCAAGCATGTTGAAAACATGTTCGAAACATGTTCATAACACTTTTCCGACGTGTTAAGCACATCTTTAAGCTCAAGGATCGGATTGTTAGGGTGTCCACTGCCTCGGCATCCACGACGGTAGACGCTTGTCGTGTCCTCTGGCGCGTAGCGGCCATTACCCGGGCCAAACCGCTACCGGGGCCTGGACCCCCCGCCCCCCTCCAACATGCTGGTCCTCGCGCGCAGGCTGTGGCGATCACAGCGCACCCCCGCCCCGACGTGCCCCACCTCGCCCAAGCGTTACCGCCGGCCCGCCCCCTCCCTCAGTTAGCGATGGTCACCAGCAGTAACAAAATTGTAGCTGGTCTCCCAAATAGCTTCCCGCTTGGGCAGCACAGTTAGGGGGCCACGTGCGAACCCTGCCCCTACCCCCCACGATTTCTGAGGGGGAGGGTGGGGTTCACTTCGTTCGGAAGCTCCCGAGCGAAGTGAACCCCACCCTCCCCCTCAGAAATCGTGGGGGGTAGGGGTAGGGTTCGCACGTGGCCCCTTAACAGTGTTCCGGGAAGCTGGATGCACATGGCGTGGCCAGCCCGGGCGAGAGCTGGTTCCACAGTGTGTCCGGACGTTTTTCCATCGCTCGGCCCTTCAATGGAAGTGCAGGCTGGGCTTCCGCAAGTGTGGCCAGCGCCATGTTCCGCATGCGAATCCAGCCACGTGTGCTTCCAGCTCCATGGCAGTGCTTCGCTTGCGTAGTACTCCTGCTGGGCACTCTGCCACCAGGGTGTAATTGGCCCTCGGGGGGCCCCGTGCCTCACGTCCGGGCGGAGCTCGAACGGTTTGTCAGGATGTTGTCATGGAGGATCCCAGGAGTTCATTCATTCTGCCGGGCGTGGTCTACAAGGCCGGCAAATTCCAAAAACATCTGTTCATTTGTTGCGCATATTTTGTCTCCCCGCGGTCTGCCTGCCTCCATAAGCCCCGTGCGCTGGCTGGGTTTGCCGAAGTTTGAGCGGGGGCCCAAAATATGGTTCGTCCGTGAAGGGTGGGGGGCGCCAATTGTGGACCAAATTATCCTGGCGAAGGTCCCAACCATATGCAGATGTGGGTACCGTAATTGTGAATATCTGCTTCGGTGGAGGTCGGGTGAAAATGTCAAATTACATTTCCTGGACGCATACGGACGGTGGCACTGGGGCCTTGGGTGGAGCCCCCTATGGGGCCACGAAACGCTGCACTGGGTGGGTGAAAATGTCAAATTGGGCTTCCGGGACGCATGCGGACGGTCCCACTGGGGGCTTCGGTGGAGCCCCCTTATGGGGCCACGAAACGTTGCACTGCGCGGGTGAAAATGCCAAATTACATTTCCCAGACGCATACGGACGGTGGCACTGGAGCCGTGGGTGGAGCCCCCTATGGGGCCACGAAACGCTGCACTGGGTGAGCGAAAATGCCAAATTGGGCTTCCGGGGCGCATGCGGACGGGGGTACTGGGGCCTTCGGTGGAGCTCCCTATGGGGCCAGGAAGCGCTGTACTGGGTGTGCGGGACGCATGCGGACGGTAGCGCTGGGACCTTCGGTGGGGCTCCCTATGGGGCCACAAAACGCTATACTGGGCGTACAAGACGCATGCGGACGGTAGCACTGGGACCTTCGGTGGGGCTCCCTATGGGGTCACGAAGCGTTGTACTGGATGGGTGAAACGCAGGGAGGAGGGGGAGGAGGGCCACGAAACGCTGTACTGGGTGTGCGGGACGCGTGCGGACGGTAGCACTGGGACCTTCGGTGGGACTCCCTATGGGGCCACGAGACGCTGTACTGGGTGTGCGGGACGCATGCGGACGGTAGCACTGGGACCTTCGGTGGGGCTCCTGATGGGGATACGAAACGTTGTACTGGGTGGGTGACACGCAGGGCGGAGGGGGAGGAGGGTCACGAAACGCTGTACTGGGTGTGCGGGACGCATGCGGACGGTAGCATTGGGATCTTCGGTGGAGCTCCCAATGGGGCCACGAAACGCTGTACTGGGTGTGCGGGGCGCATGCGGACGGTAGCACTGGGACCTTCGGTGGGGGCTCCCTATGGAGCCACGAAGCGGTGTACTGAGTGGGTGAAACGCAGGGAGGAGGGGGGTGAAACGCAGGGAGGAAGGAGGAGGGCCACGAAACGCTGTACTGGGTGTGCGGGACGCATGCGGACGGTAGCACTGGGACCTTCGGTGGAGCTCCTTATGGGGCCAGGAAGCGCTGTACTGGGTATGCGGGACGCATGCGGACGATAGCACTGGGACCTTCGGTGGGGCTCCCTATGGGGCCACGAAATGCTGTATTGGGTGTGTGAAACGCAGGGAGGAGGGGGAGGAGGGCCACGAAACGCTGTACTTGGGTGTGCGGGACGCATGCGGACAGTAGCATTGAGACCTTCGGTGGAGCTCTCTATGGGGCCACGAAACGCTGTACTGGGTGTTCGGGACGCATGCGGACGGTAGCACTGGGACCTTCGGTGGGGCTCCCTATGGGGCCACGAAGCGCTGTACTGGGTGTGCGGGACGCATGCGGACGGTAGCATTGGGACTTTCGGTGGAGCTACCTATCGGCCCGCGAAACGCTGAACTGGGCGTGCGGGACGCATGCGGACGGTAGCACTGGGACCTTCGGTGGAGCTCCCTATGGGGCCACGAAGCGCTGTACTGGGTGTGCGGGACGCATGTGGACGGTAGCACTGGGACCTTCGGTGGGGCTCCCTATGGAGCCACGAAGCGCTGTACTGGGTGGGTGAAACGCAGGGAGGAGGGGGAGGAGGGCCACGAAACGCTGTACTGGGTGTGCGGGACGCATGCGGACGGTAGCATTGGGACCTTCGGTGGAGCTCCCGATGGGGCCACGAAACGCTGTATTGGGCGTGCGGGACGCATGCGGACAGTAGCATTGAGAGCTTCGGTGGAGCTCTCTATGGGGCCACGAAACGCTGTACTGGGTGTTCGGGACGCATGCGGACGGTAGCACTGGGACCTTCGGTGGGGCTCCCTATGGGGCCACGAAGCGCTGTACTGGGTGTGCGGGACGCATGCGGACGGTAGCATTGGGACATTCGGTGGGGCTCCCTATGGGGCCACGATGCGCTGTACTGGGTGTGCGGGACGCATGCGGACGGTGGAGAGGAGGGGGCAGAGGAGGAAGGGAGAACGCTGGGACCGTCTCTTCAAAACGAGGACCCAACACCACAGGATGGTTGGGAAAAAAATGGCCCGCAAGGAGAGAAGGAAAGGCTGTGGTGGGGCTCGCGGACGGGCCCCAAAAAGTTGCCCACAAATCCCCTGAACCGAAACGGCAGGGATTGGCCTCGCGGAAATTGCGGGCCAAAACAAAATGGCCCGCAAACCTTTTCGGCTCGCGCCAATTGCGGGCCCACGAAAAAATGGCCCGCAAATCCTTTCCCTC
This sequence comes from Prorocentrum cordatum, assembly GCA_963575745.1. Classification (NCBI taxonomy): domain Eukaryota; class Dinophyceae; order Prorocentrales; family Prorocentraceae; genus Prorocentrum; species Prorocentrum cordatum. The sequence goes on along the minus strand of CAUYUJ010018285.1, from coordinate 38,863 downwards.
CAAGGAGAAGGAAAAGGCTGCGATTGGGCTCGCGGGAACTGCGGCCCAACAAAAAATGTCCCTCGAATCTCCTCCCCCGAATGGGCTCGGATTGGGCTGCCAGAAACTGCGGGCCAAACAAAAAATTGCCCGCAAATCTCCTCACCCGAGACGCTTGGATTGGGCTCGCAGAAACTGCGGGCCAAAAATCAATGGCCCGCAAATCTCCTCACCTGAAACGTTTGCATTGGGCTCCCGGAAACTGCGGGCCCCAAAAAAGTTGGCCCGCAAATCGCCTCGGCTCGCCGAAACTGCGGGCCAACACAAAGATGGCCTGCAACTCTCCTCACCCGAATCGGCTTGGATAGGGCTCCCAGAGTTCGTGGGCCAAAAGCAAATGGCCCGCAACTCACTTCGTCTCGCGCCAATTGCGGGCCCCCAAAGAATGGCCCGCAATCCCTTCCCTCCAAGCAGATAAGGACATGCTGGCCCGCAAATCTCCTCACCCGAAACGGCTCGGATTGGGCTCGATTCCGGGCCAAAAAACAATGGCACGCAAGTCTCCTCGGCTCGCGCAGAGTGCAGGTGCAAAGAGAGAGAAGTGGGCACGCCGGAGCGCGGGCCGCCTTCCACCGGCGAGGGCAGGGATTGGGCCCGCGGAGAAGTGCGGGCCAAATGAGAATGGCCCGCACTTTTCGCGGGGCAAAAGTCAATGGCCCGCACACCTGCGGGCCAAAGAAACATGGCCCGCGAATTGTACAGGTTTGAACGTGTCGGCGACGAGATTTGAGCCCTACATCGACAGATTCTGAAGGTGAGAGCAACCAACCACACAACGAAGCCAAGATTACTCAATTGATAGTTTCCGGTCTCCCGTCCCTCTGCTTAGTTTGCGGGCGCTGGTGGGTGGGTGCAGAGGTTTGTTTCGGGGGGAGGGGGGGGGCAAGGGATTGGATGAACAACTCGGCAATGAGAAAGGCAAAACCAGGCGGAATTTCAGCAGTGGTTTCTGAGAAGAGCGCAAGGCCCCAGTTTCACAGGCCGCATGCGCCCGACGCCCAGTTTGGCACACCCCTCGCACGGTTCCTGACCCCATCGGGAGTTCCACCGAAGGCCTCAGTGGCACAGGCCGCATGCGCCCGACGCCCATTTTGGCACGCCATTCACGCGGTTCGTGGCCGCATAGGGAGTTCCACCAAAGGTCCCAGTGGCACAGGCCGCATACACGGTTCGTGGCCACATAGGGAGTTCCACCGAATGCTCTAGTGACACAGGCGGCATGCGCCCGACGCCCATTTTGGCACACCCCTCATACGGTTTGTGGCCCCATAGGGAGTTCCACAGTGGCACAGGCCGCATGCGCCCGACGCCCATTTTGGCACACCCTTCACACGGTTCGCGGCATCTCCGTATGGTTGGGTCCTTCGCCAGGAGAATGTTTATTAGGGTGCATCTTCACTCGTCGTCGTCGTCAGTCGTGGGGCTCATAGCAAGGAGGGGGCGGAAGAGGAGGAGGAGGAGCGAGGAGGAGAGTGGGAGAACGATGGAGGATATGATGTTGATGATGTTGATGATGATGACGATGATGATGTTGATGATGGTGATCATGATGATGTTGCTGATGATGATGCCGATGATGATGATGATGCTGATGATGATGATGATGATGATGATGCTGATCATCATACTGATGTTGATATTGATAATGCGGTTGATGATGATGTTGCTGATGATGTTGATGGTGATGACTGTGATGATGCTGATGCTGATGCTGCTTGGCTTTGGGGGTGGTGATGATGGTGATGATGACGTTGATCATGCTGAGTTGATGATGATGACGTTGGTGATACTGATGCTGCTGCTGATGATTATCATGATCATGATCATGATGCTTATGATGATGCTGATGACGATTGTGATACTGCTGATGCTGATGATGATGATGGTGATATTGATGATGATGGTGGCTATGGTCATGGTTGCGATGCTTGTGATGGTGATGGTGATAAAGATGATGGTGGTGGCGGTGATGATGATGATGATGATGATGATGATTATTGTGATGGTGATGCCGATGATGATGGTTATGATTGTGATGTTGCGGTTGATGATGGTGCTGCTGTTGATGTTTGTGATGCTGTTCTTGATGATGCTACTGATGACGATGATGATGATGATGATGATGATGATGATGATGATGATGATGATGATGATGATGATGATGATAGTAATGACGATGATGCTGCTGCTGATGATGATGATGATGTTGATGATGTTGATGCTGATGCTGATACTCATGCTGATGCCGATGATGATGGCAATTGTTGCAATGATGCTGCTGATAATGACGATGATGCTGATGATGATGGTTATTTTTATTATTATGAGGCTGCTGATGATGATGACGATGATGATGATGCTGATGATGATTCTTAGGCTTACGCCACACCGCCGACCCCTTGGGGGCCTTTTCGGGGGCGGGCGGGCTGTATTCGGACTCTCTTAGGTCGTCTCGTAGACTCTTTCGGTGGCGTTTTTTGGACTTTCTTCGCCAATGTGTCTTGGCTGTGTCTTGGGGTGGCTTTACGGCCTTTTGGTGCGTCTGGAGGGCCTCTTGCAGCAATTGTGGTGCGGCTGGGCGTGGGGCTGGGGACGGGATGGATAGGGGGACGTGGAGGTGCCGAGGACGGGGGGAGGAGCAGAAGGCGGAAAAGGTGGAAGGTGTGCTGGTGGAGGGAAGATGACACAGAGAGCTGAAGGGGAAGGAGGGAAGAGGGGGCGAAGAAGAGGATGAAAAAGAGCAGGAAAATACGACGCGGAAGACAAGGGCGGCGACGGACTGGCGCCGTCGTGCGAATCCTCTCGGGGGCCTGCGGGAGGGAGTTTGGATGCTTCTGGGGAGCTGTTTTGGGGCCTCTTTTGGACTTCTAGGGGCCTCTTGGGCGCCTCTTGGGGCCCCTTGGGGCCTCCTGGGTGCCATTTGGGGCGGAAAGCTAGAATTTTAGGTTCGTGGTCCCCGTCTGGAGCCTTTCTTGGGGGCCTCTTGGGGCCCTCTTGAGCTGTCTTGAGGCCCTCTTGGGCCGTCTTGAGGCCCTCTTGGGCCGTCTTGGGGCTCACTTGGGGGCCTCTTGGGTCGTCCTGGGGCGTTCTTGGGGGACTCGTGCGCCGTCCTGGAGCGTCGGAAGCCGAGAAAAGCGAGAAGGCCAAAAACTTCGAAAAAACAAATGAAAAGCAATGATTTTGGCCTCTTGGGGCCCTCTTGGGAGGCCTCTTGGAAGCCTCTTCGGGCGTCTTGGCGGCATCTTGGGCCTTCTGTAGGCAATCTTCACCGTCTTCGAACGATTTTTCGGCGACTTGGGGCCCTCTTGGACCGTCTTCAGAGCTTCTTGGGAGCCTCTTGGCTCGTTTTGGGCCCCCCAGCAGACTTTCTGGAACGGATGACCCCCCCGGCCCGCGCAGGGGAAGCCCGGACCAGCCGGCCGGGCACCCCCCCTCTCCAAATCGACCGGACCAGTCTCCCGGGGGAGGGGTTTGGGGAGGGGGAAGAATCTCACACGCCGATGGTCCCCAAGGGGTCGGCGGATACTGAGGATGAGGGTGGTAGTGGTGGTGGTGGTGATGATGATGATGATGATGATGATGATGATGATGATGATGATGATGATGATGATGATGATGATGATGATGATGATGATCATGATCATGATCATGATCATGATCATGGTGATGGTGGTTACGATGCTGATTACGATGCTGATGCTAATGCTGATTAGGGTGCCGATGCTGATGATGGTGTTGACGATGGTGATGGGGATGATGCAGATGATGATAATGATAGTGAGTGTGATGCTGAGAATGATGTTGTGACTGGTGATGACGATGGTGCTGGTGTTTGTGTCGATGATTCTGTTTTTTGTTCCCAACCATCCTGTGGTGTTGGGTCCTCGTTTTGAAGAGACAGCGCCCCGCGTCACTCACCTCACTTCCCGCTGCCCCCTTCCCCCTCCCCCCTCATCCCCTCCCTGTCTCTGCTCTCCGCATGCCCACCACTTCGGCACGTCCCTCACGAGGACCGTGGCCCCGTAGGGAGGTCCACCGAAGGCCCCAGTGGCGCAGGCCGCTTGCGCCCGACGCCCATTCTGGCACACTCCTCACACGGTTCCTGGCCCTATAGGAAGCTCCACGGAAGGCTCCAGTGGCACAGGCCACGTGCGCCCGACGCCCTTATTTTGGCACACTCCTCACACGGTTCCTAGCCCCATATGGGGCTCCACCGAAGGCCCCAGTGGCACAGGCCGCATGCGCCCGACGCCCATTTTGGAACACCCTTCACAAGCTTCGTGGCCCCATAGGGAGTTCCACCGCACAGGCCGCATGCGCCCGACGCCCATTTTTGCGCGCACACACACACACACACACACCGCACGGTTCCAGGCCCTAAGGAAGCTCCACCGAAGGCCCCAGTGGCACAGGCCGCTTGCGCCCGACGCCCCTAGTTTGGCACACCCCTCACACGGTTCCTGGCCCTATAGGGAGCTGCTTTATCCAAGACCCCAGTGGCACAGGCAGCATGCGCCGGAGATTTGCGGGCCATTTTTTAGGGCCCGCAGTTTCTGCGAGCCCCATTGCGGTTTGTCCTGGTTTGGTTTGGGTGAAGAGGTTTGCGGGCTATTTTGTTTTGGCCCGCAGTTTTTGCGAGCCCAAGTGCAGCCATTCCTGGTTTCTTCTGGGGGTGAGGGAATTTGCGGGCCATTGTTTTGGCCTGCAGTTTTTGCTAGCCCAATCGCTGCCTGTCCTGGTTTGTTTGGGGTCAGGAGATTTGTGGGCCATTTTTGTTGGCCCGCAATTTCCGCGAGGCCAATCCCACAATGGATTTGCGGTCCATTCTGCGTTGGCCTGCAGTTTCTGCGAGCCCAATCGCCGCTGTTTCTGGTGAGGAAATTTGCAGGCCATTTTTGTTTGAGGCCGCAGTTTTTGCGAGCCCAAGTGCAGCCATTCCTGGTCTGTTTGGGGTGAGGGGATTTGCGGGCCATTTTTTGGGGGGCCCGCAGATTCTGCGAGCCCAGTCGCAGTCTTTCTTCGCTTGGGTTCGGCGAGCAGGGGGCCATTCACTGCTGGCCCGCAGCTTTCGCGAGCTCTTTGAGGGCACGCTCCTGCGGGCCCAACCCCGGCCCCGTCCGCCGAAAGTGAGCAGATGTGCTGGCCTCCGTATCGGGGGGGTGGGGCGCAGTTTCCGCGGGCCTAGCCGCGCCCTTGCCTTGCCAACGCGGGGTGGGCAGCGTTGCAGGCCATCTTCGCGGGGTCGCGTGTGCTGCCTCGGGCCCGCGCCGTGCCTGGGGCTCGTGCCAGCTGCGGCTCGGAGGCAGAGAGAGAGAGAGACAGAGACAGAGACAGAGGCACAGGCACAGACAGAGTCAGCGGGGGCAGCCTTCATGTTTTCTTTCAATAATATCGACCAACGTGTCCTGGCCCGGCCGGCCTTGTGAGACCACGCCCGCCATTCTGAGCAGGCCCTTCCCGGCGGAGAAGGTACAGTTGCAGCAGGCGCGTCAGATCAGAAATCGGCCTGCCAGCAGTGGCCCCCCTGGGGGCCCGAAGAAGCCCCGGGGCACCTCAGACCTCAGGAAGCTGAAGTCTCGTCGGAGATTGCCCCAAGGTCTCTCATGGCAAGACTTCTCATCGCATGTGTCTGCTGTACCTGCCCGCCCGCGCCCTGTCTCCCCAATTAGTGCTTTGCGCGGCCCGCCTAGCTCTTCACCGGAAGAGGCTCGCTCTCGACCCGCAGACCAAAAAAGTGTCTGCTGCACCCACAGCGCACGTACATAGAGAGGCAGGACCGTAGCTTTTCGCTCAAGCCTGGCTCAATCTGCCGAGAGGTTCACGACCACTGCAGGCACGTTGCCAGCGGCGACCTCACGATCCGATGCTCTGAGAGCCGGGATGGCCGATGCCTGCCGCCCCGAGGCTTTGCCGGCAGAGTGCCGCCAGGAGCAGACTTTCACGGATCTGTTGCTGTCCATGTGCCGCATGTGCCCCCGAGGAGACACCTCGTCGGTTGCCGCCTGCTTCCACGAGGACGAGGACGAGGGTGCCCTGGCAGACGCAGCGTTGTCTCTCGTGTACCACCCGCGCAGCCGCACCCACGGATGCCGGCTGGCCTACTGGGCGTCCTACCTGGTCACTCTGCAATACTCGTCGTCGACCCGTCCGTTGGGACCCGACCTGCCTCGAGATCTGAATGCGACCGCGGACGCCGAGCATTTCTCTTGGGACGGCGGGTTCGACCTGAGCCCATTCCCCTTCGCGTCGGAGCGCCGCTCGCTGGGCGAGCAGCTCACGTTTCACGCCAACTTCATGGGGGCGCACCGCTGGTTTTGTGACGACGTGGGTCCAAGGGCGGAGGCTGTCAGGGGCCGGTACGTGCTGCGAGCCGGCCACGACAAGCCAGAGTGCGGCTGCGCTGTGAGATCGAGCGACTTCCAGCTGGTGAAGCGTTGCCGCACCCTTCGCCGGGCGCAGTGGCACGCGGGCATGCGTGCGAAGGCCGCGGGTGGCCACCTGGGCAACACCGCGTATGGCATACCGCCACCCATGCCCGCCAACGTTTCCAGTATCGTCTGCCCCACCGCCACTGCGCAGGAGGAGTTCGCCGCTCGGCGTCAGGCAGGGCTGGGGACTGACTGGGACGCCCGCACGCAGGCGTCGCTAGACAAGTACGGGCAGCGCGCGCTGGGGAGCCGCGGCCCAGCCTGGGCTGGGCTGCGAATCGCCCGAGGCAGAATGGAAGGAGGAGTTGAGCACGTACCACAAGTGCATCTTGGTCGTCATTATGGAGAGGCTGCAGTTACCTCCAAAGGCAGCCGTGCTAGATTGGGGCGCCGGCTGCGGCCACAAGCTGTCTTGGGCCGCGCAGCTATACGACATCGACGGCCTTGGAATCGACATCGTGCTGGACAGTGTACTGTGGGCTCAGGAGCACTCCATCGGCAAGTATTGCCACCTCGATGGCCGTTACGTGGAATGGCTGCCGGACGACTTCTTCGATGGCATCATCTCCTACGCCGTGCTGATGCACCTGTCACTGGAGGACCAGTGCACTGTTGTCCTCGAGCTGGCGGGCAAGCTGCGGGCCGGCGGGCGGATGTGGTTCGGCTGGAATGCCCCGACGACCGTGATGCCGGAGAGCGGCGCGTTCGGCTACGAGTGGCCGCTGCCTGCGGAGGGGTTCTGGCACGCCTGCTTCTCCTCCGCGCCGGACAGGCAGCCCAGGTGGAGCACGCGGGAGATCGCCGTGGAGTGGCACACCGTAGAGGACGTCTGGCTCTTCCCGGACCACTTTCCTCGGGTGGACTCCTACCTCTATTGGCCGCCCGCGTATTCGCTGTTCGTCACGCGCGTTTCCGTGGGCGACGCGTCGTGGCTGGAGAAAAGTGGGGCAGCCGGGTGCAGGGCATCTGTTCGGACGGGGCTGGGACGAGGATAGATCCGTTCCAGAGCGTTCTGGAACGATCTCAGAGCGTTCCGGAACGCTCTGAGAGGGCTGCGGCGCCCGAGACATCCTTCGGAGCCGCCGGATCTCAGAGATTCTCGATGTATCCTCACCTGATGTTATCCTCGTCTTGGCTTTTTCTTGAAAAATGGGGCAGCGTGTGCAGGGCCTCTGTCTCCAGGAAGCGCTTCTCACAGAGAATTGTGCACATCGGCCAGGCAGTCTTGTGATCCCTTCCGCCCATCTTGTGGGCCAGGGTTGGCCCATGGACGCCAAGCAGGCCCTGGCCAGAACAAAGACAAGTGGAGGAGCAGGAGGAGGAGGAGGACCACTCTAAACCCAAGACTCATCAACAATGTTGGGATAAACCCTTCCTCCAAGCTCCCTCTTCATAGGACCCAAGGTTTCATTCTCACCCAGGGAAGTGCCCCGTTGGGAGACAGCCGTTTGAAGATCCTGAAACGTGCCAGAACACCATTCTCGGACCCCAGCGCCACGAGTCAGTAGGAGGAAGGGGAGGAGGAGAGGGAGGGGGAAGACGGCGTAGGGAACAAGATGCGTCTCGATCCTCGTTGGGCCTCGCTGGATTCTGCTTTGGCTCTTCCGGTTCCACCTGCTCCTCGCAGTAAAAGATCGGGCTGGCGCGGCGGGCCGATGGTGCCGCAGATCCTTTGTGTGAGATTGCTCCTCCACTTGGCAATCGCGTAGGCGTATCAATTCTGTGGCTGCAGTTAGCTCCAGACGGTGACTGGGCATCGCTCGGACGTGTGCATTTTTCCTTCGGCGAGGACCATCGAGGAGCATCCTTGATCATTTGGCGAAACAACCACGCACGAAACCGAAAAAACACAGGGAATGGACGTCCGAGCGATGGCGAGGTGAGCATGTGTATCGACGAGGGGATCCCCATGTGAAGCGCACCTCATTCCGAACAGGCGCATGTTTCATGAGTGCTTGAAGTGAGCGATGCTGATTGTGGGTGAGGTTGGGCAAGGCTGGCTGGGCACAACCTGGTCTGAAAACACGTGGGTCTGAGCACGATTTGGTCTCCTCTCGGGGCTCCCCTTGGGGACTTGGTGTGCCCAAGTGGCACGCCTGCTACATCGCGATGATCAGGGTGCTTCGAAACGAGGCACGCCTACCTTACTGATGTTCCGCGTATCCCCACCAGACCCACCTCACTTGAGCTCGTGTGCCCTCGCACCCATCGGGCTCCGCTCCCCTGGCTGCGCGCCGCCTCACCAGATTCGCCCGGGTGGTGGCACCGCCTCGCTCGGCAGACGTGTGGTCTGTTGCTACAGAACAGGTCACGACCTCTGTGGCCAATTCACTCGCATGGTGCATCAGCTACCCTGGCCGTTTGCAGTCAGCTCAGCTAGCTCCCCATCAGCCCGCGGCCCCTCCGGCGGTAGGTTCTGAGCGCGGGCTCGGCCGCTGTGCTTTTCGGCTTGCGCGTTGCTGATTTGACAGGCCCGTGGCCCGGACCTCTCAGCTCGGCGACTGCGAATCCGCGTCCGCCCACGACCAACAAAAAAATATCCCCACCAGATTGGGCTTTGGCTTGAACCACCTGTGCTTCAGCGTCGTTTTCGCCTTCTGAGTGGCAGCGTAGCCCGCTCTTGTTGCTCAGGGCCTATTTTAGCCCGCTGCTCGTTAGCTGCGCGTTTCTGGACGGCGCGCGGTTGGACCGCGACGCTCGCGAGAAAAAAACAAATTATCTTGGCGAAGGTCCCAACCGTATGCGCTTGTGGGTACCGTAATTGTGAATATCTGCTTCGGTGAAGCTCCCTAGGGGGCCACGAAGCGCTGCACTGGGCGGGGGGGAGCGCTGTACTGTGTGAGTAGTGTGCCGAATTGAGTTTCCGGACGCATGCGGACGGTCCCACTGGGGACTTCGGTGGAGCTCCCTATGGGGCCACGGAGCTCTCTACTGAATGAGTAAAAATGCCAAGTTGGGCTACTGGGACGCATGCGGACGGTCTCACGCGGGGCTTTGGTTGGAGCCCCCCGATGGGGCCACACAGCGCTGCAGTGCGCGGGTGAAAATGCCAAATTACATTTCCCGGACGCATACGGACGGTGGCACTGGGGCCTTGCGTGGAGCCCCCCTATGGGGCCACGAAGCGCTGCACTGGGTGGGCGAAAATGCCAAATTGAGTTTCCGGGACGCATGCGGACGGGGGCAGGCCTTCGGTGGAGCTCCCTATGGGGCCACGAAGCGCTGTACTGGGTGGGTGACGACAGGGACGAGAGGGGGAGGAAGGCCACGAAACGCTGTACTGGGTGTGCGGGACGCATGCGGACGGTAGCGTTGGGACCTTCGGTGGGGCTCCTTTTGGGGCCACGAAACGCTGTGGTGGGTGTGCGGGACGCATGCGGACGGTCGCACTTGGACCTTCGGTGGGGCTCCCTATGGGGCCACGAAGCGCTGTAGTGGGTGGGTGAAACGCAGGGAGGAAGAAAAGGAGGGCCACGAAACGCTGTACTGGGTGTGCGGGACGCATGCGGACGGTAGCACTGGGACCTTCGGTGGAGCTCCCTATAGGGCCACGAAACGCTGTGCTGGGTGTTCGGGACGCGTGCGGACGGTAGCACTGGGACCTTCGGTGGGGCCCCCTTTGGGGCCACGAAACGCTGTATTCGGTGGGTGAAACGCACGGAGGAGGGGGAGGAGGGCCACGAAACGCTGTTGTGGGTGTGCGGGACGCATGCGGACGGTAGCACGCATGGTGACGGTAGCGCTGGGACCGTCGGTGGAGCTCCCTATGGGGCCACGAAGCGCTCTATTGGGTGTGCGGGACGCATGCGGACGGTAGCACTGGGACATTCGGTGGGGTTCCCTAGGGGCCACGAAACGCTGAACTGGGCCGGTGAAGCGCACGGAGGAGGGGGAGGAGGGCCACGAAACGCTGTACTGGGTGCGCGGGACGCATGCGGACGGTAGCACTGGGACCTTCGGTGGAGCTCCCTATGGGGCCACGAAGCGCTGTACTGGGTGTGCGGGACGCATGCGGACGGTAGCACTGGGACCTTCGGTGGGGCTCCGTATGGGGCCACGAAGCGCTCTACTGGGTGTGCGGGACGCATGCGGAAAGTAGCACTTGGACTTTCGGTGGGGCTCCCTATGGGGCCAGGAAGCGCTGTAGTGGGTGGGTCAAACGCAGGGCGGAGGAAAAGGAGGGCCACGAAACGCTGTACTGGGTGTGCGGGACGCATGCGGACGGTAGCACTGGGACCTTCGGTGGAGCTCCCTATGGGGCCACGAAACGCTGTACTGGGTGTGCGGGACGCATGCGGACGGTAGCACTGGGACCTTCGGTTCGGTGGGGCTCCCTATGGGGTCACGAAACGCTGTACTGGGTGTGCGGGACGCATGCGAACGGTAGGAGGAGGGGGAGGCACGAGGAGAAGAGGAGAACGCGAGGAGCGTTTCTTCAAAACGAGGACCCAACACCACAGGATGGCATGTAAAAACTTGAAAAAAACACATCCCCACCAGCCCATCCAGAAACGATGCTCATGAGAGTTGACAGGGGGAGAGAGGAAGAGACACGCATAGTCAAACAGCGAGGGAGGCTTGGGAGGCCCCGTGGCCATCTCGAGCCGTCTTGGAGCGGTCTTGGGGCCGCTTGGAGCATCTTGGGAACCATCTTGAGCCAACTTGGGCTATCTGAGCCATCTTGGAGGTCATCTTTGGCTCTCTGAGGCCGCTCGGGGGCCTCTTGGGTGCTTCTCGGGTGCCTCATGGAGCCCTCTTGGGGCCTCTTGGGGCGCTCTTGGAGCCCTCTTGGGGGCCTCTTGGGGGCCCTGGAGCGCCTCTTGGGGCCATCTTGGAGGCGGTCGGTCAAAAGAGGGTACTCGATTTGCCTCCCCCCCCCGCGGAGGCCATGATCCTCGTGAGGGGTGTCAAAGATTGGCCCTCCCAGGGGCCGGAAAAGGACCCTCTGACACATCTGTCCCCCTCACCCCCCCCAAAAAAAACAGGGAGGGGAGGGGGAGGGCTCCCCTCCCCGAAGGGAAGAGGGGTTGTGGAAGAGGATATAGACCCTCGTCAGACCACCTGTCGCCCAAAGGGCTGGTGGGATTTCAAAGCAGACGAGCCGTTCGAGACTTTCCCATAATCTGAGTGCGGACGGGGACATCCAACACATCCCTGGCGGGCTTTGCCTGCTACATCGCTGCGGTTATGCGGGTCTGGAGAGAAGCACGTTTACCGCCGCCCGCCACCCCTCCTCGGGGTGCACACCAGCTGTGCCTGCTACCTCGCGAGGACCATGTGGCCCTGAAGCGAAGCACGTCCACCTCCTAAGACAGGCGATCCGCTAGAGACATCCCCACCATGTGAGCTCGAACGGGCAAATGTCCCACCCCGTGGCGGCTCCCCCTTGGGGTGCCCGAGTGCTACGCTTGCTACGTCGCAGCGACCATGGAGTCCTGAAGAGAGTCGCTTCTGCTTCCAAAGGGCGATCCGCTCGCGCCATCCCCACCATCTGGGCGCGAACGGGCCCGTGGCATGATTACCCCCCGGCGGCTCCCCCCTGGGGTAGGCGTTATGACTGCTGCGTCCGAAGAGCACGGAGCCCCTGAAAAAGGGGCACGCCCGCTTCCGAAAACCCACGGGCCGCCCGAGACATCTCCGCGCTCCGAGGAGGAGCAGATCTTGGGGGGCCACATGCGAACCTCACCCCTACCCCCCACGATTTCTGGGGGGGAGGGTGGGGTTCACTTCGCTCGGGAGCTCCCGAGCGAAGTGAACCCCGCCTTCCCCCTCAGAAATCGTGGGGGGTAGGGGTGAGGTTCGCATGTGGCCCCCTAAGATCGCGAATCGAGAGCACTGTCTGGGGGCAGAGTCGGCCTGCCAGCAAAGCCAAGGGCCGCCCAGCCCAGCGATCAGACCACCCGCCGCTGCAGTGGGCGTTCGGTCGGGAACCGCCAATGTCCGGAGGGGAAAAAACACACAGACACAATTAGTCGTCGATTCCCGGGAAAATATGGGAAACTATGGGAAGTGGGGGGAAGACGAAAACCCAAGCAATATGGAAACATATGGGGAATCCTATTATCCGTGTGTAGCTTTGTGTGTGTCCCTGGGCCCCATTCACTCTGCCAGAGGAGCTGCAGCCGGAGAGCAGCATCGGGTGGGGCTAAGGCAGGGATCATCGACGAGTCAATCCAGAGTGTTTTGCTTCCTCCTCCTCCTCCTCCTCCTCGACCTGTTTCCTCTCGAGCCCCTCGTGACTGCTGGGATGAGAGCCCCTCGCCTCGTCCCTCCCCTGCTTGGCCGCGCGCGTGCCGCAGGCCTCCACCTCGCTGGGGGCCGCCAAGGCCTGGCTGGCGGTCGTGCAGGAGCTCGCACGCCCATCGCTCCGCCTCGGGAGCCCGCCAGAGGTGATGCTAGAGTTAGGTCGGGCCTGTCCCCCTACAGGGGGATTTTCGACGAAAAATAAAAAATGCTCCAAAAATGCCCCAAACAGGTTGAATAATACTCAAAAAATAGTCCCCAGACTATTTTTGGACTATGTTTGGATTATTTTTAGGGTATGTTTTATTTTCCGTCGAAAATTCCCCTGTAGGGGGACAGGCCCGACTTAATGCTAGAGTCGAGGAGTTGTAGACTAAGAGAAGTGTGTCCAACGTGATGCCAGAACAGATGACTCCGGGCTGTCGAAGAAAATATGCTTCGATGTCCGCGCGGATTTCTCGGATTGGCACGCTCCGCGCGCCTGAGAGGGAGGGCTCAGCGCAGATCCAAGAAGGCCGTGCGGACCTCCGAAAGTTAATGGTTAGACAGTTTGCTCTTTCTTCTTTTAGAAAGCCCGCCTAGACGCCATAACAGATGTCTCCAGGTGGCTTGAACTCAGAACCAAGAGATCCCCAGGGGTGCACTAATTTGGAGGGCATGCTTGCCCAGCGTAGCTAGCGCCCCCCGAAGTAATTGTGCGGCACCCTGTTGGAGAGCACCATTGATGATTGCCGTCTCTGCGTTCTGCGAAGAAGCGTTCCATCAGCCGCCATTCGCCGAAAGTGTTCCGGGGGCGCCGCAGTCTTGGATCCACGATGGCCCTGACATGACAACAACCATCTCCTTGTTTTTCGTGCGTTCTTCGTGCCAATGTATATGGCGTGCTTTTCGTGCCACATCTTAGGGATGGGAACATTCAAGCCGCTTAGCTTGCCTGGATTTGGCTGGCTGGCATTTCGCCGAGCCCGCGGAAGGGGCGGCGATAGTCTTGGAATCGGCACGCCGACGTCATTTAGTGCACCTACCAGTGCGAGATGCGAGATTGATCCAGTTGCGCTGCAAGGGCAATGATGGGTCAGCTGGGCACTTTCTGTTAAGCCAGGCCGGTCTTGGGCCGTCATTTTCCCGTATTTGGTGTATTCGGCCGTCTTGGGATGTAGGCGGCTTTTACGGGCAGCCCCTTGGCAGGGACTGCCTGGAGTCGTTATGTTTTTGGCTGAATGGCTGTCGTAAGGGGGCGACATGACATGCTCGAGCAAAAAAAGACATGGGGCGAATCGTGGTCACTGTCGCAGCGGGAAGAAGGTGAATTTTCAGGTGCGAACCGCAGGCCTTATTTACCTGAGCCGCTCGTTGCTCGCCTCCTGTACGGGTGTCGAACTTCTTGGGCGTGATCTATATACGACGGGCCGTCACGCTGCAGCCAGTCAGATGGCCACCATAGTTCCGCAAGGGGTCCCATGGACAGGTTAGGCACATCTAGTCTGGTATGATCTGTCTGGCACGGGCGGGGTTACACCTGAATTTCACACTGCTGATGTGGATGCCCAGATGGGCCCAATGGTCCTGTGCTGGTCTCATGGTCCGCAGCCCCGAGTAGAGTCGCTCGAGGTGTCAGTCGTTTTCGCGTGCGTTCTGATTTGTCCATGGCTCGTATTTCGGAAGCTCAGGGTCTCGCGGCTGCCTGCTCCCCATAGCAGCACTGTCCGGTGAGACTGGTCGCGTGCCAGGATCTCATGGCATTCGGCCAGTCCGGGCGCCAAGTGGACTCTTGGGGTCTCGTGGAGGCCTCTTGGAGGCCTCTTTGGGAACCTCTGGGAGGCCTCCCTCAGGGGCCCCTGCGCGCCTTCAATGAGGCCTCCCGGGGGCCTCTCGAGAGCCCCCCGTGGCCTCTCGGGGGCCTCTTGGGGGCCTGGAGGCGGTCTCGGGGGCCCCCTTGGAGTGGCTACGCTCGGGGCCCGCTCCAGGCCCCCTCGGGGGCCGTCTCGGGGGCGACCTCGGGGTCTCTCGGGCCGCCGTGGGCGGCGTTCCGCCCGAAGAGGCGAGTGCGCGAACATGGTGCCGACGCAGGCGCTTCCCGTTCGATGGTTCGGGCCTCTTGGGCCAGGCCCCCCCCGTGCCTCCAAGGAAGGCTCAGGAGGCCACCGCAGAGGGCTCCTGGACGGCCCCTATACACTACCCCGGACGAGCAATGCAACTCTCGCACGCGGTTCACCCCACGCCCCCCAGTGTCAACGTTCACGCGGAGCACCACGCGACTCAATGTTTCTGCCGTCGGCAGCGGCCCACTCGACATTGAGATCGGGGGTCCGGGGGAGGGGCAAGAACTCGAGACAGATTTTTTTACACTGCTTTGCCAGAGGGGGGGGGGGGCCCTCTTGAGGCAGGCTGGCAGGTTCGCGCGCCGTCGTCGGCCACCTCGGGGCCGACTTGGGGCCACCGACGGGGGCCCCGCAGCCCAGGGCGCGACCTTCCAGAGGAGCCACAGTGTCTGGTGAGGCGGGACGTTCTGCGCGTGCCGTCGGCGCCCTCTGTCACAGTCAACGCGCCTGGTAAGGACGCGCGCCTTCATCTAGGATACCCTTGCGTCCTTGCCTGTGTGGCCCGTCCTTTGCCGTTTTCACTGGTCGCCGCCGCCCCCCAGAAAATCCCAACTTCAGCCTCCAAGGGTCTTGCGTCCTTACCACGCGTCCTTAATATACGTTTTGACTGTATCCTCGGAGCGCCCAGATCATCGTCGACGGATGACCGGCACGGTCGTCGGAGAGGGCGGGCAGCATCGCGCGCTGGAGCCGGGCTCGGCCCTCCCGGCGGCACGGGTGGCCTTTCCTGGCCGGCCCGGGATCCTCATCCCTGAGCCTCTTGGCGCCAGGGAGGCCTCGGGGCGCCCAGGACCGCTCGGGAGAGGGGGTGGGGCGGTGCACGCGGCTGGACGCGTGAGGGGAGGGGGGGGGCCTTTGATAGGGGAACAAAAAGTGGCATAAACATAACAACTCGGCGGTCCGCGCGGACCTCCGAGTTTTTCTGTCTATGTCACTTTTTGTTCCCCTATTTGAAGACTCACGTCGAGCCTATCAGACAGCGCTCGGCATGCCTCCGCGCCACGCCTCCACTTGCCAGGGGGCACAGTGGCGGACATGTCACACGCCAGCCCTGCGCACATGGCCCATGTCATCCTCCCTTCGTCCTCTTCCTACATGTTCCCCTCGTCTACCTCTGTCGGCGTTCCCCGTGCGCCCCTTTCCGCCCCAAGTCGTGGTGAGGTCGCTGCTCCGTGCTCCGCCGCCCTGCGTGGTGGTCGTTCGCTCGTCGTTCCTTCGCTCGTTCGCCCTCGCTCGTGCTCGCTTGTTTTCGCTCGTTCTCGCTCGCTCGTTCGTTCTCGTCCGTTCGGCGCTCGTTCGTTCGTACAGTGAGCGGCTTGAATAAGGAACACTTGCTTTTCAAAAGGGGCTCGGTCGTTCCTTAGGCTTGCATGCGTTATGTATCGTTCCCTATGCGTTGTGCATTATTTGTTCATCGTTCCCTATGCGTTATTCCTTGGAAGAAAAGGGCTTCGTTCCTTATTTATCGTTCCTTAGGTCAGGCCGATGACTGCACGTTCGTTCTCCGCCCTGCCCTGCAGTGCTAGCGCTCCCCTCCACGAGCGGACCGGCACCCGCGGAGCAGGCGGACGACTCCGGGGCCCTGAAGCAGGCGCGCCGCTCGCGCCCTGGCCGGCCAGCGTCCCGGAGCGGCCAGCCCGGCGCACGGTCGACAGAGCCCTCGCTCGAAGGAGCAGACCACACGTACGAGTTCAGGAGGGGAAAAAACACACAGACACCATGACTCGTCGACTCCTAGAAAAATCTGGGAAACTATGGGAAGTGGGGGGGAAGGCAAAAGCCCAGAAAATCATGGGGAATCCTGTGACTTGTGTCTACTCGTTTGTGCTTCCCAGGGCCCCTTCAAGAGTGACCTTTCGCAGGAGTGACCTCTGGTGCGGGCCCACGGGGGCCCCCCGATCGCCGAAGGCGATGCGGCAGCAGCGGCCTGCGCGCTCGGGTTTGGCCCCCTCGCGCCCCGGAAGCCGCGCAGCAAAGGTCACTCGTACCCCAGGGCACTGCTGAGGGGACTATCCGGCGGGGCACAGATCTCCATCATGTCCGCGCGGCCCTGGCGGGCCACGGCGCTCAGCTGCAGGTAGCTCTGGTTGTCGAGGGGGGCTGCTGCTTGCATCGCCCGATGTCGGGCTCGGTGGGGTAATCACTCTGACATGCAGCCGGGTGAGCAGGTTGTCCACTTTTTGGCCCTCCCCTGGCTCCAGATCCGCCGTGCTCGGATCGATCGGCCAGCTGGAAAAGCCGTGTCGGGAGTGCGCCCAAAAGATGCGACAGAGTAGGACAGAAGCTTCCGCCCTGGACAAGCAGGGCGGACAGGTCCGCGAGAATGCAGCGGAAACAGCGACGACAAAGTAGGGCCGAACTCGGCAATAGAGGAGCTTAAGAGAGGCGGGGAATCTCCGCCCTACCTGCGAGATCGCCCGAAGTAGAGCGGATCCGGAGTCAGTGCCTCTTTCCGGACAGGAGTGGGCGTGGAAGGGGAGGGGGGGCGAGTGCAAGGGCGGTGGCAGAGGGAAGACTCCGGCAGAGCGAGTGAGCCCGAGTAAAAGCGAGGA
Source organism: Prorocentrum cordatum (assembly GCA_963575745.1). Taxonomy (NCBI): domain Eukaryota; class Dinophyceae; order Prorocentrales; family Prorocentraceae; genus Prorocentrum; species Prorocentrum cordatum. Next base: position 21,499 of record CAUYUJ010018285.1, on the reverse strand, counting down.
GCCAGCAGGCCAAAGCCAGGAGACTTCAGCACTCGACCGAGTAAAAGGCCCCCGTTTTCGGTACCAGCGTGCAGCGTAGGTGGTGGCAGCACTTGCGTCGGCCGTCCAGGCGCTCCCAGGCAGCAAGGAGGGGCCGACCTGGGGTCGAGTCACCATGCGTCTGGTGGACCAGGGGTCGCGGGCTCACCGAAACCATGGACGTGTCGAGACGGCATCTCCCCGCGGCTGCCAGCTCGCCCCCGCCCCCGCGCTCCCCCGCCCTGACGGGGCCCGCCGCGCTCAGGAGTTGCATCCCCTCCCCCACCCCGACTCTGGATTCGCCGTATCTCTGTTGATTCTCCGACTTCCACCTGCGTCGGACATGCACCACAGAAGGCGCGAAAGAGCAGGGCGGTGATTTCCGCCCCAGCGAACTCCGAACAGCAGGGCGGACATTGCTTCGCGCAAGTGCGGCGGAAACAGCGACGGCAAAGTAGGGCGGAAATCGACATCGAAGGAGCCTGAAAACTTGGGCTGAAATTTCCGCCCTACTTGCGAAATTGCCGAAGGTACGGTGGGTCCAGAGTCAGGGCCCCCCCATGCTTCCCCCCTTCCCTCCTGACCCCTGCCTCCCCATATGGAAAGGAACATGAGTGTCTCCCCCCACGGCGGCTTGTCATTTACATTGTTTTTGCCCCACAGGCCCATCCTCCCTCCCCCTTCCCAGTTGGGAGGCCGGTTTCTCGCGCATGTCTGGCTGATCTTTGTTGTTTGGACGTTTGCGCACATGAGTCCATCTTTCATCTTTCTCTTCCTCGTCCTCCTCGTCCGCCCGTGGATCGTGGCCGCTCGTGGCCGCTGTGCGGGAGTGGGGGGGGGGTCAACAGGCTTGGACTTGGCCTCGTGCGTGGGTTGGCGTTGAAGGCTGGAGTCGTCGACCCACCCGCGGACGGTGGATCCTCCTCCCTCCTCCTCCTCCTCCTCCTCCTCCTCCCTCCTCCTCCTCCTCCTCCTCCTCCTCCTCCTCCTCCTCCTCCTCCTCCTCCTCCTCCCTTTCCCTTCTCCTCCTTCACTCTCCCCCTCCTCCTCCTCCTGCTCCTCCTCCCACTCCTCCTCCCACTCCTCCTCCAACTCCTCCTCCTCCTCCTCATCATCGTTTTCATATAATCATCAACATAATCAGCAACATAAACATCATCTGCATCATCATCATCATTGTTTTATTATCATCAACATATTCATGATGATCACCATCATCAGCGTCATCATCATCGTCATCATCATCGACATCATCACCATCGGCATCATCATCATCATCATCATCATCATCATCATCATCATCATCATCATTGCCATCATCATCATTAGCCTCATCACCAGCATCAGCATCATCATCATGATCATGATGATGATGATGATCATCATCATCATCCTCACCATCGTCATCGTCGCGTCGTTGCCGTTATCGTCATCATCACCGTCATCTTCATCATCCTCATCATCATTTTCGTCGTCGTCATGGTCATCCTCATTGTCATCATCATCAGCATCCTCCTCATCGTCATCATCATTATCATGAGCATCATCATCATCATCATCATCCTCGTCGTCATCATTACCATCATCAACATCGTCAGTGTTATCATCATGATCTCCATCACCATCACCATCTGCGTCATTACCGTCATCATCATTCTAATCATCACCGTCATCGTCATCAGCATCATCATCCTCATAGCCATCATCATCAACATCATCATGGTCACCATCATCATCAGGCCCGGCATCGCCGCCATCATCATCGTCACAATCATCATCAACATCATCACAATCATGATTATTTCAATCAGCATCATCATCACCAGCATCATCATCATCGTAATTCTCGTCGTCGCCGTCATCATCCACATCGTCATCATCAGCATCATCATGAACATTATCATCATCGTCAACATCATCATCATCGCACTCGTACTAGTCGTCGTCATCGCCGTCGTCATCATCACCATCATCAGTATCATCCTCGTCGTCGCCGTCGTCAGCATCATCTGCATCCTCATCATTATCGTCACCATCATCGTCACAATCATCCTCATTATTATCATTATTATCATGATTCTCATAATCACCACAATCACCATCACAATCATCATCATCATCATCAGCATCCTCATCATCGTCGTCGCCACCATCATCTTCATCAACAGCATGATCGTCATCATCGCAAGCATCATCAGCATACTCATCAGCGTCACCGTCATGAGCAATACTATCATCATCACCATCTTCATCATCAGCATGGGCACCATCATCATCAATAACAGCTTCAGCATCATCATTCTCGTCGTCGTCATCACCATCACCACCATCATCACCACAACCATCATCAGCATCATCATTACCATCATCATGATCATCGCCATCACCGCACACCACCACCATCATCATCATGATAATCATGACCATCATCATCAGCATCATGATCATCGTGACCATCAGTATCACCACCGCCAGCATCACCATCATCGTCAGCAGCATTATCATAATGAACATAATCATCATTGTCGTCGTCATCATCGTCGTCGTCATCATAATCATCCTCATCACCACGACCATCATCATCATCACCATCATCATAATCAGCATTATCATCATCAGCAGCATCACCATCCTCAGCATCATCATCACCATCATCATCATCATCAGCATCACCAGCATCGTCCTCCTCATCATCGTCATCATCATCGTCGTCATCACCATCATCATAAGCTTCATCATCGTCATCAGCACCACTATCGTCATCAGCATCATCATCCTTATCATCATCAGCATCCTTATCATCATGATCATCATCACCATGATCATCATCATCATCACCATCATCAGCATCAGCATCATCATCACTATCAGTATCATCGTCCTCGTCGTTTCCATTATCATCATCACCGTCATCATCGTTATCATCCTCGTTGTTATCATCATCGTCACCACCATCATCACCAGCATCATGATTGCCATGAGCATCATCATCATCATCAGCATCATCATCATGGTCATCGTAATCACCATCATCTTCATCATCATCACCACCATCATCATCATGAGCATCATCATCATCACCATCATCATCCTTGTTGTGGTCATCATCGTCCTTGTCGTCGTCGTCATTATCATCATGATCACCATGATCATCAGCATCACCTTCATCATGATCATCAGCATGACCTTCATCATGATCATTGCCCTCACCATCATCACCACCACGGTCATCATCCTCGTCGTCATCATCATCAGTGCCATCATCGCCATCAGCATAATCATCATCATCATCATCCTCATCATCCTCATCATCATCATCATCATCACCATCGTAATCATCATCATCACCATCATCATCATCCCTCCCCTGCTCCTGTCCTCGTGGCTCTCATGTGTGGGGCGGCGTTCGCCGGAGGTTCCTGATTTGGCCTCTGCGCGCGCGGGGTGGCTCTCACAAGCTCTTTCTTCGTGACTTTTGAATGGAGTAGTTTCACGGTTTTTTGTGTGGCCCCCAAGCCCTTGGCATCGCTCGGACGTGTGCACTTTTTAGGGGGAAGACCATCGAGGAGCATCCTGGCTCATCGAGTGAAAACATCAGCGCACGGGTTCCAGTTCAGTTGCGGACCCCCGCGATTTCAAGATTTTCCAGAAAGCCTTGCTCTCACCTCCTCCTCACGCTTCCTCCTCTCTCCGTCTGTCTCTCTGTCTCCCCTCTTCCTTCTCCCTCTACTTCCTCTACCTCCCAATCATAATCATCATTCGGGGAAGCGAATCCAGCAAAACCATAGGAACCAGCAAACAAAAAACAAGGCAATGGCTTGGGGAGAATGCAGACTGCAGGCAAATCCGTGCGATGCATTTAGTTTGTCTTGCTACTGTTGTGTTTGTTGTTGTTTTTGGTGTTGTTTGCTTTTTTGTGTTTTTGGTTGCCCCCCCTCCTCCTCGAATCCTCCTCCCGATCATCCTGCTCCCCCTCCTCCTCCTGCTCCTGCTCCTGCTCCTCCTCCTCCTTCTCCTTCAATCACTCCTGATCCAACTCATATCTCTCCTCTGGGAGACGGAGGAGGAGGGAGACGACAGATGGAGGAAAATGAGGAGCGGGGAGGGGGAGGAAGAGGAGTTGCCAGAGAAGGATGACGACCAGGAGAAGGAGGAGGAGGAGGAGGAGGACGACGACGAGTTTGAGGATCACTTTTTCCTCCTCCCTCCCCACCCCCCTCCCCCATCATCCTCCTAGAGTAGATATCGGAGGAGGAACAGGAGTGATAGAGAATAGGATAAGGAGGGTGATTATGACGAGGAGGAAGACGATGAACCTTTACTCATCATACTCATTCTCTGTTTGCTAATTATCCTCCTCCTCCTCCCCCTCATCTTTCCCATCTTTATCCGCCCCTCCCGCTCCTAAACATTTTGCGCTTTCTTTCCTCATCGCATTCCTCCTGCCCTTCATGCCAAACGCGCGACAGGAACTCTGGAGGAGGATGAGGAGGAGGGGCGAACGGAGGATGAGGAGTAGGAGGATGGTGTCAATGATTAGCTGTTTTCCCTATTCCTCGTCGCCCTCCTCATTCTAGCACTCGCCCTTTCCCTCATCATCATCATCACCATCATCATCATCTTCATCATCATCATCATCATCATCATCAACATCATCAGCATCCTCCCGCCGCCCCCTATGGAAGGATGATGAGGGTGATAGCAGGGAGAGTGATATGAGGCAGAGGAGAGCTCAGGGGGCGTATGCTGTGTAGGAAGATGAGGGGGTGGAGGAAGATACTGGGGCAGGGCGGATGAGGATGATGCCGAGACTGCGGCAGACAATGTGTATGATGAGGGAAAGGCGGATGATGAGGACGATGGCGCTGTGGAACACAAAAACTATGGCGATGAGTAAGTATTACGCTTCCTAATCATCGTCATCCTATTGATCCCATCACCCCCTCCTCCTCACATAACTCATTTTTTCCCTCATATCTCACAACTCATAAGGAGGATATGGGAGTGACATGCTGAGGAGGGAGCGGAGGGAGAGGAGGCGCGATATGAGGAAACGAGGGCTGTGATGATGACGAGAACGTTCAGTAATCGCGCCTTCTCCTTCTGCTGCTCCTGTCAGTCCTCGTCCTCATCGTCAGCCTCCTGTTGTATCAATCCTGTTCATCCTCGTCATCCTCGTCATACTTCTCCTATGGGAGGAGGGTGAGGGAGAAGGGGGAGAAGAAAAGAGGAGGAGAAGGGGAGGAAGAGGAGGGGGAGTGACCCCTCAAGCACTTCCCCATCGTTCTCCTCATAATTCGCCTCCTCTGGCAACTCCTCTTCTCCCCTCTCACCTCAGCATTCTCCTCCCTCCATCTCCGTCCGCCTCCTCCGCCTGTTGTGTGAGAGATATGAGGAGGGCGAGGAGCGTGAGTGGTAGAAGGAGGAGGGCGAGGAGGAGGATTGACGGGAGCAAGAGGAGGAGCAGGATGAGGAGGCGGAGAGGATGCTGCTGATGAACAGGAGGTGGGTGATGAGGAGGAGGAAGAGGAAATGAAGAGAAGCACCGCGCACGGAGTAGAGCCGAAAGGTCCGAATGCCCGTCCAGTCTGGCGCCATGCAGCAGATGAGTGGGCAGAGCATGCGGATGAGGTGTAGGAGGAGGGGGAATATGATAACGAGGAGATAATGAGGAAACCGACGAGGGGGAGTGATAAGAGGAGCAGCAGGAGACGTGCGATGGAGAGGATGAGGAGGAGGGGGAGGATGATGACGACAATGTGGTGGACACCTGGCAGGGTGAGGGTAACTAAGAGACTTGTGATGAGGATGCTGAGGGAAACGATATTGATGTGGTTGAGCAATTCTTACTCATCCTCATCATCGCCATCGTCGTGATCCCATCAGCCCCCTTCCTCATGCCACTCATCCTCATCATCATCCGTGCTCTTCTCTTAATATTTAGGAAGACGAGGAGGGGAAGATACACGAGAATGAGGAGGGGGATGAGAAAAAGTGCTTGGAGGAGCAGCAGGATACGTAGGATTAAGAGGAGGAGGAGGAGAAGGAGGAGGAGGAGGAGGAGGAGGAGGAGGATGTGACAATACTGCGGTGGACAATGTGTATATATATATATATATATATATATATATATATGTGAAGAAATACTCGTCATCCCTCGAGTGAAAGTGGCGGCGCGCCAGGCCAGAGTGTGCCCGTATCCGAGAGCCCGAGATAGCAAGCATCATCGACGTCGTCATCATCTGCATCAGGGAGCCCAAAGCATCGTCATCATCGATGCCGTCATCTTTGGCAAAATGAAAACTTCAAAACGCGGGGTGCCGTTATGCCCCCCACCCCCGCGGGGAAGAGGTCGGGGCTTCGGGGACCCCGCATTGAAACACAGACCAGAGACGTATCCGCTTCAGTAGAATTATCTAGACGGGAGGGGGTCCGGAACTGAACTGAAACCAACGCACGAAACCAAACAGCGCATGGGGAATGGACGCCCGAACGATGGCAAGAGCCCCTCGTGGCCCCTCGAGGGATGGTTTTCGTAGGCGGATTGGGTGGCCCGTGGCTGGTGGGCCATCCCCGTGTGCGTGGGGGGGTCGTTTTCACATGTGGGTCCAGTGGCCGCCCCTCTTTGGGCCCCGCCTTCGCGCATCGTGTCGCTCTCGTGCGGCCGAGCGTGGGAGGCTTTTTGATTCCGTGGCCCATGGTACCTCGTTGTTCTATTACAGTCGGGGCGCTGAAGAAGGAACCCTTCTCGTTGGGGAGGGGCTCCGCGTTCCTTAAGTGTTTCACGGTTTGCCTCAGGTTTTCCTCATGTTTTCGATCGGAAATCGAAGTTGAACTTATGAGAAAAAAGGGCCTCGTTCCTTATTTAGGGTTCCTTAGGTCAAAGCCCCGACTGTATTCTTCCAGCGTCGCTTCTCGGCCATGCCTGCGAGTCGGATCTTCAAGCGTCCGTGCAGAGGTTGATCCCTGCAGACCGTTCCAGGAGAGCGCGATGACTCCCCCACCCCTGGGCGCCCTCCTTCGGAGGTCGGCGCGGGGATGTGGTCATCCGAGCCACGTCCAGGCAGCATGCGCACATTGCAGTAGATTTGTTCTGGGCGCGCCGGTCCCCCGACGTCATGCTTTTGTTCAGTCAGACGCCGTCGGCCCTTTTCATCCCGAGCCGCTCTTGAGGGCCCCAGGGCCCAGCGGGGGCCCCCAGGGGCCGAGCACGACGAAAAGCCTCCCGTCGTGTTTTTCCTTTTCGCCTCTCTGCTGGGGCCACCGCTGCCCCTTCGGCGGCTCGGAGGAGCCGCGCACCTTCTGGTAAATTGCCTGGGCGAGTCATCCATGAAGGAATTTCCGCGAACTGCATTATGGGATACTATATATAAACGTAGCGTCCATTGTGATTGGCTATTTTTACTTGCCTCGGGCCGCCCTCGCGCCCTCCTCGTGGCGAAGACTCTCTGTGCCCGAGGCCTCCTCCCGCGCTCCTCCCTTCGCGGCCGCCCGCCCGCCCCTTTCGTCCCTGGCCGCCCTGCGTGCCCAGCTCCCGGCGGCGCGGCCCGCCCGCAGTCTGGACTCTGGACGTGTGGGCCTCCGCCTCCGCTGCTGGCTGGGCGTTGTCGTGTCCACGACGCGCGGGGGCTTCCTGGGGAGGCAGCGCGCGGACGTGGAGGAGCGTTTTCGGGAAGATTGGCCGGGCCTTCTCCCCCCCCCCGGGCGCCAGGCGGAGTGGGAGGAGCGCGACGCCGTGCGCATGCTCAAGGACCGGGGCTGGGGGGTGCGGCTCTTGCCCGAGCCCTGCTGCCGCGTCGGCTGACTCCGCGCCCTGCGCGTCGTCCTGCGGCGGACGCTTGCTTGTCCATGTGCTTCCCTGAGATCTGGGCGTCGCATTGTTTTTACACTTGGCACGTTGGCCCGATGTAGGCCCCCGGGACCACTACACAGTCCGATCTTGTCCGAAAGAAGCAACAAAAAATGGGATCAAGGGCTCCAGTATTGATTTCTCTCGCTTCGCGGGGTGCACGTGCAGAGGACCAGAGGACGTACAGTCCAGTCGTTGCGGGGCCTTTTGGGAGCTTCTTTTTGGCCTCTTGGAGGCGTCTCGGGGGCTTTTGGGGGCCTTTTCTACACTGGGTTTCTTTGGGGCCTCTTGGGGGCGTCTTGGGCCGTCTTGGGGCGCTCTCGCGGCGTGTGGCGGCGTGTGGCCCATTCGGAGGCCAGTCTGGGAACCTCGCGGCCGTTTTGGGGCTTCCTTGGGGTCCTCCTGAGTTGGGCCGCCCTGGGGTCCTCTTGGGCCGTCTTGGGGGTCCTCTCGGGGGCTGTGTGGATTGTTGTGGGGCAGTGTTGGAGGCTGCTTAGGCCGTCATGGGCCTTTGAGAGTCGAAGGAGGCGAAGGCGCTAAAATCACACAAAGACCATCGGACAATCAAAGATCTGGGCTTCTGGTTTCATGTTTCTGTGTAATATTGCTTCGGTGAGCTCAAGTGGGCTCCAAGACAGCCCCAAAGACATCTTGCAGAAGTGCTCTAGAGATCTCCTCCGCCACTCCTGCCTAAGCACTATTAGCCCCTGGTCCAAATGTCTGTTTTTTCCTATGCGGTGGGGGGGGGCTTTTGGTCGTGACCCTGGGGCACTCTCGACCCCCTCGTGGCGCATATGGATGTAATTTCTCGTTCTGCGTGCGCTCCACTCTTGGCACTCTGACTCGGTGCGCCTTTGTGTAATTGACGGTTGCCCTACAGTCGGGGCCCTGAAGAAGGAACCCTTTTCGTTGGGGAGGGGCTCGGTGTTCCTTGATTGTTCTGCAGTTTGCCTTTTGTTTTCCTGAGGTTTTCCATGGGAAATCGAGGTTCAACTAATGGGGAAAAAGGGCCTCGTTCCTTATTTAGGGCTCCTTAGGTCAACGCCCCGACTGTAGGCTGCTTGCGGTACGTACCTGCGTCATTCGCAGACATGCAAACAGCACGGCATGTTCGCAGTGATCGGACTCTACTACACTGGAGTGTTACGATGTTTTGTTCAAGTGCCGTTGTGATGTTTCCCCCCGCTGTGATTTTCGCTGCGTCGTCGTACGTTCATCTGCTGCGCCATGTTGTGCTATGTTCATGCTCCAGCTCATTGCCCGAATCAAGTGAACACGGTTGGTCGTGAGTTCGTTTGTTTCCGACCGCATGCTAACATATAGGAAACGCACACGCACGCACACGCATGCACGCGCACACGCACGCGCGCACGCACGCGCGCGCGCATGCGCACGTGCTGAGGCTCGCATGCGGGCTCGGAATCGGGCCCGGTCTCACGCTCGCGCTCGGTCTCGGCGTCGGGCCCGCGCTCGGGCTCGGGCTCGGGGCTCGCGACCGAGCCTGCGCACGCGCGCACGCGCGCACACGCACGCGCGCACGCACAGGCGCACGAACGCGCGCACGCACACGCACGGACACGCAGACGCGTGCGCGTGCGCACGCGCACGCGTCCGTGCTCGGGGTCGGGTTCGGGCTGCTCGGGCTCGGGCTCGGGCTCGGGCTCGCCCGGGCCCGCGCGCGCACGCGCACGCGCGCGTGCGCGAGCGGTCCCCGTCTGGGAGTGGGACGTGACTACAATGCTAGGACCCCCGCCCCCAGACCCCGTCGCATCCCCCTCCCCTCCCAGCGTTTTTTGTTATATATAATGTGTATATGCATATATATATGTATGGTTTTAAAATTTGAAGCCCTAGGCGTGGTGAGGTTCCAACGCCTTAGTCGTACGAGTGGAACTGGTTCCAGCAGCTTATGCCGACAAGACGGACGGGTGGGTTCCAGCACCCATGTTTTACGAGGGGCAGGAGTTCCAGCAGCCCACGGCATGGGTTCCAGCACCCAGTTATGATGAGGGAAAGTCTTCCCAGCAGATCATGCCGACAAGAAGGGTGGGCTGTCGTTTGAAAGGTCAGCTGGAGCGACCCGCGCCCCAGCCACGAACCCCCCTCAGCCCGTCAAAAGATTCACTAGCGAAGTGTTCACCTGACTGTGCCAGAACACATGCTTACCTTCACAGCATGCATGCGCTGTCACATGTCCATCAGGCCGTCCAATGCAGAGGGCGCGTGCGCACGATTGCGCGCGGCGGCGTTGGTAACTTGATTTCCCTTCTGCTCAGCAGGAGGAGTAGCCATGCCGCCCGGTAAACGCAAGGTAACCTTTGGTGCGCACGATTCGGATTTCCAATGTAACATGCGGCATTCACGTGCCTATCGTCTCGTCTAAAGTACACGGCGATTGCGCGAGCTCTGTGTTGAAATCGCGAAATCGTCGCCACGCTGGCTTGGAAACTCGTGTAAACGCATCGTGCGCACCAGTTGGAAGTCGAAGGTATGTTGCTTGCCGATGTCACATGTCCCATGTACGCTGACGCACAGGGAGCGTGCTCGCGTGGGTGCGTGCGCCGTTGGCAGCCGGAATTTCACATTGCACGCTCTTGTAGGAAGATGAGCCAACGGGCTTGGGAGCTTACATGAATCATGAGGAAAAAAACACATAGACACAATTAATCGTCGATTCCCAGGAAAATCTGGGAAAATATGGGAAGTGGGGTGGAAGACGGAAACCCAGAAAATATGGGAAAATATGGGGGATCCTTTTATTTGTGTAGTTATTTGTGTGTGTGTGTGTGTGTGTGTGTGTGTGTGTGTGTGTGTGTGTGTGTGTGTGTGTGTGTGTGTGTGTGTGTGTGTGTGTGTGTGTGTGTGTGTGTGTGTGTGTGTGTCAGGGCCCCTTCAACGAACCCGTCGTGCGCTCCTCTCGGAAAGCAACCGAAGGTGCGGTCTCCACCGTGCTGTCTGCGGGGCAGGGCGCGAGCGAGCGAGCGAGCGCGGCGCTCTTCTCTGGTGCATTCCGTGATGAAAACTGGGAACATCGGATGCTGCCCAGGGAGCTTCAGCTAACCCATGGCGCGCGCCAGTTCGACTACAGTCGACCCGCAGAGTAAGGATAGGCATCCCTCCCAAGGGTACCCTTGCATCCTTGCCTCCTGGGTCCATCCTTGGACACTTTCGTTGGCCGCACCCCGCTCGAAACGCTTCGAAATGGGCGTCCAAGGGCCTTGCATCCTTATCGCGCATCCTTATTCTGCGGGTTGACTGTACCAACTCAGCATGTGGTTCTCGAAGGTCCATGCTATTTTCCCCGCGTGCACCGCGTGCGTGTCGGTGCTCGGCGGGTCAGCTGTGTTGGCCTCGTGCCTCTGTTCTCCCTTCTTTCCTTCTCCTCCCTCCCCTCTTTCCGCCCCAATCCCCCTTCTTCCCTCTGTCCTCCCTTCTTTCCTTCTCCTCCCTTCTTCCCCCTGTCCTCCCTTCTTTCCTTCTCCTCCCTTCTTTCCTTCTCCTCCCTTCTTTCCGCCCCAATACCGGGAGTGTCCCAGCGGCGTTTCGGCGCCCGCCCGTTGGGGAGGTCGAGAGGGACGAGCTGGAGGAGCTGGGGCGCGAGGCTCATGAGCTGCGGCAGGACCCTGGCGGCAGACGTTGCACGATGGGAGACTCTCGTTCCCCTCGGCCAGTGCCAAGGGAGGTCACCACTAGGGGGGGCAGCACCTCCTCCTGGACATCGAGCTTCGAGGAGGTGGGGGATCGAGGATCGAGGAGGTTCGGGATGCTTTCCGGGCGTCTTTGGGAGTCCTGGGGTAGTTCATCTCTTCACGGAACTGGCGACCCCACTAGTGGTGGCCCCCCTTGGCATTGCTTGGCCCCCAGCCGTCCCCTTCACCACCTCCCCAGCATCGGGTCGGACAAAATGGGCCGAAATCTGCTGCATCCAGCTGGTTTCGGCCCCGCTGCTGGTCGCCTTCCTCGATGCATGGGCGCCTCTGGCGCCAGGAGGTGCCAGGACATCGGAACCAAAAGTATGTATTTTTCACTGGTTGCTTGGGTTTGCGATTGTAGACGCTGAGTTGAATTATTATCCGGCGCGCTCTTCGTTTCGAGGCTTGCCGCCGCCCTGGGACGTGTAAACCAAGCGAACGTGGCCATCGCAAGATGCTGCCGGCCTCCTCGTCGAGAACGACGCGCGCGCGCTGTCGATGCATTTTCTGACGAACCAACAACACACACCCATACCCATAGGGGGGTCGGAAAGGGCTATGGGTGCGTGTTGTCGGATGGGGTTCCTCGCTCGAACGGGAGCGTTCCCTAGGGTCCTACAACCCGCACCCATACCCATAGCCAGTCCTCCTCCCAACGAGCCCCTTATGGGTATGGGTGTGTGTTGTTCGTTCGTCATTTTCGTTGAGTGGTGGAGAGCGACTCGATGCGCGATGCATCGGCCCTTCGGTTGGCTCGAGCGGCCCCAGAACAGAGATCGAGGCCGCGTGTGCCTACATGGTCGCGGCTTGATCCAGCTCAAGCAGCACGTACTTCAAGGCTGCCCAGCCATGTCGCCGGGAACCTCCACTTGGCATCGCTCGGACGTGTGCATTTTTCCTTCGGCGAGGACCATCGAGGAGCATCCTTGATGATCTGGCGAAGAAAAACCACGCACGAAACCGAACAAAAACACAGGAAATGGACGTCCGAGCGATGGCCAGTTCATGGCCAAGCGAATCTGTGCACACGTGCACCGCTATTCTCAGGAGGGGAAGAAACACGCAGACACAATCCCAGGAAGATATGGGAAAATATGGGAAGTGGGGGGGAAGACAAAAAAAAACCAGAAAATGTGGTCAAATGTGGGGAATAGTTCTATTTGTGTGTACTTGCTTGTGAATAGTTCTATTTGTGTGTATATTCGTTTGTGTGTCCTGTGGGCCCCTTCATATTCTCCGCAGGCCTCACGCGCCAGGGCTGCGGCGCGCCGCGCCGCAGCTCGGCGCGCGCGCTCACAAGCGAGGGGCGCGGCCCTGCGTCGCTCGGCGAGCCGCCTCGGGGCGCGCGCAGCGGCCGCCCCTTGGAGCCCGCGCCAGGCCGGATCGACGAAATGGAAGATTTCGTCGTTTTGGGTGGGCCAAAAGAAAACGACACGAAGATCGGGACAAAATCGGATCGGGATAACTCGAAATCTCTCAGAATCGGCGGGCTTGGAGGATGTATTGGGCGCCGCGGCCGCTCCAGAGCGTTCCGGAACGCTCTGAGAGCGCTCCGGAACGCTCTGGAGCGATTTATCCCGATCCTAGCCCTGTTTTACAAAACCGTTGGGGATGGGCTCGGTGTTCCTCGATTGTTCTACAGTTTGCGTTCTGTTTTCCTGAGGTCTTCCCTGGGAAATCGGAGTTCAACTTATGGGAGAAAGGGGCCCCGTTCCTCATTTAGGGTTCCTTAGGTCAACGCCCCGACTGTAGAAGGTTTCGTCGTTTTGGGCGGGCCCAAACCGCAAAATGTTTCATTTCACCGGTCGCAGGTTTGGGTTGCCCTTGTCTGGGGCGGGCGCGAGTGGTTCCTCGCGGGCTTCTGCGGGGGAGGGCTCGCTCTCTAGGGCGCATCGGGCCTCTCTCGGGGCCTGCCGCGCTCTTCCTCGGGTTCTCCTACTGGCTCTCCCAGGGTACCAGTGGAGCTACTGGACCCACTGGCGTCAATGTGGAAGCTCCCGGAGACGTCCCGGCAACGCGTTGCAGATCTGTGGGTTTCACCAGACGCCCAGGGTCGTTCCTCAGCGTATTCCGGCGGACGTGGAAACATCCCGCAGTCCCTGGCCGCCCAGACAGCGCCATCGGAGCGTTGAGGGTTTCCTGCGGGCGGCGGGCCTCGGCGTCCACATGTCGCGCGACGCCGTTCTGGGCGGTCCTTCAAATCGCAAGCTCGGTCGATGCGCGAATTGGGCGCCGCGTCGCGCCGATGTCGGCCTCATCGCGTTCAGTGGTCACGTGGGCATGGGGGCCAACGAATCAAAATCTACAGGCCGACCAGCGAAATATAATGGTTTTTGGTCTCTAAGGAAAACCGGCTACGAGTGCCGAATCGCCGACCACCCTTTAACCGCTTTAACTACTACCGCCCCTTCGTCCGGTCCGACTGCCCCCACAGCAACTCCACGCGAGGGGCCAAACACTCTCAGATAGGCTTGGGAGCGGGTCGGGGGGGTCCGCGCTCCATGGGCGCCGAGAGAAGCGGCCCAGAGGGGCGACGGCAGCTCGGCTCAGAATCGGCCCAACCCCTGGGACTGCCCTCCTGGTGACCCCCTGTGGAGGTCCAGGTCGTGCCCACGGCCCCAGGGGCTCGCCTCGGTGGGGCCGTGCCTTCCTTCCGGGGAGGGGCGTGTCTCGAGTCCTGCAGCAGCTTCTCTGTCGGGGGGCTGCGCGCACACACGCACAAATCGGGGGCGGCAAAGAGGGGGGTGATGAATAGGGGGGGTGGATATCGTGGCGTGGGCCACGATATCTCCTCAGATCTCACGGCGCCCCTTCTTGTTCCACTACGTCCCTGGCCCCCCCGCTGGGCCGCGCACATGCCGCCGGTCATGATTTGCACCCCCCCTCTTCGACACCCCCCTCTTGGCCGCTCCCGAGCAGAGACACACCGGTCAGCGCTTCTGCAGGAGGGCCGGTGGCGAGGGGCTGGGCCCCGGAGGCGAGAGGCCCTGGCTGGACGCCTCTCCGTGGCCGGGACGGCCCGGGTTGCTCCGTGGTTGGCCAGAAGCCCTGGGGGAGCCATAAGCAGTCTCTGGATCAAAGGCACCTTCTCTCTCTCTCTCTCTCTCGCCGTCTCTCTCTTTCTCTGCCTCTCTCTCTCTCTCTCGCTGTCTCTCTCTTTCTCTCTGCCTCTCTCTCTCTCTCTCTCTCTCTCCCCCCGCCCCTCTCCCCGCCCCTCTGTCATCACCTGGTCTACTCAGCCTCCACGCCACCCAGTCTCTGGGCGGGGCGCCGTCGCCGAATCCGTCTTTTGCAAAGTGCACCTAATGTTCGGGACCGCCGCCGCCGCCGCGAATTTGCATCGGCTGTTTGTAAGACTGCCTTCAGCCCACCCCGCTACCGCGCCTGGGCCGTGGGCCAGAGGCCTCGTCGCGGTTGCGCGTTTGCTCCCTTCGAAACAGAATTGTGTTGTGCAATTCGTCGCGGTTGCGCGGTTGTTCCTTTTGTGTGGGTGTTTCGGGCCTGGGGGGGGGGGGTCAGAAGAACTATGTTGTGTAATTCGTCGCGGTGGCATGGAGAGTTCGGGTCTAGGGGGGGTAAACGACGGCGAAGCGTGATATTTCCAGACATTTCTTGGACATGTTTTGTTACTTGTGCTTTCGGTGCGCGCTCGTGGGTTGCAGGTTTCGCTTGATGTTGGAAGCGATTGCGGGCGCTTTCGGATAAGAGAACGGAGGTATTTTTGAATTGGGTTGCGGCGTCGGATTCCGGCTCGTATTTCGCGGCCCGACGATCTTCAAATCAAAATATATGTGGTAAGAATGTACGCACGCATGCGCGCGAGTTAAGCACGTCTACATACATTACCTACACCGATATTTTTCCATGCTCATGTCACGTAGTACATATAGTGTGCGCAGAGTCCGCCGCCCTCGTCTTTATATTGTCGGTTTGGCTTTTGCGCGCGGCCGCCGCCAATTTTTCGTAACACTTACTTAGGGTCCGGGGCGTTGGCCGCCAGATTTGGGACCCCCCCTGCATAGTGTTTATATTTTTTCGTCGCCGCCGCGGGAATTCTGGTGAAGACTTTTTCTCGAGTGTCGACCTGGTGATCCTCTGTCTCTCTTTTTGTCTTCTCTCCCTCGCTCTCGCTCTCGTCTCTGTTGTCGTCATTCGCGCCTCTGGTCTCTCCCTGTCCTTGGATCCTCATCGACTCTAGTCTGTATTGTCGCCTACAGAAAGATGGTAAGGTGAAGGCTCCACCCCCGCTCAGCGGTGGAGCAATCACTGCTTTGGGTCGGAGCGGCGATCTGTCAAAGGATACGGGGAAGATGGTGGTGACTATGGCAGATCGCCTCATTGACAGATCGCCTCATTGACGATCGTCGTCGGAGTGACTATAATGAGGGTGGCGTTGATGGCAATGGTGGCGGTGATGACGACATCGCGCTGGTGCGTTAGCGCTGGTGACAGTGACAGGAAAGAGTCATTTGTATTTCAAGGGAGGTTGTACGGTAGAGTCGATTGATTGCTGTGATGGAGGTGAGGACTGGCCTGCGTCAGTTTCGAGCAGCTGTTTACTTCGGATTGTCGCCCTCCACTGCCTGCACGGAACAAGGCACGACTTTGAAATCTCGATGCACGGGCAGTTGCGTGAATTTCACGGTATGCTTTCTCAATATGTTTGAACAAGTTGCCCATTTGTCGATCCTTCTCTGAAAGTGCCGAGGAGACATGCTACCAGCGCAAGAGGCTGACCCGCTTGGAGGCGTTCGTTGGGAAGCTGGCCGCTCGAGAGGTCGTTAGGGCTTTGTTCTTGAATGGCCTGCGTGGGCTGGTGGCGAAACTTGCATTTCAAAGCAGACCCTTCTTCGGGGCTTGCTGGGACTGTTTTGGAGTCCTCCGATGCCCATTTGACAGCCCAGTGGCTGCCCGATGGAAGACTTGGAAAGCATACGAGAGTTGCCAGGGAACTGACGGCCGCCCCCCCCCCCTCCCCAAAGGGTTTTTGGCTGGCACTAAGCGGTTCCAGCTTGGACCCCAGACAGCAGTTGATTGCAATCTGTTCAACGCAACCTGCGCAGCGCAAGACCACTTTGGCCTCAGAAGGGCCATTCGTTCCATGTTCGGCGTTCTTCATGGTAGCACGATGATTGTATAGAGGCACCATGAGGCACCAAGGATTATGCGGCCCCTCAGGCCAAGTCCTTGGCTGACCGAGGGCGAACTCCAACATGCAGTCGTGATTTGGGGGACAACATTTAGCACAAGAGAGAGAGAGGGAACAAACAAATGAGAGGCACCAACATTCTAGTAACCTAGCATGGGACTTCACTGCTTGGTGCGCCCAAAAAAAGAGCCGACAGACTTGAGAAGCACGTGCAACACATGGGACGCAACACGTTGTGAACAATTCTTAATTGCCGCCCAGGCTGTATGTAAGATGTCCATATGTTGTGACACTTCCACGCGGCATTCGTTCACATCAGGTGGATAATCATGCGTGTGACATGTTGCATAATTGTAGTGAGTGCGCGAAGCATCGTGACATAGCTGAAATTCCTGCTGTTCCAAAACGGGTGATGTTGTGCATGTATTGTAGTGGCCTTCGGCCAGTGCCGCCGATCCGGGTCGCTCGGATACACATATTACGCGGACACCTCACGCACGCACACGACCAAATGCACATACGGCAGACACACATACAGAGACACACTAGGCGCACGCCAGACACTAGCACGCACAGACATTCGCAGACACGCACCACACACAGACACTCGCACAGGAGCCTGTCAGGGCGTCGTGGGGGCTTCTTGGGGGCTTTTGGGGGCCCTCTTGGGGGCTCTTGGGGCCTCCTGGGGGCCTCGTGGGCTGGAAGGCTAGATTTTTTCGCTTTTCGTCCCTCTTTTGGGTCCTCTTGGGGCCGTCTTGGGGGCCTCTTGGGCCGTCTTGGGCGGCTCTTGGGCCGCCTTGGGGCCCTCTTGGGCCGTCTTGGGACTGTCTGAGGGCCTCCTGGGCCGTCTTCGAGCGGTCTTGGGGGCCTCTTGGGCCGTCTTGGAGCGTCGGAAAGCCGAAAAAAGCGACAACCCCAAAAACATGGAAAGAACCAATGGAAATCAACGATGTTTGCCTCTGGGGGCCCTCGTGGGAGGCCTCTTGGAGGCCTCTTCAGACGTCTTGGAAGGCTCTTGGGCCGTCTTGAGGCCATCTTGGGCGTGTTCGGGCGATCTTTCGGGGTCTCGGGACTTCCTTAGACCGTCCTCAGAGACTTTTGCGGCCGCGGCAACCCTTTCAGCGCATCCTCGAGATTAGAGCCTTCTGTGAAAGCAGCCCCCCGCGACCGCCGGAAAACTCGTACCCCCACCCCCCACCCCCCCTTCCCTGGCAGAGCCACCCCGGCAACCCCCCCAGAGGCTGAGGCTCAGCCTCGAGGCTGTAGCTGAGACTCCTTGAAACTCACACGCCGGATCGGGGGATTTTGGTAGATCAATGGCAGCATTGTGAAATTAGATGCCCCTTGTGGTAACGAACGAGGGGCGATGTGCAACCAACAGGATGAACTACAGCCACGTGTGGATCGCGCATGACGCACATTTAAATAACAAGCCGTGAGCTAGCATGTGAGGCAAGGCTTTAACATCAGCAGTACGACTAAGCCATAGTTGAACACAATGCGGCACACCAGAGCGGGGCGAAGCTGCAAAGCGAGATATCTTGTAGGAATGCTGCACAGGCGGACGCAAGTAGACGTGCAAAATGCGAGTTAGCAAGACCGACAGGGAACAATGAACCGGCGCGAATAAGTTACATGGGAAGCAGTTGAATGCTACTCCCGCCAGTGAACACCTTGATCATCTGAAAGTTGTTCATGCATGCTTTTCTACACCGTTTTCTGCGCGCATGGGCTGCTCTAGGCCGTTGCTGGCATGTTCAATTTCGTCCTTTGCTCTTACCCTCTCCCTCCAACGGCGTGCACCTCGCATGATCAGCTCCAGCCCAATCCTATCCTCTTTCCACCTCCTGTGTCTTCCGCTCCAGCTCCGTCTTCACTTCCTCTCGGCCGCCTCCTGCCCAACATCCTCATGTTTTACCCCCTTTACTTTGGTCCTTGAGGCCATCTCTCGATGGCGTTGTTGGGGCGGTATGATCTCTGGGCCCCGCAACGGCGCCAGGTCGCTGCGAGCCTTGCGACTCGTGGCTACGTGCTGAATGCGGCGACGAAGGCCCGCGAGGGGAATCACTGCCCCCGTGAGATCCGGGCGTTGCACATTGTACGGTTTTCGGAAGCTTTCGTCCGTTCCTGGCGGTTTTCCAGCCTCGGGATGCGTTCCAGCAGCTGCGCCTCGCCGAGGGCGTTCCGGGGTTGCCCGGATCGTCCCGAGCGGGGGCAACATCAGGCCCTGAGATCCAGGCGTTACGACTGTTTCACTGCAGGCGCTTCGCCTTGTTTCGTGTCTTAGGGCCATCGCAGACCGATCCGGTTTGGAAAATGCGTAAAGTGCAGCACATTTGTCGCGATGTTGCAATTTTTTCGCAACGTCGGATCTCAGTGCCCAGTTACTAATTAGATGGGCGACCCTGTCCACCCAGACTTGGCGCAGAAGCGAATTGATATGAACACCGTCCGCAGGCGCACATACTGCTTACCAGGGACGGTTCCGGCCGATTCTTAGCTCCCCCAGGGCAGCCTGTCGACGTACTCGAAGTTCCGAGGAGACAAGGAGGTACCCTTCTTTCGTTCTCGCCCCCCTCCAGAGGAGGAGGATGAGGAGGAAGAGGAGGAGGTCCGTAGCCATTTTGGCTCAAGGCCACGATCTCGCATTCGGTATCCATTCTTCCTACACCTCTCACATTCAATCTTCTCCACACATTGGCACATCCATTTCTCCCATTACCTGTTACATTCTCTCTCGTACCAGTTACATCGTACTGCGACGCACCTTCACACGGGGGGCTGCCCGCCACAGGGGTGGGCCTCGCTGCGAGCTCGCGAGGTGGTGGAGCTGGGCGCCACGCAGCCCAGCGCGCCGCGCGGCGACGGCCCCTGGCTGCGGGCGAAGCGGCGGCGTGGCGTCGCGGCGGCTTGGCCCCAGGAAACTGGGCTTGGACCCATCCCAACGCCAACGACGCTTGCGGCGGCGACGGGGTTATCTGCCTGCCTCCCTACTTCCCGGCGTGCGCCTGCTACGCCTATGCCCACAATCCCTTGCCCCACGCCCCCCCCCACGACGGACTCCACGCCCCTCCAGCCACGCCCCGAGTGGCCGCATGCCCTGAGAGGGAGCCCGTTGGGGGCATACTTTGGGAAGCGGCCACAGGGGCCGCTGGCCAGGCCGAAGCTGGCGCCGCCTCCCCCGCGGCATGCTCGGCATCCCGAGTGGCCGCATGCCCTGAGAGGGAGCCCGCGGGCGGCATTACCCGGGGACGCGGCCATAGGGACAGCCGAAGCCACCCCCTGGAGCCCTCACCCGACCCAACACCGCGCCGGCTCCCACGTCACACCACCACGACGGCCACCCACCACGTCCCCGGCGTACGCCTGCCCCCACCCCCACGACGACCCCCACGACGATCCTCGCGACGACCCCACGACGAGCCCCACGACGGCCCTCACGCCCCCCCACCCGACGGCCACCGCGACGGCCGTGCTCCGAGTGGCCGCATGCCCTGCGAGGGAGCCTGCGAGGGGCACACCCAGGGCCAGGGAAGCGGCCATGGGTGCGGCTGGCCAGCCCGCAGCCTGCACCGCTTGCCCGGTGGCGTGCTCGACATCACCCTGAGAGGGAGCTCGCAGGGGGCATGCCCGGGGAAGCGGCCACAGGGACAGCCGGAGCCCCCCCCCCGAGCCCCCCCCTGACCCCCCCGAAAGCCCCCCGACCCCCCGACCCACCCGAAGGCCCCCACGGCCCACCACTACGACGGCCACGCGGCGGCTCACACGACGGCCCCCCGACGCGGCCCCCACGACGGCTTCCACGACGGCCCCCGACGCCGCGCTCGACGCGCACCCCGCGCTCGACCCCCGCCGGGACTGCCTCGGCTACGCGGACAGCGCTTCCCCCACCGATATTCCGACGGCTCGCAGAGAAGACTGCCAGACCGCCGACCCCACGACCCCTTGCTCCCCCGGCCCTGGGCCCGACGGCCCACACGATGGCTCCCTCAACCCGACCACTCCTGACCCGACCCCTCCTCCCCTTCTCCTCCTCCTCCTCCTCCTTCTCTTTCTCCTCCTCCTCCTCCTCCTCCTTCTCCTCCTCCTCCTCCTCCTCCTCTCCTCCTCCTCCTCCTCCTCTCGTCCTCCTCCTCCCCCTCCTCCTCTTCCTCCTCCTCCTCCTCCTCTCGTCCTCCTCCTCCCCCTCCTCCTCCTCTTCCTCCTCCTCCTCCTTCTCCTCCTCCTCCTCGGGTCGCAAACCCCCACCCCAGGACCCCCCACCCGACCCGACGGCCCCAACGCCCCCATTTGCGACGCCGACGCCAACGGCCGCCAGGGTAGGCGAGAGGATGGCCACAGCCACCAGGGAGGCCCCCGCGACAGCCCCCCACGACGGCCCCCGAGTATTTCATACCAGGGAAGGTTCCGGCCGACTCTTCGCCCCCCCGGGGCAGCCTGTCGACGTACCCGCAGTTCCGAGGAGACAAGATACATCTCTTTCATCTTCGCCCCCTCCAAAGGAGGAATACGAGTAGGAGGGGGAGCAGTAGTAGTAGTAGTAGTAGTAGTAGTAGTAGTAGTAGTAGTAGTAGTAGTAGTAGTAGTAGTAGTAGTAGTAGTAGTAGTAGTAGTAGTAGTAGTAGTAGTAGTAGTAGTAGTAGTAGTAGTAGTAGTAGTAGTAGTAGTAGTAGTTAGTAGTAGTAGTAGTAGTAGTAGTAGTAGTAGTAGTAGTAGTAGTAGTAGTAGTAGTAGTAGTAGTAGTAGTAGTAGTAGTAGTAGCAGTAGTAGTAGTAGTAGTAGTAGTAG
>CAUYUJ010018284.1:166356-209256 GCA_963575745.1 Prorocentrum cordatum | reverse complement strand
ATTGGATTTTAGTAATTATCCTGGCGAATGACCCGACCATATGCACTTGTGGGTACCGCAATTGTGAAAATCTTCTTCGGTGAAACTCCTTATGGGGCCACAAAGCGCTGCACTGGGTGGGGGGGAGCGCTGTTCTGGGTGAATGGTGTGTCAAGTAAGGTTTCCGGGACGCATGCGGACGGACCCACTGGGGGCTTCGGTGGAGCTCCCTATGGGGCCCCGAAACGCTTGGGTAAGTGAAAATGCCAAAATGGGCTTCCGGGACGCATGCGGACGGTCCCACGGGAGGCTTCGGTGGAGCTCCCTATGGGGCCACGGAGCGCTGTACTGGGTGGGTGAAAATGCCAAATTGGGCTTCGGGGGCGCATGCGGACGGTCCCACTGGGGGCTTCGGTGGAGCTCACTATTGCGCCAGGAAGCGCTGTGTTGTGTTGGTAAAAACGCTACGTTGGGTTGTCGGGACGCATGCGGACGGTGGCACTGGGGCCTTCGGTGGAGTTCCCTACGGGGCCATGAAATTTTGGACTGGGTAAGTGAAAATGCCACAAATGGGTGTTTCGGTCCCACGGGGGCCTTCGGTGGAGCTCCCTGTGGGGCCACGAAACGCTGCACTGGGTACGCATAGGGACGGTGGCACTGGGGCCTTCGGTGGAGCTCCCTATGGGGCCACGAAACGCTGTAATGGGTGTGTGAAAATGCCAAATTGGGTGTTTCAGGGCGCACTCGGACTGTCCCACTGGGGGCTTCGGTGGAGCTCCCTATGGGGCCACGCAACGCTGTACTGAGTGGGGGGGATGCATGTGAACGGTGGCACTGTGACCTTCGGTGGGGTTCCCTATGGGGCCACGAAGCGCTGTACTGAGTGGGGGGGACGCATGTGGACGGTGGCCACTTGGGCCTTCGGTGGAGCTCCCTACGGGGCCACGAAGCGCTGTACTGAGTTGGGGGGACGCATGTGGACGGTGGCACTGGGCCTTCGGTGGAGCTCCCTATGGGGCCACGAAGCGCTGTACTGAGTGGGGGGGACGCATGTGGACGGTGGCACTGGGGCCTTCGGTGGAGCTCCCCATGGGGCCATGAAACGCTGTACTGACTGGGGGGGCGCATGTGGACGGTGGCACTGGGGCCTTCGGTGGAGCTCCCTATGGGGCCACGAAACGCTGTACTGAGTGGGGTGGACGCATGTGGACGGTGGCATTGGGGCCTTCGGTGGAGCTCCCTACAGGGCCACGAAACGCTGTACTGAGTGGGGGGACGCATGTGGCCGGTGGCACTGGGGCCTTCGGTGGAGCTCCCAATGAGTCCACGAAGCGCTGTACTCAGAAAGGGGGAGGCACGTGGAACGGTGGCGGTGGAGCTCCCTGTGGGGCCACGAAGCGCTGTACTAAGTGGTGGGGACGCATGTGGACGGTGGCACTGGGGCCTTCGGTGGAGCTCCCTCTGGGGCCACGAAGCGCTGTACTGAGTGGGGGGGACGCATGTGGACGGTGGCACTGGGGCCTTCGGTGGAGCTCCCTATGGGGCCACGAAGCGTTGTACTGAGTGGGGGACGCATGTGGACGGTGGCACTGGGGCCTTCGGTGGAGCTCCCTATGGGGCCACGAAGCGCTGTACTGACGGGGGGGGACGCATGTGGACGGTGGCACTGGGGCCTTCGGTGGAGCTCCCTATGGGGCCACGAAGCGCTGTACTGAGTGGGGGGGACGCATGTGGACGGTGGCACTGGGGCCTTCGGTGGAGCTCCCTATGGGGCCACGAAGCGCTGTACTGAGTGGGGGGGACGCATGTGGACGGTGGCATGCCTTCGGAATGGAGCGCGGTACTGGGCCACGAAGCGCTGTACGGAGGGGGGTACGCATGTGGACGGTGGCACTGGGGCCTTCGGTGGAGCTCCGTATGGGGCCACGAAGCGCTGTAGTGAATGGGGGGGGCGCATGTGGACGGTGGCACTGGGGCCTTCGGTGGAGCTCCCTATGGGGCCACGAAGCGCTGTACTGAGGGGGGGGGGCGCATGTGGACGGTGGCACTGAGGCCTTCGGTGGAGCTTCCTATGGGGCTACGAAACGCTGTGCTGGGTGGGTGAAGCGCAGGGAAGAGGGGGAGGAGGGAGGAGGAGGGAGGGGGAGGAGGAGAGGAGAGGAGGAGGAGGAGGAGGAGGAGGAGGAGGAACGCGGGGACCGTCTCTTCAAAACGAAGACCCAACACCACAGGTTGTTTGGGAATAAAATGCCACGTCGAAGCATTTTCAATCCTAAACGAATTATTTCTCCTCCTCCCAATCCTCCCTCTCCCTTTCCTTGGGGTTACACTTTCCTTTATTATTGAACTACTTTTTCGATCTCATTCAGATCTCATAAAATCCCCCCTACCCTTCTCCTCGCCATTGAAGTGTATGTGGATTCTATTCCGTACAAATCAAAAGCTCCCTCCCTCTCCTCCTCGCCCTGTCCTGTTGACTCCTTATTCGGGCCCCATTCAATTCTAGTCGAGTCCCTCCTCAGTTTTGCCCCTTGCCATTTCAGATTGAATCGCCATGTGAAGCCTGAGGTGCCCAGAAAGATCAAGAGAGACGATCGGGAGTCTCGAGAGGTGAATAGTCATCCGAGATGGAATACTATGTGTGTGAGCACATAAAGATACGTATGTGTGCGTAAAAACATACATATATATGTATCTATTACGCGAAACGTCACAACGCAACGCGTGAATTCTGTGATGCGCGACGCGGCGGCGGCTGCGAGGAGGGCCGCCCCGCCGCAGTGCCGCGCCGTCTCGTGCAAACTCCCTTCGCAAGAACGCGGGGGTGGCCGAGGCGCTGGGCAGTTGTTCGCTCAGCCCGGTCTTTCGCGCCCAGCTCGGCGCAAACCGCGCTGCCAGGCCTCGGGTGCTTTGCGGTCTCCCGCGGCCGGGCGCGCCAGGACTTCGGCCGTCTTTTATCGGGCAAGTGGGCGATGACACCAAGACGAGAACCAAAGGTCGCGCCGCGCGCCGCGCGCGTGGCCGACGCAGGCGCGAAGAAACGCCGCTCGCATCGCGCGCCGCGCTCGATGCGCCCGCGCTGGGCCAGCTGGCGCTCGGAGGCAAAGGCCGCCGATCAATCCGAGCGGGCGAACGGTCTGCAGACGGCCTCCACGCGCGGATGTAAAACTTTCTCGCGGACTGATTCCCGAAAGTGGAGGAGAGCCACACGGTGTTCCCACATGATCGGCTCATCGCGTACGAACTGGCACCGCGATTCCGGATCTTCTGCGGGATCGGGCAAATTAGAACGCATCGCGACGCACTGGCGAAGGCGTCTCTGGCCCTGAATCACCGGCCGGAGCCGCGCCGAAAGCGGGGGGGCACCGTCGCACTCGGGCCTCTGCCGCGGCGCAGCCGGCAACGATGGGGGGCGAGCGCGGTCGAGACGGACTAAGGGCGCAGGCCTGGCGCGCGCCAGCGCGCCATCGATGGCAAGGGCGCGGCGCAGAGCGCGTGCGTGAAAGTCGCTCCGGGTGCCAGGGCCGAAGCGGGGAGCTCCGGGCACTCTGCGGTAGCCGCGGAGAGACGCATCGCTGAGGAGCGAACGAAATGGAGCAGCGGGCACACATGTGTGTAGATAAAACAACATTTGGACATGGCGAGGGCCGTGCACATTCAACGCTTTAAATTGTAATCGACCTGCTAGGACCGAAAAGTGCCATCGCAAGCGGCGCGCGCGCTGCTGGGGCCTTCTCGCGGCGACTCTGCCCCGACGGAACCTGCGAACCCGCCATTGCAAGCTCGCTGCCTAAATGCTCATACAAGGGAACAACGTGCAAAGCGTCATCGCTGCGGGGGGGCTGGGTGCACGAGGGCCGGCCTGGTGCTTGCCGCCTGGCCTGGGCGTGCCTCGCAGCCCCGTGCCCCCTAGGCTTCAGAAGTGATGCGATTTTTCCGATTTGCCACTTGATTCCTGAGGTCAGCACGCGGTAGAAACGAAACGCGAATTCCTGCGGAGCATCGATTGACCTGCCCAGAACTCTAGCGGACACAACCAGCAGGATGAGAACGGCGTCGTCGACAAATGCGACGCCAGCGGCGCCCTGCGCGGGCGCGCCGTCAGCGTGCCCGGGGAAGGCCCGCGCGCGCGCGGTATCGCGCGGGAGCTGGAGCGCGAAACCGGCCTCACCGACGAGGTCGTGAATCATCTGGAGAGCAGCGCTGGCACTCGAAGCGAAAAAAGCAAGCGCTGTGCTGACGGCTCTGCCTGCCTCCGGCTCGCGCTGCGTTGGCGGCGTCCAAATCGCCCGCGGTGCGCCGGGGACTGCGGGTGCATATATATATATATATATATATATAAATATATATATATATATATATATATATATATGGTCGATCCCCCCCCAGCGACCCCCCAGAGCGCCCAAAGCACGAATGCACAACTCAACTTTGGCCTGCCATCCAGGCTGACGAACTCATCCGCTCGGCCCATCCGTCACGGGCACCGTGCGCGCAAGCATATCGGTTTCGGCCGAGGCCACGAAACACTGTGTATCACAGGTTTCTCTGGTTTTTCTGGTCTGGGAACCAACGAAACACTGCGTATCACTGGTTTTTTTGGTTTTTCTGGTTTCTGGAGCTGAAATGCTCGCCGCGGCCTCGCCCCACCGCCCCCCCCTCCTGTTTGTCGGCACCTGAAAACCAGAAAACAAAAAAAAAACATGTGATACACAGTGTTTCGTGGCCTCCGAGCAAGAAAACACTGTGTATCACAAGTTTTTCTGGCTTTTCTGGTCTGGGAACCAACGGAACATTGTGTATCGCATGTTTTTCTGGTTTTTCTGGTTTCTGGAGCTGAAATGCTCGCCGCGGCCTCACCCCACCGCACCCCCCCTCCTGTTTGTCGGCACCTGAAAACCAGAAAAACCAGAAAAACATGTGATACACAATGTTTCGTTGGTTCCCAGACCAGAACAACCTAAAACACCTGTGATACACAGTGTTTCGTGGCCTCCGAGCAAGAAAACAGGGAGAGGACCAGGAGGAGGAACAGAAGGTGGAGGACGAGGGAGGAGGGAGGAGGAGGACGAGGAACAGGAGAAGCAGGAGGCGAGGGGGGAGATGGAAGAGGAGGGGGAGGATGAGGGAGAGTAAGATGAGGAGGAATACTTCTCGGGTCACAGCCCGCTGTGACAGACCATGTGTCTGCGGCTGTTCGGTGCCAGCATCTCAAGACCGCGACACCGTGCGCGCAAGCATATCGGTTTCGGCCGAGGCCACGAAACACTGTGCATCACAGGTTTTTCTGGTTTTTCTGGTCTGGGAACCAACGAAACACTGCGTATCACATGTTTGTCTGGTTTTTCTAGTTTCTGGAGCTGAAATGCTCGCCGCGGCCTCGCCCCACCGCCCCCCCCTCCTGTTTGTCGGCACCTGAAAACCAGAACAACCTAAAACACCTGTGATACACAGTGTCTCGTGGCCTCCGAGCAAGAAAACACTGTGTATCACATGTTTTTCTGTTTTTTCTGGTCTGGGAACCAACGAAACATTGTGCATCACAAGTTTTTCTGTTTTTTCTGGTTTCTGGAGCTGAAATGCTCGCCGCGGCCTCGCCCCACCGCACCCCCCCTCCTGTTTGTCGGCGCATGAAAACCAGAAAAACCAGAAAAACCGGTGATACACAATGTTTCGTTTTTTCCCGACCAGAAAAACCAGAACAACTTGTGATACACAGTGTTTCGTGGCCTCCGAGCAAGAAAACAGGGAGAGGACCAGGAGGAGGAACAGAAGGTGGAGGACGAGGGAGGAGGGAGGAGGAGGACGAGGAACAGGAGAAGCAGGAGGCGAGGGGGGAGATGGAAGAGGAGGGGGAGGATGAGGGAGAGTAAGATGAGGAGGAATACTTCTCGGGTCACAGCCCGCTGTGACAGACCATGTGTCTGCGGCTGTTCGGTGCCAGCATCTCAAGACCGCGGCTTCGTGTTTTGGGCGTTTTGGGGGGTCGCTGGGGGGGGGGGGGGGGGGGGGGGGACCGATGTATATATATAATATATATATATATATATATATATATATTATATATATATTCCAGCGGGCGGGCGACTCTCGGCGAAAACCCCAGATTTTCGAGGAGCGGGCCGCGCGCGGACGCGAACGCAGCAATCCGCTGCGCCTGCGAGGCCCGAGCCGAGGCCCAGTGTGACGCGGTCGAAAGCTTTCGCGGAGACCTGGGAACATGATGAACGCGCGCAAGGAGGTCAGCGCGGCATGCGCCAATGACGCGACGGCCAAATGCGACGCGAAGTCCGCGCTTCGGCCGCCCGCGGCCCCGCGTTGA
Organism: Prorocentrum cordatum; assembly: GCA_963575745.1. Classification (NCBI taxonomy): domain Eukaryota; class Dinophyceae; order Prorocentrales; family Prorocentraceae; genus Prorocentrum; species Prorocentrum cordatum. The sequence continues at coordinate 202,955 of CAUYUJ010018284.1, read as the reverse complement.
GCAGCTGGCCGGTGGGCCGCGTGCCGGGGGAAACGTGCCGCGCTGCGCGTTGCATCAGACCTTCGCCGACGTGGTCTTCGAAGATGACCCCCCAGTGGTCGTCGCAATTGGCGCGGCGACCCCTTCAGCTTGGAGATCTTCTGGGGCCTGCTACCTGTCCGCGACGCGGGCCAAACCTCGGGCCGCAAGGCCTCGCTGCGCAGCGACGTCGCAATCGGCGCCGCGGCGGCGGCGGTCGCTCGCCAAAATTCCGCGCGCAGACCATCGCGGCCGACGCCCTCGTCGGAGCCGAGCTGGCGCCAGGCCGCGGCAGCGTCCGCCGCAATCATGGGCAGATCGCCCGGGGGCGGGGAACATGCGGAAGCGCCTGGAGGTCCGCCGTGGCAACGCGGGCGCCTTTGCGGACCTCCTGGAAATGCTCGAGCGGCCGCGCCTGCCGCTCCTTTTCGCTGGAGCCGAGGGCACCCTCGCTGAGGGCCGGGGCTGGCCCGGCAGCCGTGGGCTTGCCGCTAGATGATCGCGCGGAGCTGAAGGTCCCCCTCCAGCCCAGCGCGCGAGCGCAGCGCCGCGTCTTCGGGGCGCGCTCCTCCAAGCAAACGGCCGTATCATTGGCGAGCCGGCGATGGGTGGCAATGCCAAGCTGCGCGCCCAGCCGCGGCGCGGCGGCTTGTTCCAGCTCTAGTGGCTCCGACAGGCGCGCCGCTGGACGTCGACGGCTCCCCGCCCGAGAGGATGGGCAAGGGCGCCGGGCTCGAAACGGCGCTGGCGCGCTTTTTTGAGCGCGCCACGCACGAAAGAATCGCGCAAAATTTCGACGCCGCGCAGCGAGGAATCAAGGGTGCGCGCTTTGACCGCCTGCCACGTCGGGGCGCGAATCCATTTCTTCCGAAGGCAATGGCGCGCGCGGCCCAGCCCGCGCCGGGCGACCCGCTGCAGTGCTTCGACGAAGTGCTGGACCTTCTCATCATTGGTGGCGTGCGCGAGAGGTTGGTGGCGACCGCACTCAGCAAACTTCATTTTTTCCAAACGGAAAACCGCGGGCCAGGCAGTCCCGCCCGGCAGCTCGTCCGCGGCGCAGGCGGCAACTGCGCAACGATGGCCCTCATCAGCGGCGAGGGAGAGAGCGACGATGTCTGAGGGTATGTAGGCGCGGACTTCGCTAGGGGGCTGCGAGACATCGATGAGTGCGTAGTCGACGCGAGCCGTCTTGCCGTGGCCTGACCTCCAGGTGTACCCGCGCGGATGGAAGGCATTGTCGGCGCGGAGCTCACATGCAGTGGTCCAGGAAGGCGAGCATCGCCGCCCCGCCGTCGTTCTCCGCGCCTGTGTCGTGAGCGCCGATATGCGGAAGCGACTCCTGAGCGCGAGCGTCGGCGTCCAGGAGCGCGAACCGCTGGGCCCGGCGATGCCTAGCGAGCATCTCCACCTTCTGAAGCAGAAGATCCCAGAAGCCGTCGCGCTCAGCAGCAGGACGGGAATTGCGGGTTGCATGTCTGGCCGCCGCAGGAGTTCGACCAAAACGGGGGCGAGATGCAGCCGGCCAGCCTCATCTAGGGGGCCCGACCCCGTGGGCCTGGAGTTTGAACTTGGCCCCTTTGCGGAGCCAGATCTCGCGCCCGCAGTCGCCATCAGCATCGGATGCGCAAATGCAACGAGTATGCTGGGCCACGCCGGCAATGTCGCCGCGACGAGCTCGGCCCTATTGAATGCCGGCAATATCAGTGCCGACGCTCTCAATCTGCCCCTCGAGCACCGAACCCGCCCCCGAGAGCGAAACGCCAGCCGCGCGCGCCGTGGCCGCATCGGCTTCCCGAGGTCTCAGCGTCCGAGCGTCGGCCGCGGCGACGACCGCGAACGGCGCGCCCGACTCGTCCGCGCACCGAACGCGGCAGGGGCCGGCGTGCGCATCGGCCACCTGGCGCTCAGCACCATTACCTGGCGTCGCCGAGGGAGGGCTCGCACAGGTAAAAGGGGGGGGGAGGGGGGGGGGGAGGAGGACAAGCCAGGTGCGCTCGCGTCATATCTGACGTCCTACCCCTCCCTCCCATCCCTTACCATGGCGCTGATTTTCTCTATCCGCGGACGCGTGTCGTAGCGGACCTGTGGCTCCGCGCGCGCGTGCGTTGTGGGTGGTGGTGCGCGTGCGTGCGTGCGTGGGTGTGTGCGTGGTTGTGGTGGTGGTGGCGGTGGTGGTGGTGGTGGTGGTGGTGCTGGTGGTGGTGGTGGTGGTGCTGGTGGTGGTTGTGATGGTGGTGGTGGTGGTGGTGGTGGTGGTGGTGGCGGTGGTTGCGGTGGTGGTGCGGCGCGGTGGTGGCGGGCGGATGGGCGCGCGAGAAAAAGGCCCGCGCTGGGGCGAGAACGCCATCCTGAACGACGGAGGCCAAACACCGATCCGAAAATGAGGCCCACGCTGCAGCGGGAGCACGATTCGGAACGATTCGGGAGCAGAAATGAGGCCGGCGCCTCAGCGAGAGCAGCATTTTGAAAAAAAAAAAAAAAAAAAAAAAAAAAAAAAAAACGCAGGCGAAAACCCGTTTCCCGGGAATCCGGTGTAAAAAACAATACGCGGGGGGGGGTCAGCCATCTTCGGGGCGCCACCAGGGGAAATGGGAGAGCATTTTCATATTGTGTAATTGTGGAGGAGGAGGAGGAGGAGGAGGAGGAGGAGGAGGAGGGGGAGGAGGGGGAGGAGGGGAAGGAGGGGGAGGATGGGGAGGAGGTGGAGGAGGAAGTTGGAGCGCCTGGGTGGGCGGGACTCCCAAATGACTAACAACTCGTACCTTCGACTTGAACGTGCATCGCGCGCCGCGCGCGAGCTCGCTACCGCGCGCTCAACGCAGTCATCTACATGGCGGAGCATCGAGGAAGAGGCAAGGCGGAGGACAAGGAGGGCGGAGCGGCGGAGGAACGGAGCAGAGGCCCCAGTCCTCGCGAGGTCATCCTGGGGCATCATCAGCAGGCTCGCCAGGGGCTCCTCGGGGGCCTTGCGCAGGCCGTTGCACTCCAAGACCTGCGCGAAACGCTCTGGCTTGTCATGGGGGTGGGCGCCTTGATCTCCTGGGGCCTCTTCAGGAAGGCCGCAGCGACGGCGCTCGCGGCGGGCGCCGAGGCGGTCCACTCAGCTCGTCGCGCGGCCACCTGGTGCGCCGCGGCCGCCGCGTCTCTGCGACGCCCCCGGCGATCGCGAGCATCGGCGGGAAGTAGATCGGGGCCATTAGCGCGTGGGGGGCGAGCAGAGCGAACGACATCCGGGTGCATCGGCTCCTGCTCCTCGGCTTCACCTCGGACGTCGCCGGGCAGCAGATCGGCGCGGGCGCCTTCAAGAAGAAGATCGGCTCGACTGTCGTCTGGGGGCCGATCGGCGCGGGCAGCCTCCGGCAGAATATCGGAACGAGCGACGTCGGGAAGAAGGGCGGCTCGCGCGAGCTCGAGGAGCTGCCTAGCACAGACGTCGCCTGGCCGAAGAACAACGCGAACGACGCCTGGGAGCATAACGGCACGAACGACAACTGGCAGAGGCTCGGCTCCAACACCTCCTGGAAGCGCGTCAGGAGGAAGATCGGCGCGAAAGACGTCGGACATGAAATCGGCTCGCGCAGTGCCTCCAATTAGAGCTTGGTGATGGGGGCGGAGTCGGAATCCCCCGCGCCCCCCCCAGAGGGGGGGGCGCCCCCCGCGAGCAGCGGCCGGGCTATCTCGAGCGTCAGCGGCGGGGCGATCAGAGCGAGCATCTTCAGGAGGGAGGTCGGCTCAAACGTCTTGGAGGGCGGCGCGCGCGTCGTCGGAAGGATCGGCGCGAGCGACAGCAGCGTCGCCCTCGAGAGCGTCAATGCGGAGCTCCAGTGGCCGCATGATATGCCCGCGCGCTATCGAGGCAGTCTCCTTCAGCTGTTGCGCGAACGTCTCGTGCGCCACCTTCGGCGTCCGCCGTCGCGCCCAGCCGCGCCGGCAGCGCCTCCAGCTGAGCCCGCATCTGCTGGCGGCGCGCCCCTGCCTGCCCGCTTTCAAAGTGGCCCGCGCGGGCGCGCAGGTCGTCGAGGTCCGGGCCGAGCACTGATGCCTCATCATCGGTCGCTATGGCAAGGCCAGCGCCCACCGCCCGCTTTTCGCCCTGGCGCTCTTCAGCGCCTAGCAGCCGTCCGCGCTCGCCGGGTGGGGGGCGGAGAGAGCGCCCGAGGTCGTCTGCCAGCGCCCAGGCGCCCGCCGCGGGATGAGCGCGCCCGCGCGCTGGGGCTCCTTCTTCGGCAAGGCACCCAGAGACTCGAGCGCCTTCGCAGCCGTCGCCGTCGGGCTCGCCTGGGTAGCTGTCGCAGCCGCGGCATGGGGGTCGCCCAGCAGGTCCGCGGGGTCGTCGTCTTCCCGATCCGAGCCGCTGGCCAGAGTGGCGCGCTCGCAAGCAGCTGCCGCAATCGCGGCAAAACGCTCGGGCGAGAGCCAGCTGGCTGCAAAATGCCGCCCGGCCCGAGGCGAGTCAGCCATGGCGCGCTCCGAGTGGGCGGAGACCAGCTTGAAGTCTGCATCCAGGGCGCCTTCGGCAGGTGGCGCGAGAAGAGGGCGATGACGTGCCCGCGGCGCCCGCCTTGAGATCCGCCGGGTCGCTGAGCGGCAGGTGCCGCGCCGGCGAAGCCGCCGCGCCCAGGGATCGGCAGGCCCGATCGGGCCCGCTGCGCGAGTGGAGGTCGAGGCCCATCGCCTGGCTGAAGTCCAACTGCAGGGTCAGGGCGAGTTCGCAGGCCCAGGCCCGCATATTTCGATCCGCAGCCAGAGCCTCCAGAGAGAGGTCGACAAGGGCCTGCGGCGCTGGAGTCGGCGCGACCAGGATCTGCTCATTCCCCCGCTGAGCCATAGGCCTTGCCGAGGCGCGCGTGGACGGGGGCCGAGCGAGCGCTCGCTGCTAGTCCGAGGCGTCGACGGAGGTCAAACCATGGCACTGTCGAGGAGGCGGCGGCGCAGCGCAGCGGCGCCGCGGCAATGCGCGCCGCGCACGCGGGGTGTCGAGGCCGCACTTTCGAACTCCATGTCGCACCATCGCCCGCCGACCGCAGCCGCTGTCATCGCCAGGTGCCCGCGAGAACAGCCGCCGGCGCGGCCGCAACGCGGGGGGCGGTGCTCCTCGGCGCAACGGGGACATCGCAGCGGCCGCGCGCGCGGCCGACGCCCGAGCCATTGACGCGAGCCGACACGGCTATGGAGAAGGAGGAGGAGGAGGAGGAGAAGGAGCAAGGCAACCTCCACCATTAACATGCCCAGCCGGAGTACGACCAAAAACGCAACTGCGCGAGGGCGCAGCCGCAGAATCGAGATCGCCAACTTCAGGTACGGAGCCACATTCCGACCCTGAGTCGGGCGTGCACGTGAAAACACGCGACTCAGCAAGCATGGGGGTTACTCGCGCAAGCCCCCTTGCCGAGCCGCCGGTGCCACGCCGAACTTGCTCGAAACCTTTTTGACGCCGATTTGGAAGTGGTCGGTGAGAGGCTTGGTGCGCGGCGGCTGCTTGCCGTTGGCCCTCCGGAGCACGGAGTCGGGGCCCTGGGGCTGCTTGCCTGCCCGACGTGCGATGGGGCGCCCATGTCGGCGTCGGCCGCGCGTTGCTTGTGCTTCGCGGCTCCGGCCAAGGTGGTCGCGAAGCCGTCGATCCACTGCTTGCAATGCTGGGGCGCCGACTCGACGTGGGCAGGATCCACGAAAGGGTCCTGCTTGAGCCCATCGACCAGGCCACGCGGCAGCTTCTGCGCGCGCTGCAGGGGGTGCTCGGCCTCGACGCTCGGAGCGGCGGCGAAGCTAGCCTCCTGCTCGTGCACCGCGGCGGCGCGTTGCGCGACCTCCGCATCGGCTGCGGCTTTGAATGCCGTGGCCGCCTCGACAGCGGCCTGCGCGTCTTGCTGCCTGCCCTGGGCGCGCTGCAAGGCCGCCCGGACCTGGTCGAGGCGAGCGCCGACAGGCTTGCCCGCCGTCAACTTGTCCTTCTTGGCCTGGATGCAGGCCTCGATGGTGGCCCTGAGCTCGCCCTCGGATTCGGGGGTCGTCGCAAGGTGGCCTCGAGCTGCTTGGTGACCCCGTGCAGCTCCTTCTGAGCTTCGGCCATCTCGTTGGTGACGGCCGGAAGCTGGTCCCGACTGGGCTGCCCGGCCGAGGGGGGTGATGTCGTCATCGTAGTCACCCTTGACTGGGGGCGATCTCTTCCCTTCCCGTCCATCGTCAGGGGGCGCCGCCACCTCCGCATAGCTGCGCTTCATGCCGCAGGCACCGCGGGCGCCCTCGTGGTGCAGAGTGCCCCGCAGCCCTTGCAAGTCCACCGTTTGCCGCAGGTCGTGCTTTGATCTCGGCCGACCAGTTCCCATCTGGGTCCTTGCGCCGCTCCGAGGGGCCCGAGCCCGAGAGCGAGTGGGCAGCCCGCCTGCCGTGGCGATGTCCTGCAGCAACCGGCCAACGGCGCCATCGCCACGTGGTGAGTTGGTCGACTAGCAGGCGCTCGCGCGCGCCAGAGTGCTGGGAACTCCGTGTAGACTGACAATCAACTCAGCGAGTGAAGCCCTTGCGAGCCCCCAAGACCAGTTGAGCCAAACTGGATACGGATGTCTTTATGTGCATATGTTCGTGTGTCTGTTTATGCACATACACTTTTACTTGTGTATGTATGCATGTGTATATATATACATACACACATATACATATACATATACATATACATATACATACATATATATATATGTATATATATATATATATATATATATATATATATATATATATATATATATATATCCACCACCGTGCCCCTGGGCACGGAGTGGGCGCGCCCTCAGGTCCTCTCGCTACCTCTTCTTAGCCTATGTCGTCGCCTCCGAAGAGTTCTTCGAAATGTTCGGAGCCCGTCGGCCCAAATCGCCCGGAGATTCTTGCGGTTCCCCGCGTGAGTTTTCGGGCCTTAGAGGCCCCAGAACGGGCCGAGAGGGCCTCGAGGAGCCCCCGAGACGGCCCGAGAGGGCCCCGAGTCACCGCGCGATCGCTCCAAGACCCTCAAGATGGCCCCTGGGCGGCCCAAGAGGCCTCCAGGACGCCCCGGGAGGCCTCCCAAGAGGGCAACAAGATGCAAACATCACCGATGCTCTTTAGGTTTCTTTGTGCAACAAAAACAATTTAACGTTGTCGCCGCTTCGGCTTCTTCGCGCTCCCAGTGGGCCTCGGAAGCGCCCGAGGCCGACCCGAGACGACCCCGGAGGCCTCCGAGAGGATCGAAAAGCGGCCCCAGGAGGCCCCGAGACGGCCCAAGAGGCGCCCAAAACGGCCCGCGAGGGCCCGGCGACTTTCCCGAAGGGGGCCCGAGAGAGGCAGGGCCGAGCGGCGGCCGGCGAGCCTGGGGCGACCAATGCAACCGATGGACAAGCGGAAACAAGCCAAAACAAAAAAAAACACAGCTTGGGAACGGGCCGTCGAGGGGCCGAGAGACCGAGGGGCGGCCGACGAGCCTGGGGCCAGCGCAACCGATGGACACGCGAAAACAAGCCAAAACAACCAAACCTAGGGCCAGCCGAAGGGCCGAGCGGCCGAGGGGCGGCCGACGAGCCCGGGGCGACCAGCGCAAAAGATGGACAAGCGAAAACACGCCAAAACAACCAAAACCAGCCTGGGACAAAGGGCCAGCCGAGTGGCCGAGCGACCGAGGGGCGGCTGACGAGCCAGGGGCGACCAGCGCAATCGTCGGCCAAGCGAAAACAAAACAAAACAACCAAAACTAGCCAGGGGGCGGGCCGCCCGAGGGGCCGAGCGACCGAGGGGCGGCCGACGGGCGTGTTGCGACCACTGCGACCGATGGACCAGCAAAAACAAACCCAAACGACCCAAATCAGCCAGGGAACGGCCGCCCGAGGGGCCGAGCGACCGAGGGGCGGCCAACGAGCCCAGGGCAACCGACGGAAAAAAAACCAACAAAAAACAACCCAAACAGTCCAAACAAGCAAAAACAACCGACGGACAAACGAGAAACACCAGAAACAATCAACGTCTTCCAGGGAGGTAACAACCATGCCCTAGAAGTAGATTCGGTTTGCGCCCGCCCCAAAACAAGATCCAAACATCGTCATTCTTGAAGTAGGAAGGCGCGTAAAGTATAATATTTATAGTTGGCTGCGGTTGCCGCCTGGCTTATGATTCGACGTCAGTGGTGCTGCAACGCCGCGAATCGTAACCGCCGTGGGCGCATGTGTAGCCGCTTCGGGCTTCTATCCTGGGCCGCGCGCCATCCGCGCCCGCGCCGCTAGCCCGGCCGAACCGTCGCGGAGCTCAGCGCGAGACCCGACATGGATCGCCCGCGCGGCGAGAAGGAGCTCACATCGAGCGTGACTGGCACCGTGGCGAGCGCCAGAAATTCTGGCAAGCTAAACCAGGGGCGGAAATCCACGTCAGTGGATCTCGTGAACCACGGCTGGGCAGATCATCGCGACATCATTTCTGACTTCATCTCCCCGCGCCCGCGCAACTGGCCAGGCGGCCGCGCGGGCCCCGACAACAGCGCGAGCTCGGGCTGACAAACGCGTCACCTGGGCAGACGATGAGGCGCGGCAACGACGCCGCTTGCGTCGAGGCGCCCCTGGGCACGGCGCAGAACGACATGTGCTTCGCACCTGTAAGCCGCAATGGAAGTTTGTCGAACGGGCCGTGTCCTGCATGGGCGTTCTCGCCCAAGTTCTACAACGTCGCGGGCAGCGCCGCGAACGTTGTCGGAAGCGCCGCGGCCCGCGAAGCACCGACGCCCCGCGAGATGCCACTGGGCGATCACGGCAAGATCAACGCGGTCAGACTGAAGAGTGACTCCGCCACCAGGGCCGTGGTTGAGGGCGGGATGCGATGGCGGGCGTTGGCCGAGCGCTGCGCCCGCGCGCCCCCGGCGCTGCCGGGGTTCGCCCGTGGCGCGTCGAACCCGGGGGCGAAGGAACCGCAGACTGAGATTGGTCTTATCCGTTCGGGCGCCCGCATTTCCTACGCACGCGGCGTCGCGCTTGCAACTGCGCGCGTTGCACTGCAGTGGCGCTTGTAATGCGGCGCGCGTGACGGGTGAAGAGCAGCGCCCGCGATCGCGGGCCTGCCCGCTGCGAGCGGGCCGGGCCTCAATCTGCAGCAACGGGCGCGGCCGCGATGGCGGCTCCGACGAGGCACCTCGGGGCGCGCGCGCCGCCCGGGTCGGGCGCCGCAGCCCGCCGCGCAAGCCGTTGGTCGGCGAGCGCGCGGAGCGCGTGAAGTCGGACCCAGACGACGGCGAGTTAACCAGCAACCTCAGCAAGGCTGCGAATGCATTCGCCGCGTCGACAGTGGGCTCCGAGATGTGCGCGGCGGGCCAAGAGCACGCGTCGCAAATCGATGCGTCGGGGAAGAAGCACGGCCAAGGCGGGGGTATCCACGCGGGCTGAACGCGGCCATCTCGGCCAACGTGGCAGGCGGCAAGGCGGCGGGTGGCATCTGCAAGACGTTCGAACGGGCAATCGCTCAATATCCAGCTGGGCAAGAAGGGGCCGGCATGGCGTGAAGACGGCCGGGGAGTTGCTGGAGCACGCGCGCGCACTGCTGCAGCAGATCTGCACGGGCCGCGCCGGCGCCTTCAAGCCGACTGTCAGGTCTGATGCGCGGCTGGCGCGCGTGCTCTTGAAAAATCACAGCGGACAATGCCGCGCCATTACTCGAATGGCATCGACGGCGCCATCACGGCGCATCGGGCGCCCTCTGGGCGGCGCAGCGAGGGGCGTGCTCCAGCGCGCCCCTCCCCGCGCCGCGGGGCGGCGCGCTGCGGCGCGCCCCGCGCCGCATGCATTCTTGCAAGCGGCCGAAGGCAGGCTGGCGGACAGCCCGGCGGCGTTCGGAGTTGCCGCAGACGGCCTCCTGGCGGTCGCGCTGCAGAAGGCCAGCGCGCGCTGGAGGCGGGGCGCCGTGTGGCGTCGCGCCGGGCATGCGTCGCGGCGTGCGGGGCAGGCTGTCCGACGCGGAGTCGGCCGGGTTCAAGGGGGCCGCGCTCTGCAAGAGGAAAGGGGCGGCCAGCCAGCAGGCGCGCGGAATCTTGGCAATCGATGAGGCAGGCATGGAGCTCAGCAATTAGATAGACGGCGCGCGTTGGGGCGAGTCCGGGCGCGTCGACTCCTCAGATGCGCGGGGGAAGTGGGCAATCGAGGAACGGGCGCAAGCGATCGCACAGGTCGCCGCCGAGAAGTTGCCGACTTCTCGACTTCCAAGGCGATGGCCCGAGCGAGCAAGGGCGCAGCCATAATGTTGGTGCTGAACAGGGCCAAGAAGTACGCGCGGTCCAACCGCGCGAACTCGGATTTTCCCGTCAGGTCGACTCCGGTGATGAGCAACGTTTGCTGACCCGCCGCTTGCAGTAGTGGCGCATGCAGTCGGGCTCGAGCCCGACTGCCCGCGCCGTTGATCAACCGTGCGCATGGTGCGTTGTGGACAGTCGGGGTCGGGCTCGACTGTCCACGATGCGCGTGCACATGTAGAGCAAACGCGTTGCACAAGGGAGCTTGGCAGAAAATGAATAACGCGCATGATGTTGCAACATAGCTACCTCGCCAATGCGCCGCGTCGTGGTCTGCATGGGGGCGTCCTCCACGATGGTGCGGATGCGCGATTATCATTGTCCCCGCCGTGCGCTCACTTCCCATGCGCGCACCAGGGAGCCGGGCAACACTTGGGGTCGCTTGCCACTCTGCAGCCACAGCGTCAGATCCCAGGAGCGTCCACGAGGGTGACCATGGCGCAGAAGGGCGGCGACATCGCGTTCCTGAGCATGGGGATGCATGGCGGGAGCGAAGCGTTCGTGCAGCCCCATGACGCGGCGTCGTCGTCAACGTCGTCGTCGTCGTCCGCGTCATCGTCGCCCCAGGTGATGGATGCGAATCAGCCAGCGCGAGATTCGGGACGCCCGTCCAGCGGCGTGCCCCTGCGCGAGGAGGGGCGGTGCGGGGCAGGGCGGGGGGGGATGAGTGGGGGCGCTGGGGGGGGGGGCGAGGCGGACTGGCGATCAGGAGGGTGAAATGGCTAACTTGGATGACGAGGTGGGGGCGGATACCTTGGACGACGAGGATGGGCTCGCCGATCCACGAGCAGGGCGTGTACAGCCGGGCTCGAGCTCGATGGTGGACGTCGCCGCCGCGCGGGAGGATGGATGCCGCGATGGCTTCGGGCTGTGGGAAGGCAGCGGGGAGGACGGCGCTCGCGACTTGGCAAAGTTGAAGGGTCGCTGGGGCACACAAATAAATAAACGCAAATAACATGATTCCCAATATGTTTCTATATTTTCTGGGCTTTTGTCTTCCCCCCACTTTCAATATTTTCCTGGACATCGACGATTAATTGTGTCTGTGTTTTTTCCCCTCCTGAATGTAGCTAAGATGAAATGCGCACGCATCGAAACAGAAGTCTCGCGCGCGCGGGCGCTGACGCTGCATCGTCGCAGCACGCGTGCGCGAGATTTGAGTTCGTCGCCAACGCGATGCCCCCAGGAAGTTCCCAGGAACCCCCAAGAATGACCCGAGAAACTCCAAAGATAGAGCGCGTTTCTTTATTCGCGGCTATAACGGGCTTTATGGGGAGAGGGGGCGGGGGGGTGTATAACGTAACCCCCCCCGCCGCGCGGTTCCAGCGCCACCACAGCGTCCGCGCGCACGACGACGACGACGAACGACGAGCGACGAGCGACGACGACGACGACGACGACGACGACGACGGCGACGGCGACGGCGACGGCGACGACGACGACGACGACGACGACGAGAACGAACAACGACGACGACGATGCATGCCACTGGAGGTCTCCGGATGTCCCGGGGGCTCCGGAGGCCTCCTGCGGCCTCTGGAAGCCTCTAGAGGCCTGCTGGAGGACATCCGAAGGCCTCTAGAGGCCTTCGAAAGCAGCTGAAGGCCTTTGGCAACGACGAGCGACCGCGAGCGATGACGACCGACGACGACGACCACGACGACGACGACGACGAAGATGACGACGACGACGACGAGGACGAGCGACGACGACGACGACGACGACCGACAACGAAGAGCGACGAGGAGTTGTGGCGAGCACGTGCCTGCGAAGGCGTCGTTGCCTCCGCGTGGCGTATAAGAGGTATGCTCCTTACCTCCCTTCTCCATCCTGCTCGTCGTCGACATTGTATCCTACGAACACCACAAGTGCCTGAGAGCACCGCAACTTGCCCGGATCCATATGCCCATCCCTACGCGGATCCATATGCGGATGCCTATGCGGATGCCCATGCTATGCGAATTGCCATGCGGATCCCTACGCGGATCCCTACCCGGATCCCTATGCGAATCCCTGAGAAACCCAATGCGGATCCCTATGCGGATCCCGATGGATATCTCTATGCCATCCCCATGCGGATCCCTATGCGGATTTCTGTGTGGATGCCTATGCGGATCCATATTTGAGTCCCTATGCGGATCCCTATGCGCACGGCGGCAGTACCGGGGGCGCACTGGGGGCCAGAGCGTTACGTTAAAGGGGGGTGGGTGGGCGGGGGGCCATAACGCGCGCTGTGGCCCAAACAATAAAAAAACAGGCTCATGTCTCCTCCTCCTCCTCCTGCTCCTTTTTTCCTCCCTTTCCTCATCCTTCACTTCCCCCGCGTGTTCCCCGAAGGGCTTCCACAACGGCTGGGGGAACGCATTGTCCAATCGCGTGGCCAATCTTTGCCCAAACGTTCGGCCACATAGGCGCTTCCAAAAAGGCAGGGGGCGGCGGTGATTCGCCGAAGGCGTCTTCGATCTGTCGCCCCCTGCTGATTTATCACAAGGGTGCCTGGCGTGCTAAACGTCTAACCTCAAGAAGCCATTTAAGGACCCCCCCCCGGGTTCTGGGTAGCACCGCACCGCAATTAAATAATTATGGGGGGCGGTTTTCACCGAACAGTATGATTAACACCGCGCAAATGGAACGAACATAAATAATTCCCGCGCCCCGTCTCGGATGGCATCCCAACTGGAATTGGAATAATAATAAGAATAAGCGCGAACTACGAAATATAAACGTAATTGCAAGAGTAAAGCTAAATTCCATAAGAATAATAGTGCGACACATAATGATGATCATACTCCGAATACTGATCCGAATAAGAATAAGAACAAGCATAATAGTACGAGCTTGGCTCATTATCTTCATCACCCTTGTCCTGTAAGATTTGTATTGCCACCCCTGTTGAACGATTTGTTTTGGCTGGCCGTCGTGTCGGGTAGTGCATCCGAGGATATCGCCCCCGCCACGCACCGCGCGTTATCCTAGCACCGCACCTGCACAAACAAAAATACGACAGCTTGTCCAAAAAAACAATAAGTACAATAAGACCAATAATAAGAGTACACATAAGGATTACTACTAATAATGCTAAACATAGGAATAAGAGTAATGATAATAATGCTAATCCGAAAACAGACAGGCTCCCCTGCTTTTTTCCTCCCTCCCTCCTTCTTCTCATTTTCTTCATACTCTTTGTCCTGAACGATTATTATTGCCACCCCTGTTGAAACATTGCTTCTTCCCGGCCGTCGTGTGGGGTAGGTCGTGCATCCGAGGATACCGCCCCCGCCACGCACGACGCGTTATCTTAGCACCCGCACCGCCAAAATTATTCGCCCCCCATCCTAGGCACGGACGGTTCCTTTTCAAAGCTGGGCTCTCCCTTGCTGGGGCGCCCCTGCTCGGAAGGCCGAGCGCTGGGAAGACGCGCGGCCACTCCAGTTCTCGCCCAGACCGACCACCCGACGCAGACTCGTCTGCGTCCAGAGCAGTTTCTGAGGATGTCTCAGGCGAGGCACTTGTTTCAGAACCACAAGGAGACCATATTGCGAGAATGTCTCAGGCGGCTTGCTTGTTTCGGCGAGCGGACTCGTCTGCGTTCACATAAAGGTGCGAGGTGCCAGGGTAACGCTTCCGGGGTGCCGGGTGCGTTATACTTTTATACTTTCGCCGGAAGGGAGGGGTTCTTAATGGCTTCCTGAGGTTCTCTCTCTCTCTCTCTATATATATATGTTTACTAAAAACAAAATAAAAAATAAAAATACAATCCCCTGGGGCTTCGGCTCATTCCGCCGGCCATTGGGAAGGCCGCCCGCCCAATTTGCCCGGATGCCTTTCTCGCTCGTGCATGGCCTAGGATGGCTCCAAGATGCTTCTAAGACGGCGAAGATGGCCAAATATGGTCTCCAAGTTCGCCCAAGATAGTCCAAGATGGCTTCCAAGACGGCCTCCGAGGGTCCAAGATACCTCTAAGTCCGCCCGAGAAGCCACTAAGACGGCCCCAGATGGCTCCAAGATGGCCCGAGACGGCCCAAAAGGGTCCCAGGAAGCCTCCAAGACGGCCCAAAAGGCCTCCAAGAGGTCCTCCAGAAGGCCAGAAGAGGTCAAACTCAGTGATGTTCTCCGGTTTTTCAGCAAGATTTCGGCATTTGCTCCTTTTCGGTCTTCCGACGGCCCCAGACGGCCCAAGAGCCCCCCAAGGTCGCCCCTAGACCGCCCAAGAAGCCTCCAAGGTGGCCCTCATGAAGGCCCAAGAGGCCCCAAAGACGGCCCAAAGAAGGCCCAAAGACGGCCCCAAGTGCCTCCAAGACGCCCAGGATGGCCTCCAAGACGACCCTGACGCGCCCTGAGAGGGCCCAACCAAAGACGGCTCAGACGTGCCAGGAATGCCCTACGACGGCCAAAGAGGCCCCCAAGAAGCTCCCAAATGCCCCAAAGAGGACCAATGAGGCCCCCAAGAGGCCTCCAAAAGGCCTCCCAGAGGCCTCCAGGAAGCTCAAGGGAGACCCCGAGAGTGCTCAATAGGCTCCCAAGAAGCCTCATCCTCATCTTCCTCCTCCTCCTCCTCCTCTTTTCCCTCCCTCTCCTCTTCAACCTCTTCATAGTATTATTCTTCTTCGTTTTCTTCTTCCTCTTCTCCTTCCTGTTTCTCCCCGCGTGTTCCCCGAAAAGGTTTCCACAACGGTTGGCGGAACGGATAATCCGATAACTTTGCCGAGCCATGGCCACAACGTTGGGCCACATAGGCGCTTCCAAGAAGGCAGGGGGCGACGGTGATTCGCCGAAGACGTCTTCGACCCGTCGCTCCCTGACAGGGTGCCTGGCGTGCTGAATATTGTTTTTGTTGGGGGGTTCTTTCTGACAATCCCCCTGGGACTTCGTCCCAACCCGCCGGCCACCCAGAGAACTGCACTAAATCCCTGGGTCAATGCCTTTCCCGCCCGAAGATGGCCCAAGATTGTCTCCAAGAGGGCCAAGACGGCGTAATATGGCTCCAGTATGCTTCCAACGCGGCCAAGATAGCTCCAAGAGTACCCAAGATGGCCCCAGGATGAATCTAAGACGGGCCAAGACGCACCCAAGATGCCCTCAAGATCACCCACGACGGCCCAAAATGCCCCCAAGACGGCCCAAGAGGTCCCCCAGCAAGGCCCAAACAGGCCTAATCATGGATTTGCCTTTGGTTTTCGATGGATTTGAGCATTTGCTTCTTTTCGGCGTCCGACGGCCCAGGACGCCCCAACAGACCTCCAATATAGCCCTATGACGGCCCAAGAAGCCTCCAAGAAGCCTCCAAGACGGCCCCAAGAGGGCCCCAAGGGGGCTCCAAGACGGCCCCAAGAGGGCCCCAAGGGGGCCCCAAGAGGGCCCAAGAGGCCCTCAAGACGCCCAAGATGGCCTCCAAGTCGGCCAAGATGGCCCCAAGAGAACCCAAGATGGCCCCAAGACGTCCCCAAGAAAGCCCTAGATGCATCAAGGCGGCCCGAGATGGCTTCAAGATGGCCCAAGACGGCCCAAGAGGCCCACAAGAGGCCTCCAAGGCGACCCACTCGGCCTCCAAGAGGATATACAGGAAGTCCCAGAGAGGCCAAATCATTGATGGTCTTTCGGTTTTTGATGGATTTTGCATGTGCGACGGCCGTACGACGGCCCAAGACGGCCCGACAGACACCCAGGATAGCCCCAAGATCGCCCACGAGGCTGCCAAGGTGCCCCAATGACGGCCCAAGAGGCCTTCAAGACGGCCTCAACAGGGCTCAAAAACTGCCAAAGAAGCCGCCAAGACGCCAAGATGGCCTCCAATACGGCCAAGATGGTTTCAAGACGGCGAAGAAGACCCAATCTTGTCTCCAAGACGGTTGCAAGACGACTCCAAGACGGCCCCAAGGCGGCCCAAGATGTCCAAAAGGCCCCGACGACGCCATATGGACTCCAAGAGGAATTCCAGGTCAGAATCATCGATTCCCCTTGAATGTGTTAATGATTCCAGCGTTCTCGCGTTTTCGGGCTTCCGGCGCTCCAAGACGGGCCCAGAAGCCCCCGAGATCGCCCTAAAACTACCCAGGAGGCCCGCATGAGCCCCAAGACAGCCCAAGGCCCCCAAGACGCCCCGAAGACAGCCCCAGAGACCCCCCATATGGCCCTCGAGCGCTCAAAGAGGAACCCACGACTGCCCAGGAAGGGCCCAAGACGGCCTCCGAGGGCCAGGATTTTTCCCAAGAGTACCCCCAAGACTCCCCTTAGAGCCCCACCAAAGGCTCCGAGGAAGTTCTCAAGAGCCCCAAGAAGGCCTCAAGAGGCCTCCTGGTCTTCCTCCTCCGCCTTCTCTTCCCTCTCCTCCTCCTTTCTCGTCCGCTCCCCACTGTTCCCCCAAGGGTTCCACAACGGTTGGGGGGACACATAGCTTGGCCTGACGTCGGCCCCATGTTTGCCCGCATGAGCGTTTTCAAAAGGAAGGGGGCAGCGGTGATTCGCCGCAAGCGTTTTCGATAGATGCACAACTAAAAATACATCGATACTTGACGTGGCTCAGGAGCAACCCTCCCTCATTTCACTCAATCGCTAGAGCTCGAGTCATCGGCCGCGCCGTCTGGGTTGCCGCTGGTCACGCCCTCCGGACTGCCTCGGCCGCGGCCTCGGCGGCTGCCGCGACCTCGACTTCCGCCCTCTCCAGCTCGGCCGCGGGCCAGGGTAGCCGCAGCGGCAGCGCAGTCGCCTTCCCAGGGGGAGCCGGACAAGAGTGCAGCATGCCTCTTCTGGGCACCCCTCCGATTTGCCATGCGGGCGCAAGGGGCAACGGACATCGAGGCGGAGGGACCCTCCTGCCAATCACCATGGTCAGAAGCCTGCAGGCCAGACGCTCTGCGTTTCATCGGGGGTTTCTGTACCTGGAAGAAGGGGCGCGCGCTCCTGGGTGAGAGGAGGGCGATCGAGAGAAGACTGAGAGCGAGGATCAGGAGGGCGAGGCTCGCGAGGGGGAGGACCAGGAGAGTGAGTTGTCCAGGGCGGAGGGGCCCTCCTGCCAGCCGCAGCGGTCAGGAGTTCTGCGGGCGCCGCGGCGCGCCTATGCGGGCGTAGACCTCGTCGCGCCAGCCCAGGACGGCTGCCTTGCTCAGCCCCTCCCCGAAGCGCACGTAGCAGGCGCGCGCCAGGCGCTGGGCGGCGAACTCGCTCCCGCCGGCCTTCTTCTTGGTCACCTCCCCTCACCGAGCCGACGCATACGAGAAGAACCAGTGCTCTGTGAGATCTGAATTTCGATCGGGCATGTCCTCCTACAGGGGGATTTTGGACGACAAGTAATAAAGAGCCAACAAACAAGCAACAATAGTCAAAAACAATCGTCCGAGACAATTTTTTAAAAACTGTTTTTTTAATATTCCTCCTGTAAAGGGACAGGGCCGACGTAAATCTGGATCAGGGGGTCACTTGCGCCATCGGCCATGCACGTCATCGGGCGCTCCCCCCCATGATTCGCGTGGAACCCTGGGGGCGTCGGGGAACACAGACTCTCCACAGGCCACCTCCTGGCAGGCCGGTTTCTTCCCGAGTGCGCCTGTCTGCCCCAGCCAGTGGAGTGAAGAGGATCGATCGCGGTTGGTTGGGATGTGTGGGAGGGGTAGGATGTTAGATGTAGCGCGCGGGCACTCACCTTGCCTCTCCTCTCTCTCCGTTCCCTCGCGTCCCCTTCCGTCAGCCACACCCCCCGCCCTCTTCCCTGTCTCGTCTCCCTTCCCCAACTCACCCTCACCCTCACCCTCCCCGTACTGATTTCGAGCTTATTCCCTGCCTATCTCCCTCCACATCCCTATTTGCCTCCATCCCCTTCCCTCCTGGAAGCGGATGTCATCGTCGCCGCGCCTGTACCGGAAGACGCTTGCGCCTGAAGCACGCTGGAAACGCACTTGTTCCCAAGCTTCGTGTCCGTCTGGAGCGTCCTGCGGCAACGCATCCAGCACCGCCAGCGCGCTAGCCGGGAGGCCATCGCCGCTGCTGCTGCGGACATGGTCGGCAGGCATTACCGTGAACTGGGATGAAGCGGAGTGTGATGAGACCGCGAAAGTGCCACGGTCGACCTTGACCCGCACCTTGGCGGCCTCGTGGGCGACCCCCTTGGACTTGAGCGCCCTGATGACGGGCCCGTTTTCCACCACCACTACCATAGGCAGGACGGGGGAGAAGGGAGGATAGGGGAGGTCCTTTTGCTCCTCCTCCTCCTCCTGCTCCTCCTCCTCCTCCTCCTCCTCCTCCTCCTCCACCTCCTCCTCCTCCTCCTCCTCTCTCCTCCTCCTTCTCCTCCTCCTCCTCCTCCTCCTCCTCCTCCTCCTCCTCTTCGTCCTCCTCTTCGTCCTCCTCCTCCTCCTCCTCCTCCTCCACCTCCTCCTCCTCCTCCCTCCTGCCTACGATAGTGGTGGTGGAGAATCGGCCCATCACCTGAGGAAGGTGTTCAGCTGCAGGTTGTCCCCCCAGCCAGTCTGCGGGTAGCGCACGAGCTGCAGGCCCGCCACCTCGGGAGCCCTACTCCCCATCTCAAGGAGGAAAGGAGGAGGAGGAGGAGGAGGTGGAGGAGGACGGAGGAGGATGGGGACGAGGGGTCGTCGATTCTTTGGGGATCGATGCAATTTTCTCGACCCACGGAATGCTCGGCGCTTCGGGGTCTGCTCGGCTGGATCAGGATCGGTACCAGAATTTTGGCCAATCGGGATATTCCTCCTCCTCCTCCTCCTCCTCCTCCTCCTCCTCCTCCTCCTCTCCTCCTCCTCCTCCTCCCCCCTTCACCGTGTAGTCGCCCTCCTCCTCCTCATCCTCCTCGTCCCCCTTCCCCTCTTCTCCCTTCTCCTTCTCTCTCCTCCATTCCTTTCCCTTGCAAGCAACTCCCCCCTGTCGCACCCACAGCCGTTTTGACAGGGCGTGTCGGGCGTGTCGCCTGAGACTTCCTCACCATTGCTGCTCCTGAAACTCAAACTCGCCGCAGTTTCACACATGGAAGGGGGTGGGCTTCGACATGCTGTTCTCGCCTAAGCGCCGCGTGCATTCGTGTTAACGTTCGGAACAGTTCAGCAGGTTGAGGGGTGGCTTTCAACCTGTGTTTCTCGCCTGAGAGCACATTCGTGTTAACCGTTTGCAGCAGTTTCAATGGTAGGGTGGGGTGTCAAAATGCGGCTCGCGCCTTAGCGCAGCGCGCATTCGCCTTAGCGCTTGCGGCGCTTTCACGGATGGAGGGGCGGTGGTTTTCAAACTATGGCCCCCGCCATAGCGCCGCGCACATTCGTTGTCAACGTTTGCCATATTCAGACGGATGGACCGGGGTCGTTCTCAAAATGGTGTAGCTCTTTTTCAGACTGTAGCTCTCGCGTGGGACTTCGTTAAGTTTTCAGAACCCGAAACTTCAACGCACGTAGCATTGCACGGATCCCTGGCGGCTCTTTTTTCCAAAGTTGAGCCGCCGTTTGAGACCTTCCCGGGGACCACAAGAAACTGGCGCAACAGTTGCACGGTTGTGAGGGCGGTTCTTCTTCGAACGAGGGATATCGTTGGACACCTCGGTGAGATGTCCTGACTAAACTTCAAAGATATACAAAACAGTTTCTTTGCAAAGTGGTGCCCTTGCCAGAATTTCAGGCCCAGCTGTGGTTGTCTTTCAATGGGGGCGCCGCTTGTGGTGAAACGGAAGGCATGCAAGGGCATGTGAGGAGAGGACATGGGACGGGAAGGTGTCCTGCTGTATCGCTTCCGCATCTGTGGCTTGCCCTGGTCTTCCTCCTCCTCCTCCTCCTCCTGCTCCCTCCCTCTCTCCCTCCCTCCTCCCCCCTTCATGCGGGCGCCCGGTGAGCCAGTGAGAACGATTTGCTCTCTCTCTCTCTCTCTCTCTTTCTCTCTCTTCCTCTGGAAGATGATTGCCTAGAAGGGCTGCTAGACCACCGACAGCTCCTCGGCCTCGCACGGCCGATCGCGGGCGACTCGAGCCTCAGCCGTCTCGCTGTAATAGGAGACGCCGGTGGGGGCCTCGTGAAATCGGGACTGACCTTACGTTCTGGTGTTCCATCGAATCCCCCATCTCCTGATCTTGCTGGACCAAATCAATCGAGTCAGGGATTTCGCCGTCTATCCATCAATTTCCCGAGTACTTGGACAATGAGACACTGGTCTAAGACTCCAGGCTAAGCCGGAAATCTGCATTGGTGACTCATCGAGGTCGATGTCGCTTCCTGTCCGTCCCTTCGGTCATGTTGGAAACGGCGTTTCCCTAGTGGGGTCCCTCATGTGATCAGGCGTCTCCTCCTCTCGGAGACTCGAACTATCAACTGGGGATTGGGATATTTCGATTCACTCTGCTGTCTGAAGTGGCTGGCGACGACGTACCTGGGGAACGGTTGAACCGCCCCCTAGTACTCCGCTCCGCTCTCTGGGCACGCTTTTTACAGGATCGATAGCACCCCCGGTTGAACTGACAGTTCCCGTATCCTCCTGCGCTGGTCGAACGACTACATCGCCCGACTTAGCTTTTAATGATGTGTGCAATGAACTGATCTCCGACTCACTTAGCACAGATAATCCGCGATACATGTCAATACCTCGGGAGTTCGATGACATCTTGTTTCACTGTCCACGTCTGGGACACGTGTCTCTTGCTTCAGGTCCAACCGAGGGGGGTAGGATTGACGAAATCAACCCTGCCCGTTGCGTTGGAACCCTGAAGATCTTCATCTGGCAAATGAGTCAAAGAGACATCAATCGGCAATAGGAGAAGGATCTCGCGGCGCGACTGATCTGCCAAGCTGTTCGTATGAATTGATGCAGGGCTTTCGGCTGATGGCCAGGCACTTGCCAGAGGATGGATCGGTTCTGACACCATGACCGGTGTATTCTCTTCTGATCCTCATGTCAGGGGGGGCTATCTCCTCAGCGGTCTGGATCAAGGGGTCCGACATGGCATGGGGATAGCTGAAGGGGCCCCAGGACACACAAATAAATACACACCAATAAACATATTGTCCCACATTTTCTGGGTTTCTGTCTTCCCCCCCACTTCCCATAGTTTCCCACACTTTCCTGGGAATCGGCGATTCATGGTGTCTGTGTGCTTTTTTCCTCTCCTGGGAACCGCGCCGCGACGCGGAGGCGTGTATCGCCAGGCACGCGCGTGTTGCGAGGGGGCCCCCGCAGGCCGAGGCGCGCCCCTCTCCCGCTCCTGCCCATGGGCCGCAGCAGCGGCAGGTGGTCATGCTGGACCATGGAGCGATCGCAGCGCTCGACGTCGCGGCTTCTGTCCCAGCGTGGCTCCCCGAAGCTCTGGGCCCACTCCCCAGGGCGGGGGCCCCCCGAGTCCGGAGAGGAAGGGGAGGCTCCGCCCCGACTCTGCCGAGACGACGGCTGCCTGGGCTTCGGCCGTGCCGATCCGATCGACGGGGTGCGCCCCTGCCCAGGAGCGTCCAGGAGTGAAGGGGCCCCAGGACACACGAATGAATGCACGCAAATAAATGGGTTCCCCATAGTTTCCCATCTTTTTGGGGCTTCTGTCTTCCCCCCCACTTCCCATATCTTCCCATCTTCTCTGGGGAATCGACGGATAATTGTGTCTGTGTGCTTTTCCCCCTCCTGAGTCCAAAGGCGGCGGCAGCAGAGAAGGCAAGGGTCGAGCCCTAACAGCTCATGGGACTCTTCAAAGAGCAGCCGAAGAACACACAGCTGCTGCCAACACACAACGCTGGTGCTGCGTGTGGGGCTGCTAGAGTTATATGATGCCATCTGTGTTTATTCGACATTATGTCAAATCAGGTATTGCGGGCGCACCGGCCGAACCTGCCAAATTACAGAATACGAGCCACACGCGCGCGAATCCGCGCGCACATCTCGAAATCATTGAAGCATATCAGGTTCATACGCCGTTCAAAGCAGAGGTTCTCAAACCACTCTGGCAAAGCAAATCAACAGGCTTTCAATCAACACTGCGTCAGAGTCCCTGCGCGCGCCCACTTCCTCGCAACCCTTAGCGACACAATCGTCACCATCGCCAGCGCCAGTATGCCATCGTCATCATAATCACCAACACCATCGTCATGATCACCACAATCATCACCACAATCATCATCATCACCATCATCATCATCAACATCATCCTCATCTTCTTCATCGTCATTATGACTACCGTCGCCCCCTTCATCCTCACCACCACTATTATGATCATCGTCATCGCCAGTGTCGTCGTCACCATCATCATTCGCCCCACCCGAGTTTGTGGGCATGTATGAGAAGGTTCCTCGCGTCGATGCGCCAGTGGTGTTGCACCAACAAGTTGTGGATGAGAGGGTGGAATGTTTGATCGATCGAACATGGAAGGTGACCTCGTGCGGGAGCCGAAGGCAAATTTGACCGACAGGATCCCCTAGTCCCTCCTCCCTGTCCTCATCTCCCCGCTGCTCCCTCCTCCCTCCTCCTACCCTTTCATTGTCATCGTCGTCATCCTCGCCCTTGTCGTCGCCGCTGGAGCATCATGTCGACCGCTCCAATCCCGCTCGATCGAAGGATCAGCGACCTGACAGGGCCTCTTCCTCGCCTTCATCATCGTCTTCCTGCTCCTCGTCTTCACCCTAACTGTCCCTGCCATCATTCTCATCTCCTTTCGATCGAAGCACGCTCAACCGACTAGAGCCTGCCCTCCTCGTCCTCGTCCTCGCCATCCCCGCCCCTTCTCATCTCCACTCGGTCAAGCCACGCTCGACTCATCAAAGCCTTTCAGGCCCCCTCCCGCCTCGACGAGGGCGGCTGCGGAGTTGATGATATCAAGCACCGGCGCCTGTGAGAGGTCGACGACCCGCAGTAGCCGAGAACACGGCGATGTAAAGAGCGCGTTGAGGCGCCGAAGGGGGGAAGAGAGGGAAAGGCGGAGGGGAGCTGGTAACGAGGAGGAAGAGAGTGACGATGAGCAGAAGGTGACATGGGAGAAGGAAGGGAAGGGAAAGGGGGGAGCAAGAAGAGATGTTGGAGGGGGAGATGGATGGGGAGTGCGGGCACGGGGGCAAGGTTGGGGACTCAGCGCGTCCAGGCCAATAAGAACGAGGAAGAGGGGAAAGGGGAGGAGGAGGAGGAGAACGAGAAAGAGGACGAGTAACGGGAGGACAAGATGGTGCTGGGCGGAGGACGAGATGAGGTGCAGGACAATGAGGATGATGGGGGGGATTTGACAGTGCGCAAGGAGAAGGGGGTCTCCCGACTAGCGAACAACCAATGCAAGCTGTCATCGCGCTGGATGGAGCGGGTTTGTGGGCGTGTGACACCTGGTAGCAGCGGGGGAAATGACGGAAGCGGCGGCACACGAGAAGAGGAAATTGAGTGGAAGAGCAGCAGAACGAAGCGAAGGATGCCAGGGCACTTGCGAGAGCAAAGGCACGATGGGGCAAGGAGGGAGCCCCACATATTGGAGGCGGCCAAGGGGTCTGAGCCTGATGGGCCCCGAGAAAATCAATCAAGAGGGGGGGGGGGGGGGATGAGGCCAAACCCGCTCAAAATCGGTCCCGGGACCCCTCCTGGGGTCCATCTTGTGCAATTTCTCACCCCGGATCCGTTTCACGGGGTCTGAAAATGGCATCCGGAGTCCGGGAAATGCAACAAAACCTTCTTGAGCCCAGAGCCTTGAACCTCGCGCCCCCCTCCTGCTGGAGCCAGCGCTGGGCCACCTCGGACCCCTCGGCCGGCTCCAGCCTACGGATGCGTCAGAGCAGGCGGCCGCGCCGCAGCTCTGCTCGGCGGTGATCTCGACTCCGCAGTCGCCCCAGTGGCCGAAGCCGCGGAAGGAGGGGCATGCAGCGTGGCCCGCCGTGCAGCGCGCCATCACTGATGGGGAGCTGCGCGGGGCGAGGACACTGCCAGACTCCTCGCGTGCTCTCTGCGTGCGTGCCGGGGCAGTGCGGGGAGCCGGGTGCCCGCCGCCCGCGGAGCCGCCGTCGGAGGCCTCGGGGGGGCCGTGTTTCGCTTCTCGGAGCCCCGCGGGGCACTCCGGGCCGTCGCCTGCCGCAGGGGCGGGGCTCCGCTCGGTCTGCCGCACCGCCAGCGCCGCTGCGCGGAAAGCCAGGGCGGAACTCCGCAGAGGCTCCCGCACGGCCACTGCCACCACCAGCAGTGGGCCCTTCACCAGGAGCGCCAGCAGCGCGTGATGATGCCGGACAGTCAGGATGAGCATCCGTGCAGGCATCTCGTGCATGAGAAGCATCGCTAGCCCAGGATATGGCAGTTCGACCAGGGACACCTTCTGCGAGATGGCCACCAGCAGCAGGGTCAGGACGGTGGGCGCTTGCATGGGCGCCCACATCGAGGGCGGCGTATAGAGGAATTCCACAAGTAGCACCAGGGGCGGATTCGTGTAAATGGTGATTGACACGATTGGCAGGTGTGGGTATGGCGAAACCTGCATGGGCATCCAACCGAAGCTCGGAGGACACAGCAGCATAGTCTCCACTATCAAGAGCGGCGTTCAGAGGATCACCGCCATCGGCAAGCAGCATCATATTCACGTGACTGTTGAGTGGCACGAGCGGCGTTTGGGGAAACGTCGCCATGCACATGGGCGGCCATGAGAGGATCAGCAGGTTGTGCGGTCTCTAGGGCAGTCGGTGAAACGAAAAACTGCGCCATCAAAAACTACCATATGCAGTTGTGCGTATCGCAATTGTGAAAATCGTTTTCGGTGGTGCTCCCTATGGGGCCACGAACCTTGCGAGGGATGTGCCGAAGTGGGTACGGCGGACGCATGTGGACGGTGGCACTGGGGCCTTCGGTGGAGCTCCCTATGGGGCCACGAAACGTGTGAGGGGTGTGCCGAAATGGGTGTGGGTGACGCATGTGGACGGTGGCACTGGGACCTTCGGTGGAGCTCCCTATGGGGCCACGAAGCGTGAGAGGGTGTGCCGAAGTGGTTGTGGGTGACGCATGCGGGCGGTGGCACTGGGGCCTTCGGAGCCCCCTATGAGGCCACGAAGCGTGTGATGGGTGTGCCGAAGTGGGTGGGTGACGCATGTGGACGGTGGCACTGGCGCCTTCGGTGGAGCTCCCTATGGGCCCCGAACGTGTGAGGGGTGTGCTGAAGCGGGTGCGGGGGACGTAGGTGGACGGTGGCACTGGGACCTTCGGTAGAGCTCCCTATGGGGCCACGAAGCGTGTGAGAGGTGTGCCGAAATGGGTGCGGGGGACGCATGTGGGCGGTGGCACTGGAGCCTTCCCTGTAGAGTCACGAAGCGTGTGAGGGGTGTGCCGAAGTGTGTGTGTGTGTGTGTGTGTGTGTATGTATGTATGTATGTATGTATGTATGTATGTATGTATGTAGGTAGGTAGGTAGGTAGGTAGGTAGGTAGGTAGGTATGTATGTATGTGTATGTATATGTGTGTGCATGTATGTATGTATGTATGTATGTCTGTCTGTCTGTCTGTCTGTCTGTCTGTCTGTCTGTATGTATGTATGTATGTATGTATATATGTATGTATGGATGGATGTATGTATGTATGTATGTATGTATGTATGTATGTATGTATGTATGTATGTATGTATGTATGTATAAATATATGTATGTATGTATGTATGTATGTATGTGTATGTATGTATGTATGTACGTATGTATGTATGTATGTAGGTAGGTATAGGTATGTATGTATGCGTGCGTGCGTGCGTGCGTGCGTGCGTGCGTGCGTGCGTGTGTGCGTGTGTGTGTGTGTGCGTGTGTGTGTGTGTGTGTGTGTGTGTGTGTGTGTGTGTGTGTGTGTGTGTGTGTGTGTGTGTGTGTGTGTGTGTGTGTGTGTGTGTGGGGGGGGGCGCACGTGGGCGGTGGCACTGGGGCCTTCGGTGGAGCTCCCTTTGGGGCCACGAAACGTGTGAGGGGTGTGCCGACATGTGTGTGGGTGACGCATGTGGACAGGACGGTTGCACTGGCGCCTTCGGTGGAGCTTCCTATAGGGCCACGAAGCGTGTGAGGGGTGTGCAGCCATGAATATGGGGGACGCATGTGGACGGATGCACTGGGGCCTTCGGTGGAGCTCTCTATGTGGCCACGAAACGTGTGAGGGGTGCGCCGACATGGGTGCGGGGGACGCATATGGACGGTGGCACTGGGACCTTCGGTGGAGTTCCCGTTGGGGCCACGAAACGTGTGAAGGGGGTGTCGACATCCGTGTGGCTGGCGCATGCGGGCGGTGGCACTGAAGCCTTGGGTGGAGCTCCCTATTGGGCCAAGAAGCGTGTGAGGGGTGTGCCGAAGTGCGTGTGGCTGACGCATGCGGGCGGTGGCACTGGGGCCTTCGGTAGACTCCCTATGGGGCCACGAAACATGTGAGGGGTGTGTCGAAATGGGTGTGGGTGGCGCATGCGGGTGGTGGCACTGGAGCCTTCGGTGGAGCTCCCTATGGGGCCATGAAGTATGTGAGGGGTGTGCCGAATTGAACGTGGGTGGCGCATGCGGGCGGTGGCACTAGGGCCTTCGGGTGAGCTCCCTATGGGGCCACGAAGCGTGTGAGGGGTGTGCCGAAGTGCGTGTGGCTGACGCATGCGGGCGGCGGCACTGTGGCCTTCGGTGGAGCTCCCTATGCCATAGGGAGCTCCATAATGGGGCCACGAAACGTGTGAGGAGTGTGTCGAAGTGGGTGTGGGTGGCGCATGCGGGCGGTGGCGCTGTGGTCTTCGGTGGAGCTCCCTATGGGGCCACGGAACGTGTGAGGGGTGTGCCGAAGTGGATGTGGGTGACGCATGCGGGCGGTGGCACTGGGGCCTTCGGTGGAGCTCACTATGGGGCCAAGAAGCGTGTGGGGGAGTGTCCCGAAGTGGGCGTGGGTGACGCATGCGGGCGGTGGCACTGTTGCCTTCGGTGGAGCTCCCTATAGGGCCACGAAGCGTGTGAGGGGTGTGCCGAAATGGGTGTGGGTGACGCATGCGGGCGGTGGCGCTGAGGTCTTCGGTGGAGCTCCCGATGGGGCCAAGAAGCGTGTGAGGGGTGTGACGAAATGGGTGTGGGTGACGCATGCGGGCAGTGGCACTGGGGCCTTCGGTGGAGCTCCCTATGGGGCCACTAAGCGTGTGAGGGGTGTGCCGAAGTGCGTGTGGCTGACGCATGCGGGCGGTGGCACTGGGGCCTTCGGTAGACTCCCCATGGGGCCACGAAACATGTGAGGGGTGTGCGGAAGTGGGTATGGGTGACGCATGCGGGCGGTGGCACTGGCGCCTTCGGTGGAGCTCCCTCCCTATAGGGCCACGATGCGTGTGAGGGGTGTGCCGAAGTGTGTGTGGGTGACGCATGCGGGCGGTGGCACTGGGGCCTTCGGTGGAACTCCCTATGGGGCCACGAAACGTGTGAGGGGTGATGGTGATGATGACGGCTCTGATGATAACGATGGTGGTGATGAGGGCGGTCGTGATGAGGGTGATGATGGTGATGACGTTGGTGATGACGATGACGATAATGAGGATGATGCTGATGCTGATGCTGATGCTGATGATGATGATGATGATGATGATGATGATGGTGCTGATGCTGATGCTGATGCTGATGCTGCTGCTGATGATAATGATGATGATGCTGCTGATGATGATAATGATGGTGATGATGATTATGATGATGATGATCATGATGATGACGGGAGGAAGGAGGAGGCGGAGGAGGAGGAGGAATGAGTGACGAGGGGCGCTGTTTCTGCAAAACGAGGACCCAACACCACAGAATGGTTGGGAAATTTGCCTGGCGAAGGACCCAACCACATGCAGTTGTGAGCACCGTTGTTGTATGCACTGCGTTCGGAGGAACTTCCTATAGAGCCACGAAACGTGTGAGGGTTGTGCTAAAATTTGTCCGGTGGGCGAATTCCCTGGTCACTGGGGCCACTGGTGGAAACCCCTATGGGGCCACGAAACCACTGGGGCCGTCGGTGGAGCTCCCTATGGGGCTGGTGTGCCGACATCGGTGCGGTGTGCGCATGAGAACGCAGCCACTGGCGCTTTCGGTGGAGCTCCCTATGGGGCCATGAAACGCGTGAGGGGTGTGCCTGAATGGGCGTAGGTGACGCATGTGGGCGGTGGCACCGTGGCCTTCTGTGGAGATCCCTGTGGGGCCCAGAAAGGTGTGAGGGGTGTGAGGACATGGGGGTGGGTGACGCATGCGGCGGTGGCACTGGTTCCTCCGGTGGTGCTCCCTATGGGGCCACGAAGCGTGTAAGGCGTGTGCCGACATGAATGTGGGTGACGCATGCGGGCTGTGGCACTGGGGCCTTCGGTGGAGCTCCCTATGGGGCCACGAAACGTGTGGGGGTTTGTGCCAAAGTGGGTGTGGGTGACGCGTGAGGAGGAGGAGGAGGAGGAGGAGGAGGAGGAGGAGGAGGAGGAGGAGGAGGAGGAGGAGGAGGAGGAGGAGGAGGAGGAGGAGGAGGAGGAGGAGGAGGAGTAGGAGGAGGAGGAGGATGAGGAGGAGGAGGAGGAGGAGGAGGAGGAAGAGAGCGCGGCGGGGCGTTGCGGCTTAGGATCACCTTGTGGCACTGCGGAGAGAGAGAGGAGAGAGAGAGAGAGAGAAAACAACAATACAAACAGTATATATATGTATATAAACAAATAAAGAAGAGAAAGAGAGAGAGAGAGAGAGAAGAGAGGAGAGAGGAGGAGGAGAATGAGGAGGAGGAGGAGGAGGAGGAGGAGGAGGAGGAGGAGGAGCCAGCCGGTTGCGACTTGGGATCGCCTCGTGGCGCGGCGGCGAGAGAGAGAGAGAGAGATATAGAGAGTGAGAGAACAATTATCCTGGCGAAGGACCCAACCATATGCAGTTGTGAATGCCGCAATTGTGAATAACTTCTTCGGTGAAGCTCCCTATGAGGCCACGAAGTGCTGCACTGGGTGTGGGGGAACGCATGCGGGCGGTCCCACTGGGGGCTTCGGTGGAGCTCCCTATGGGGCCATGAAGCGCTGTACTGGGTGGGTGAAATACTGCATTTGGTTTCCAGGACGCATGCGGGCAGTCCCACGGGCTTCGGTGGAGCTCCCTATGGGGCCACGAAACACTGTACTGTGTGGGTGAAAATGCAAATCTGGGTTTTCGGGACGCATGCGGGCGGTCGCACCAAGGGGCCTCGGTGGAGCTCCCTATGGGGCCACGAAGCATTGTATACTGGGTGGATGAAAATGCCAAATTGGGTTTTCGGGACGCATGCGGGCGGTGGCACTTGGGCCTTCGGCGGAGCTCCCTATGGGGCCACGAAGCGCTGTACTGGGTGTGCGAAAATGCCAAATTGGATTTTCGGTACGCATGCGGACGGTCCCACTGGGGGCTTCGGCGAAGCTCCCTATGGGGCCACGAAGCGCTGTACTGGGTGTGTGAACATGCCAAACTGGATTTTCGGAACGCATGCGGACGGTCCCACTGGGGCCGTCGGTGGGGCTCCCTATGAGGCCACGAAGCGCCGTACTGGGTGTGCGGGACGCATGCGGACGGTGGCACTGGGACCTTCGGTGGGGCTCCCTATGGGGCCACGAAGCGCTGTACTGGGTGTGCGTGACGAATGCGGACGGTGGCACTGGGACCTTCGGTGGGGCTCCCTATGGTGCCAAGGAGCGCTGTACAGGGTGGGTGAAACGCAGGGAGGAGGGAAGAGGGGGCCACGAAACACTGTACTGGGTGTGTGGGCCGCATGCGGACGGTAGCACTGGGACCTTCGGTGGGGCTCCCGATGGGGCCACGGAACGCTGTAGTGGGTGAGTGAGACGCAGGGAGGAGGGAGGAGGGGGAGGAAGGGGAGGAGGAGAAGGAGGATGAGAACGCGGGGACCGTTATTTCAAAACGAGCACCCAACACAACAGGATTGTTGGGAACAAGCAGAGAGCAGGCGGAGGAGGAGGAGGAGGAGGAGGAGGAGGAGGAGGAGGAAGAGGAGAAGGAGGAGGAGGAGGCGGATGAGGAGGAGGAGGAGGAGCAGGCGGAGGAGGAGGACGAGGAGGAGGAGGAGGAGGAAGATGAGGTGAAGGCTGAAGACGAGGGAGCATGTCGGCGCCGGGCTGCGCCGCCAGGGTCGCCCTCGCAGGCCGAATGCTGGCGCAGCCGGTAGGGGCACCCTTGCACGAGGATGCAAAACGCCCGCCGATGCTAGTCGTGGCCAGGCCCTGAGGTCAAGAACCTCTGCTCAGCGTGCCGCGGCGGCGGCGCTGGCGACGCTCTGTGCCTTCGCAGCGGGTAGCGTGTCGCTCCGCTTCACGGGGCGACGGGCTGGGAAAAGGCTCGAATGGGGAGGAGGAGGGGGAGGGGGACGAGGAGGACGAGGAGGAGGAGGAGGAGGAGGAGGAGGAGGAGGAGGGGACGTGGAAAGCGTGTGGGGGACCGAGTCGTGGGCGGGCCAGAAAGGTGGAACGACACGCTAAGCTCCGAAAGTTCCTGACCGCAGTGCCCTGGTACACGCGTAAGGCACATCCAGGCAATAAGAGAGAGAGAGACAGAACGATCAACCAATCGTGTACACTTCCTTTGTAGGTGCATCTGTGTCTGGATTCCGTTTCCCCCCTTCCTCCTCCTCCTGCCCCTGAGCAAAACCAAAAAGGTGAATACGCCAATGCACGGGCAGGACTAGCATCAGGATACGCTTGGCAGCTCTCGACCTCTGCGGGCTTGGCCCTGCAGCGCAGGCTCCGAGTACACGAACGTGTGGAGGAGCTGGGGCAGCATCTCCTCGGCCTCAGGAGCAGGAGAAGCAAGAAGAGGAGGACGATAGCATGAGGAACATAGACAGGAGCAGGATGACTACGATGAGCAGGGCAGGAAGGAGCTGAAGGCGGACGAATTGGGAAACAGTGTTAGGAAGCGGCGGAGGAAAATCAGCAGCAGAAGGACAAGGAGGATCGTGGGGGAAAATATCTTGTCGGATTCCCAATGCCACCGACGCCGGTCTCGATCCTGGCACAGCTGGCTCGAACCATTCCGAAGTGCATAGCACTGTTGACGGAGCAGCGACCTGATATACAGCCTCTTCCTTCTCCTCCTCCTCCTCCTCCTCCTCCTCCCCAATCCTCCGCCCTCCTCCACTGTCACCCCTCCCCCCTCCTCCTTCACCTTCTCTCGCCTCCTCCGACCTCCTTTTCCCTTCTTTCGCCTCCCCCCCGCTCCCTCGTTTTCTCCCTCCTCTTTCTCGTCCTCGTCTTCCTTTTCGTCCTCCTCCCTCCTCCTCCTCCTCCGCCTCTTTCTCTTCTTCCTCCTCCTCCTCATTCCTCGTCCCCCCCATACGCGATCGTGTGAACACACACAAACATACTGACACACACACAATACACACAACACACAACACGCAACAAACAAGACACAACACACACAACACACAACACACACAACACACACAACACACAACACACAACACACAACACACACACACGCACACACACACACACTCACGCAACACACAACACACAACACACATGACACACAACACTCACACACAACACACACACAAAACACACACAACAAACACACACGCACCCGTACACACACGCACACACACACACACGCACACGCACACGCAAACGCACGCGCACACACACACACAAACACACAAACACACACACGCACACACGCACACACGCACACACGCACACACGCACACGCGCACACGCACACGCACACGCACGCACGCACGCACACACACACACACACTAGAACACGCACGCACACACACTAGAACCATCGCGCGCGCTCAAGTTCTAGTGTATGCACTGCGACTGCGGTCGCCCGACCGAAGAGCAGAAAGACTCCAACGCATTATCACTGTCAAGCTCATGATCGTCACCACCGTCACAGGCGCCACTCCAAACATCGAAATCCTCATCCTTATCCTCATCATCACCATCATCATCACCCTCATCCTCAACATCATCATAATCTCAAGCATCCTCGTCGCAATCATCATCATCATCAGCATCATCATCATCATCTTCATCATCTTCATCATCATCACAATCATCATCAACATCATCATCATCGTCGTCATCATCATCATCATTTTCACCATCATTGTGATCAACACCAGGATCCTCACTGCCAGCAGCGCCGTCATTAGCATCATTAACACAATCAGAGTCATACTAATCATAACCATCATCGTCGTCATCGTGATAATCATAATCACCACCATCATCACCACCATCATCATCACCACCATCACTCACCACCATCATCACCAACATTATTACAATCACCACCATGATCATCATCGTCATCACCATCATCACGATCGTTGTGATCAACAGCGGAACCCTCACTGCCAGCAGCGTCGTCATTAGCATCATCAAAACAAAAAGTCATCATAATCATAATCGGAATCGTCATCATCATCATCATCATCATGAGCTCAAGTTTTTGTTTTTCCACCTAACGCGCGTTATGTGGCTGGGTGGGTGGGTGGGGTCGCTGGCACATAACATAACACAGCCGCGCCCGGCCGCTCGAATGGCTGCATGCACGCATTCTGATGCAGCAGCCTATGCGCGCACCACATCGCGCGTGTACACCACAGTGCATGGCGCATGGCAGTGATCACGTAAACCACAGAAACTGCGTATACGATTGTAAACGCGCCATACCACAAAGTTTGTTTCACACCCTTTGCTGCGCCCACAGCAGCACGTTCCGCGCGCACAACGCAGTCGCGCCTGGCCGCTCGAATGCTGATTGTGCTGGAAGGACTGCCCTTTGTTGCTATTGGTCAGAGCACTCATGCAACGACAGGGCCTAGCAGCTGCGAGTGCTACACAGCGCCGCAATGCCCACGAACACCACGCATGCTGATGCAGCAACCTACGCGTGCACAACATCGTCAGCGTACGTCGCAACGCACGGGTGCACAACAGCGCCTGTGTATACAGCTGTCAACGTGCACACCACCTGTAGTACGCCAGCGAAAAAATCGCTTGCGACCCGACAGCCACGACGCGCCTATGTCAAGCGCTACAATAGTTTGCGGTCCGATCAACGCGACGTGCCCGTAAACGGCACAATGCTTTTGACGAGCGCAGCGTCTGTGAACACCACAGCGCTTGTGAACACCAAAGCGCCTGTCAACGTAGCGCCTGCGAACGCCACAACGCCCGTGAATGCCGCATCGCCTGTGCACGCGACATAACCAGAAAACGCCACAACCCGTGTGAACGCCACAACGCCTGTGAACACAGCGCGCGCGAGCACCGCAGAGCCTGGGGCCCGGCGGCAATGCGCACGCACTTACAGTACAAGTAGCAGTGGTAATAGCAGTGGTAGTAGTAGTAGTAGTAGTAGTAGTAGTAGTAGTAGTAGTAGTAGTAGTAGTAGTAGTAGTAGTAGTAGTAGTAGTAGTAGTAGTAGTAGTTGTAGTAGTAGTAGTAGTAGTAGTAGTAGAGTAGTAGTAGTAGTAGTAGTCGTAGTAGTAGTAGTAGTAGTAGTAGTAGTAGTAGTAGTAGTAGTAGTAGTAGTAGTAGTAGTAGTAGTAGTAGTAGTAGTAGTAGTAGTAGTAGTAGTAGTAGTAGTAGTAGTAGTAGTAGTAGTAGTAGTAGTAGTAGTAGTGGTAGCCGTAGTAGTAGTCGTAGTAGTAGTAGTAGTAGTAGTAGTAGTAGTAGTAGTAGTAGTAGTAGTAGTAGTAGTAGTAGTCGTAGTAGTAGTCGTAGTAGTAGTAGTAGTAGTAGTAGTAGTAGTAGTAGTAGTAGTAGTAGTAGTAGTAGTAGTAGTAGTAGTAGTAGTAGTAGTAGTAGTAGTAGTAGTAGTAGTAGTAGTAGTAGTAGTAGTAGTCGTAGTAGTAGTAGTAGTAGTAGTAGTAGTAGTAGTAGTAGTAGTAGTAGTAGTAGGGAGGGAGGAAGGGGAGGAGGGAGGAGGGAGGGAGCGACGGGAGGGGAGGGAGGGCGAAAAGCAACACCAGGACAGATTGCGAAGCTCCCCACAGACGAAGGGGGCCCCCGAAGACCCGTCGAGCCACAACGGCTTGAGCCATGTAAACGCAACAACTCGGAGGTCCGCGCGGGGTTCTTGCGTCGGCGCTGGGCCGCTTAGCGGTGCTTCCGGGGGAACGCGGTCCGGCGCCGTTCCAAGAAACCCGCGCGGACCTCCGAGCTGTTTCGTTTATGTCGTTTGGTTCTCTACGTAGGCACGCCCCGGCGGGCGACGCCTGGTTCCATAATCGTGGTTCGATTGATTTCGTCTCCGCCATGCAAGGCACGCCCCAACAGTATTTCCATAATCGTGGTTCGATTGATTTCGTCTCCGCCATGCAAGGCACGCTCCTAGATGATACGTTTCCGGCGTATCAGGAGGGCCCCAGGAGGGCCTCAAGCGGCCCCCAGAGATGTGCAACGGCCGTTACACATCTCAGGGGTCATTGTGGGGCCGTCTTGGGGCCCGCTCGGGGCCCTCTTGGGGCCGTCTTGGGCCCTGATGAGCCCCCTGCGCCGTCTGGAAGGGGCCCAAGAAGGCCTCCAGAGGGCCCCGAGAGGGTCCCAGGAGGCCCCCAGAGATGTGCAACGGCCGTTGCACATCTCAGGGGTCGTTGCGGGGCCCGTTCGGGGCGCTCTTGGGGCCATCTTGGAGCTCTCTTGAGCCCCCTGCGGGCTTCCTGAGCCGTCTGGGAGGGGCCCAAGTAGGCCCCAAGAGGGCCGCGAGAGGGTTCCAAGAGGCCCCCAGAGATGTGCAACGGCCGTTGCACATCTCAAGGGTTGTCTTGGGGCCATCTTGGGGCCCGTTCGAGGCCCTTTTGAGGCCATCTTGGAACCCTCTTGAGCCCCCCGCGGGCTTCGTGGGCCGTCTGGGAGGGGCCCAAGAAGGCCCCAAGAGGGCCCCGAGAGGGTCCCAAGAGGCCCCCAGAGATGTGCAATGGCCGACGGCTGTGCTGTGCTAGGCCGTGCTGAACTGCGATGTGCCATGCCGCGATCGTGCTCTACATAGCGTTGTGAATCGAGTCCTCCATCTCCTTGATCTGGATAAGCTCGAGTGAGCCTCCAGACGCGAGGGGGACGTGCCAGGGGACGTCGCCAGGCGACGTGCCAGGGGACGTGCCATGGGCACGAACCGCGGGACGTGCCAAGGGGACGCGCTACGGAACGTGCCAATGCACCGCGCGATGTGCCAGGGGGACTCGCCACGGGACGCTCCGCGGAACGTGCCAGGCAACATGCCAGGCTGCAATGCTAAGGGTATCGATATTGATGTACCGTGCCGAGGGCTGTGCTGTGCCTGGGCGACCTGGACACGTGAAAACACGCGTTTCGCTCAAGACGTTCTCAGCACATCCTCATGCTAGACATCCGCCTGGGCAACCTGGACACGTGCAAACAAGCGTCTCGATCGAGACTTCCTCGACACATCCTCATGCTAGACATCCGCCTGGGCGACCTGGACACGTGAGAACTAGCCTCTGGTTCGAGACATCCTCAACAAATCCTCATGCTAGACATCTAACTGGGCAACCTGGAGGCGTGACAACCAAGCGTCTCGCTCGAGACATCCTCAAGACCTGGGCACGTGAAAACAAGCATTTCACTTGTTGGTGTCTTGTTTTGTCTTTTGTTTTTTTGCCGCACTGTCTGGCAACCAGGGAGCAAATCAGTTACCAGACGGCGAAGCAGTCGACGCGCCAAATGCGCGCCAACCGCGAGCTGCGCCAAACGCGCGTTGAGGATGTAAACGCGGAGTTGTGGATGTTGATGAAGGTACTTGCTCACTCAAGAAGATGGGATGTATGGATATATACGTCTTAGGTGCTATTATTTCGATTGGAGTTGGAGCAACACGCAGCAGACAATGTCTGCGGTGCGAACGGCAACGGGCCCCCCTGCTGTATGCGGGTGTATCCCACTGTCGCCTCACACGTCTGCAAGCCTACACTCCCTGGGTCGGCTGCCACGGACCGCCGTCACGGCACACTGTCTGCAGTGCGAGCGGAAATCATGCCCCCTGCTATTTGCGGGTGCATGCCGCTCTGCCCTCACAACTCGCGCAGCAAAGTTACGCGCTAACTCATTACACCAAATGGCGATGATGAGAAGGCAGCGGAGTCGCAATGCCACGAAAAGAAAGGAGAGAATTGAAGAATTGTGGGGACTCTGGGGGCATTCATTGCCGTGTTGGTGCTATCTTGGTGTGTGTGTGTGTGTGTGTGTTTGGGTGTTTGTGTGTGTGTGTATGTGTGTATGTGTGTGTATGTGTGTATGTGTGTATGTATGTGTGTATGTATAAGTGTATGTGTGTATGTATGTGTATGTGTGTATGTATGTGTATGTATGTGTGTATGTGTGTGTATGTGTGTGTATGTGTGTGTATGTGTGTGTATGTGTGTGGTATGTGTGTGT
>CAUYUJ010018284.1:140000-158739 GCA_963575745.1 Prorocentrum cordatum | reverse complement strand
GGCTCTGTTCTTGAGACCCGCGACCCCGCAATTTCTCGCCCCAAATCGACCGATACCCCCATGCCCCCCACCTGGCCACGGCATCCCCACGCCTCTGGGCTCTGCCCCTGGGCCCCCCGACCCCACGATTTCTTTCCCAAGATCGACCGATACCCTCCACCTGGCAACGGCATCCCCGGCCTCTGGGCACTGTTCTTGGGACCCCCGACCAAGCGATTTCTCGCCCAAAATCGACCGATACCCCCCCGACCCCCCGATCCCTCGCCCAAAATCGACCAACGCCCCCCTCCCCGCCCCCCACTTGGTCCCGACACCCCCCTGCTCATGGGCTCTGTTCCTGGGACCCCCGACCCCGCGATTTCTCGCCCAAAATCGACCAACGCCCCCCTCCCCGCCCCCCACTTGGTCCCGACGCCCCCCTGCTCATGGGCTCTGTTCTCGGGACCCCCGACCCCGCGATTTTCACTGTTGGCTGCCGACCGATGCCCCCCTTCCATCCCCCCACCTGGCCACGGCCATCCCCCGGCCTACGGCTCTGTACTTGGGACCCGACCCCAAAGGTTCCCGCCCCAAATCGACCGATACCCCCCTCCATGCCCCCCATCTGGCCACGGCATCCCCAGGCCTCTGGGCTCTGTTCTTGGGACCCCCGACCCCACGATTTCTTCTCCAGAATCAACCGACACCCCCCTCCATGCCTCCACCTGGCCACGGCATCCCCAGGCCTCTGGGCTCTATTCTTGGGACCCCCGACCCTGCGATTTCTCGTCCAAAGATCGACCGATACTGTCCCCTCCATGCCCCCCACCTGGCCACGGCATCCCCAGGCATCTGGGCTCTAATCGTGGGATCGCCGACCCCACGATTTCTCGCACAAAAATCTACCGAATCCCCCCCCTTGCCCCCCACTTGGCCACGCGTCCCCAAGCCTCTGGGCTCTGTCTCTGGGACCCCCGACCCCGCGATTTCTCACCCAAAATCGACCGATACCCCCCTCCATGCCCCCCACCTGGCCACGGCATCCCCACGCCTCTGGGTTTTGTTCTGGGGATCCCCGACCCCGCGATTTCTCGTCCAAAATCGACCGATACCCCCCTTTATGCCTCCCACCTGGCCAAGGCGTCCCCGGGCCTCTGGGCCCTGTTCTTCGGATTCCCGACCCCGCGATTTCTCGCCCCAAATCGACCGATACCCACTTCCATGCCCCCCGCGTGGCCACGGCGTCCCCAAGCCTCTGGGCTCTGTTCTGGGGATCCCCGACCCCACGATTTCTCGCCGTCAAAATCGACCGATACTACCCTCCATGCCCCCCACCTGGCCACGGCATCCCCAGGCCTCTGGGCTCTGTTGTTGGGACCCCCGACCCCACGGTTTCTCGCCCAAAATCGACCGATACCTTCCTTTATGCCTCCCACCTGGCCACGGCATCCCCGGGGCTCTGGGCCCTGTTCTTCTGATTTCCGACCCCACGGTTTCTCGCTTCAAATCGACCGATACCCACTTCCATGCCCCCCGCGTGGCCACGGCATCCCCAAGCCTCTGGGCTCTGTTCTTGGGACCCCCGACCCCACTATTTCTCGCCGTCAAAATCTACCGATACTACCCTCCATGCCCCCCACCTGGCCACGGCATCCCCAAGCCTCTGTGCTCTGTTCTTGGGACCCCCGACCCCGCGATTTCCCGCCCAAAATCAACCGATACCCCCCTCCATGCCCCCCACCTGGCCACGGCATCCCCAGGCCTCTGGGCTCTGTTCTTGGGCACCCCGACCCCGCGATTTCTCGCCCAAAATCGACCGATACCCGCCTCCATGCCCCCACTGGCCACGGCATTCCCAAGCCTCTGGGCTCTGTTCTGGGGACCCCCGACCCTACGATTTCTCGCCCCAAATCAACCGATACCCCCCTCCATGCCTCCCACCTGGAAACGGCATCCCCAAGCTTCTGTGACTTTGTTTTTGAAACCCCCGACCCAACGATTTCTCGCCCAAAATCGACCGATACCCCCCTCCATGCACCCCGCCTGGCCACGGCATCCCCAAGCTTCTGGAACTCTGTTTTTGGCAGCCCCGACCCCACGATTTCTCTATCAAAATCGACCGATACCCCCCTCCATGCCCCCCACCTGGCCACGGCATCCCCAGGCTTCTGGAACTTTGTTTTTGAAATCCCCGACCCAACGATTTCTCACACAAAATCGGCCGATACCCCCTCCATGCCCCCCACCTGGCCACGGCATCCCCAAGCTTCAGGAGCTCTGTTTTCGGGACCCCCGACCCCGCGATTTCTTGCTCCAAATCGACCGATACCCCCCTCCATGCCCCCCCCCCCCCCTGGTCACGGCATCCCCAAACTTCTGGAATCTGTTTTTGGAACCCCCGACCCAGCGATTTCTCGCCCCAAATCAGCCGATACCCCGCTCCATGCCCCCCACCAGGCCATGGCATCCCCAGGTTTCTGGAACTGTTCTTGGGACCCCCGACCCCACGATTTCTCTCCCAGAATCAACCGATACCCCTCATCCAGGCCCCCCCACCTGGCAACGGCGAGCTCTGTTTTTCGGACCCCCGACCCCACGATTTCTTCTCCAAAATCGACCGATACCCTCTCCATGCCCCCACCTGGCCACGGCATCCCCGGGCTTCTGGAACTCTGTTTTTGAAACCCCCGACCCCACGATTTGTCGCCCAAAATCGACCGATACCCCCCTCCCTGCCCCCCACCTGGCCACGGCAGCTTCTGGAACTCTGTTTTTCGGACCTCCGACACCGCGAGTTCTCGCCCAAAATCACCCGATACGCCCCTCCATGCCCCCCACCTGGCCACGGCATCCCCAGGCTTCTGAAACTCTGTTTTTGGGCCCCCGGCCCGACGATTTCTCGCACAAAAATCAACCGAATCCCCCTCCTTGCCCCCCACTTGGCCACGCGTCCCCAAGCCTCTGGGCTCTGTCTCTGGGACCCCCGACCCCGCGATTTCTCACCCAAAATCGACCGATACCCCCCTCCATGCCCCCCACCTGGCCACGGCATCCCCACGCCTCTGGGTTTTGTTCTGGGGATCCCCGACCCCGCGATTTCTCGTCCAAAATCAACCGATACCCGCCTCCATTCCCCCCACCTGGCCACGGCACCCCCAGGCTTCCGAAACTCTGTTTTTGCGACCCACGACCCCGCGATTTCTCGCCCAAAAACGACCGAGACCCCCCTCCATGCCCCCCGCCTGGCCACGGCATCCCCAGGCTTCTGGAACATTGTCTTTGGGACCCCCGGCCTCGCGATTTCTACCAAAAAATTAACCTATACCCCTCTCCATGCCCCCCACCTGGCCACGGCATCCCATAGCTTCTGGAACTCTGTTTTTGGGACCCCCAACCCCACGGTTTGTCGCCCCAAATCACCCGATACCCCCCTCCACGCCCCCCACCTGGCCCTGGCGTCCCCAGGCTTCTGGAACTTTGTTTTTGGACCCCCGGCCCCGCGATTTGTCGCCCAAAATCGACCGACACCCCCCATCCATGCCCCCCACCTGGCCACGGCATCCCCAGGCTTCTGGAACTCTGTTTTTGGGACCCCCGACCCGCGATTTCTCGCCCAAAATCGGAAATACCCCCCTCCATGCCTCCCACCTGGCCACGGCATCCCCAGGCTTCCGGAACTCTGTTTGTGAAACCCCCGACACCGCAATTTCTCGCCCAAAATCGACCGATACCCCCCTCCATGCCCCCCACCTGGCCACGGCATCCCCAGGCTTCTGAAACTCTGTTATTGGGACCCCCGACCGCAAGAGCTCTCGCCCAAAATCGACCGCA
Organism: Prorocentrum cordatum; assembly: GCA_963575745.1. NCBI lineage: Eukaryota > Dinophyceae > Prorocentrales > Prorocentraceae > Prorocentrum > Prorocentrum cordatum. Next base: position 154,929 of record CAUYUJ010018284.1, on the reverse strand, counting down.
TGCGTGCAGCCTGGCTCTCACGGCATTTGTGTCTGCAGCTTGGCGATCGGCATGTGCGTGCAGCCTGGGTCGGTGCAGTCGTGGGCCGTCCGTTTGGCCGACCCACCTGTTGAGCATGCCTGGTTCTCAATTTCGGCAGCATGCCACTCATACTCTCCCCGCGACTGGGTTCAAGACTACGACGAGCGTTCATCGTTGCTCTTTTTGGATTCGGAGACAGCTATCCAGCCTTATGTATTTTCGCTACCGACGCATGGCTCCGCTCAGCGACTTCCTTCCGTTTGCGGTCTTGGCCAGCACAGCACACGTTGCATCTCTGCTTCCCGTCCGCCCTTTGCGTCGATCGCCCAGCCAACCAGTTGCTGTAGTGCTCCCTCCCGAAAGCGCCCTTACATTCTACACATTTCCACTTCCCGCGCTGCAGCTTTGCGCCATCGACGCAGCGCTTGCACTTGCGGTGTCGATCGGCCACGCCCTCCCGCATCCAATTCGAGAAGCATTCACGCCGCTGCGCCACCTCGCACACAACGCAGGCCCTCGCGCCCCCCCTCGCAGCTGCGTTGCGCTGTGTAGCCCCAGCGTTGACGCAGCGCTTGCATTTGCGGTCACGATAGGCCGCTCCTTCCCACATAAATTGCGAAGAATTCACGCCGCTGCACCACCTCGCACACAACGCAGGCCTTGACGTCCTTCCTCGCCCCAGTGCCCCGTCGCGCAGCCGCTGCGTCGACGCGCTGGGTACAAGCAATCGACGCTTTGGAGGCGTGGCCCAACATGTAAGCGGAAAACTCGGCCTTACTCTTCGACTCCCCACATTGTGAGCATATCACCCGCTTTGCCTCTTCAGCGCGGGCCTTCTCCTCCTCTCTCTTCAATTTCTTACGCGCCTTGCATGTGGGTTCGTCGTTGACCTGTTCCGCTTTGACAAACTCAACCGGCAACTTCTGCTGGCCACAGCGCGAACACTTCAGGTGCTTCTTCAGCTCCTCGCAGTCCAGGCACACTCCCCCTTTACATCGGGCGTTCCCTGCCTTGTCCCACTGACGCGCAGCGAAAGCTTTCTCGTACTTGCGATCCTCGCACACATAACACTTCCGCCTCTCGGGACAGTCCACGCAACGCCGTGACGTCAGCTTCGAGCTGCGGTGCTGGGACGTGTGGAAAGCATCCTGACCCTTCCACCGATAGCACTCCATACACTGCCACGGCGTGCCAATGCTCTCTTTGCCTTCCAAGCACAATTTGCACACGCGGAGGCCGTCGTCCCGGCTCCACTGCCCGATAGCATACTGGTTCTTGTACTTCGCCGACGCGCACAGCGCGCACTTCCCTGCAGGCATGAACTCCTTCTCGATTACATCCCAATCCATGGGATCCCCCCGCAACGACTGTAAGAGTAATCCGGGCCCCTTCCGCTCCTTCTCAGTGCACGGCGCGCGGTCGAAAGGCCGAAATATCAACATGTCCTCGCGGCGACGCACACGCGCCAGAGCCACATAGCTCGACCACGGCGACGTGCCCCCGCCAATCCTCAGATCCACGATGACACCTTGCTTGAAGGTCTGGCCCTGTGCTGAGTGGGCGGTCACTCCAAACGCAGGTGCCAAGGGGAACTGCCGCCGCTTCACTTTCAGACGCGGATGCGGCCGGCCCTTGTCCACGAACCAATCTTTCCTCTGCGGGCTCACTGGGTGCAGGCCCGGCGTCTTCAGCCCCTCTATCGTCCACTTGCATGGAAGTACGCCCCCTGCATCATCGAGACCCTCGTCGAAAAGGACAAATATCACTTTCGGCGTCTTCTGCAAAATGGTCTCCCCTCCCTCCCCGAGAGACGCGGCCCGCTCATTCGTCGCCATCGCACACCCACGAGTGCACTGTCCCCACGCGTCCGCGGAGCAGGTACTTGTCCTCGCTGCGATCTATGTGATCGGTGAGGGCCACGGGCATTCCCTCCGCGATTGGCAAAAACCCATACAAGTCCCCGCTCTCCTTGTCGTGGCGCTGCAGCCAGGCCATCTTTTGTTGTGGCAAATCCGGCCGCTCGCGCAGCGCGTCCGGCGTCGGGGCGTCGCGCGCAGGGATGTGCACCATCGGCTTCTCGTGCAGTCGGGCGTACTTCACGTCGTTGTTAGGGAACACTCCGGGGGCACACCGAAACTTCGCCGCGTGCATGCGCGGGCCATCTGCGCCAGCGATGACGAGACGGCGCCGTTCGCGCTCATGCCTGCACTCCCCGCATTCCTGCCTACGAATGTCCTTCGGGGTCACTGCTCGCTGACGGCTTGCTCCGACGGCTGCCTTCTGCGAGACCCCTGCGCCGTCACCCGAGGCCCGACATCTCGCGTTCCCACGTCCAACCTGCCCATGGAGCCAACTGCCCGGGACACCAGTATCACGCCCGTGCAAAAAGGCATGCGTGTCCTCCGCGAGGGCTCCGGCGCGGAACTCCTCCTGCACGGATTTCAGCCAGACATCGTCGCAGCGCTCGCACTCCACTAGCTCCGTCACTCCCTGCACGCCTTCCTGACCACCCCCCACAGAAGAGCTTGCCCATGCAGCACTGGCGGGAGCGAGGTATACTTCCGAGCCTCCGCGATGCGCTCAGCTGGCACGTCTTGGAGGAACCCTCCGTCCGGAGGCGCCAGCTGCCAAAAATCTCCGCTCAGCACGACGTTCAAGCCGCCGAAGGGCCGCGGCATTCCGTCTTCCCCGCACTTCTGGGTACCCACGCCCCGAATGACGCTGCGAAGCTTCTGGTCTACTTCGGCGAGCAGCCGGGCGCTCACCATGCTGATCTTGTCGATGAACAACCACCTCCACTGCAGGACTCGCTTCGCTGTATCGTACTGAAGTTTCACATCTTCCCCTCTCTCGTCGCCACGTTTCACGGCGGGAGTACCGCAGGCGTGATGCATGGTGTCTCCACCGAGCAGCTGCGCCATAACTGCCTGGAAGGCCGTGATTTGAAAATGGACGCCAATCTCTTATTTCATGATGTCTTCGAACAGCTCCTTCCGCAGAATGCGCAGCACGTGTGATTTCCCTGTGCCGGGCCCTCCGTGCATGCACCATCGCAGCGGGTCACCCATGCCCGCGCCCCCTCGTGCCTCCCCGTCTAGCTCTTGGATCACCCTCTCTGCTACCTGCTTGACCATCTCGAACTGCTTCGCGTTGACAACGCGCCGGCCTGTGTCTTTGCCTGTCCTGAACTCCAGCTTCCTGAGCCACTCTGCCACCTGGTCCGATGTCGCCCCAGCCTGCGTCTCCACCTTCCCAATTCCTTCCACCGCCGCCACTCTGTCGGCCATTGATTTCTCCTCGTTGCGCGACGCCCTTGCTGCGGCCCGCACGGCTTCCAGATCGCAGCTGGCCGCTCTCGGCCACGCGCCCCGGACCTCGCCGAGCGACTTTTCACCCGGGCGCTGGCCCCGCACTTCCTGGGCCCTGGCCATGCCTGCTTTAGAGTTCGCGCAATGGGAACATCCACTCAGACCACCCTCCAGGCCACCGTCATCTTCTCCACTGCCGCTGTCACCGTCGCCGTCTGCACGTTTGCGACCACCGACCCGTGACTTCAGAGCCTCGTCCAGCTCGTCGAATCCAATCTCCAACTCTTCGTCGCTCACGTCCTCGTCACTCCGCGCGCCCTCGTGCTCCGAATCCCTCGGACGCACGCGGTGCGCGCTGAGGAAATTGCCCACGTACCGCGCAGCCTCTTCCGACCGCACTCCGCCGCCCAGCCGCGACACCAAGGCGCCCTCCCACGTGGTCGAGCTCAGGCGGGGCGCCTGCGAAGACCGCGTGCTCGTCTGCCTCTGACTGCCGCAACGTCCACGGGTGAAAGTAAGACGCGACAATCCGCGCCGATCGTTCAGCTTCTCCACTTCGGCTACGCGGCGCCGGCGCCCCGAAAAATGTTGGCGCCAAAGGCCTCTTGTTTCGGACGAGAACCCACGTGCGCCGCAGATGCCGGCAGCCGTCAGTGTCTGGATAAGCCACCCAATCCTTTCCAGCGCCCCCCTTCACCATGTAGTCCACCCCGGGCACTAGCTCTTCTGCCTGCTCTGGATTCCGGCCCCAATCTTTCACTTTCTGCTTTCCTCCCGCTGTCAAGAACGCGTGGTGCCTGTCTCGGTCGGCTTTCGCGCCCCTGATACTGGTCGGGTACGCCGCGAGCACGGGCCTCCAATACGTTGCGAACTCGCACGGCAACAAGTGCCACAGACCGCCCCGCTTCGGGCGCAGTCCGTGCAACATGGCCACGTCCCGGATAGTGACTTCCCGACGCCGCGGGCTTCGCATATCCACCTCCGCGAACAGCGCTTTGCGTCCTCCAGTTGTGCCGTCGGACAGCCTCGCAACCGTCTCGACGTACTCGCGTCCGTAGAAACGGTGACTCACAGGTCTTGATCGACTCTGCCGACGTCGCATCATTCTCCCTGGCGTACGCTCTAAGATTCGCGCACTCCACCTGGCCGCGAACAACACCTTTCCCGTAGGCGTCGCCCATGATCCGCGTCGTCATCCGCTCCACGACGTAGTTCGCGTCCTCCCCGCGCAGCTGCCGGTTGAGCTTCGCGATGCCTTTGGAGCACTCGCGGACTTCATGGAAGGCCATGGGCTGCCGCTTCGTGCAGTAATCGCACGCATACCCTGCCTGGGCGAACTGAGCCATCTGGACCACCTTGATGATAGCTGCATCGTTCTGCTTCTCCACACACCCTTTACCGCACGTGCAGCTCTCGCTTGTGATAGGCAACCTGTACGGCAGCTGCGCGTCCGAATTGAAACGCTGCGCGGCAAGCATGCATGGGTGTGTCCCATTCAGACTCTCATGGTTCATGGGCCCATGCAAACTCCCGATACGGTTTCGCCTGCCTGCCTTCGACATAACCAACTGCGTCGCCAGAACTGGGCAGATCACAACCGGACGGTCGATGAGCTGTGACGTCCGTGGGAAATCTGCCTTACAGAGCTTCGGATTGTCCTGCCGACGACACGCTGGCACGGGCACCCTCGCCCCCGTCTCCGGGTTCTCCAGATGCACGCGGTGCTGCTTGCGCTCTTGAAGGTACGGCACATCCTCGTCCAGGTACCGTCTCTCCCACGCACGCGCTTCTTCCGCCTCTTCCCGCTGCGTTAAGCCCCCCCCCCGCACAGCAGGTCTGATACGTCGGGCGGCACACCAGCCCACACTCAGACTTATATTCTGGCCACGCGGCCTCCGCTCCTGTCAGATGCTTATGCAGGTCGTCTGAGCTGACCCGCGCTGAGTACTCCTGACGACAAACCCGGCGCTTGTACTCCAAGGACGCTTGTACAAACGCCCGCCCCCATCCGTCCGCATTGTTCCGAACGAGTTCGAAGATTCTGTCCAGCGGCGCGTGCTGGCGCAGACACTGGACAAACACCTGACAGTGCGTATGGAGCGCGCCAGTCGACTTCTGCGCTTCAATGGATACATAGCACGCGTCCACCCTGCCGAACATCCCACCCTCCGGCGCGGCGTTGCTGCCGAACAAATCCTGGCACGGGGAACCGTGCTCACCAAGGTTGCGTCCCGGGCAATCCGGGCACGTGCGCAATCCGAAAAGATGCCGCATGGTTGCGTCAACAATCACGCGGAAGCCATCCACGCTTGCCATGGGATCCCGAGCGAGTATCTTCCTGCGCTCTGCCCAGGAAGGAACCTGCGACGAGATCGCAGTTAGCGGGACCTCCAAGCGCACAGCATCTGTCTCTGGAGCGACCCGTGGCCACTCCTGACTCCCCGCGGCCTGTGACGCTGTCGCGTCCTCCATCGCATCGTGGACGGGGTCACGTCGCCGCGTGCGCGACAACCGGACCATGATCATGTTGTGTCCTTCGTCGGGAGAGAAAGTTACAAAAATCGGCGCGCCGTACCGCGCGCGAAGCGCGTTCGTTTCGAACCGCATGACCCGCCGTGTCTCCTGCGCCCCTGGTAGCCGCCGAGACGTGTGCTCGACGTTCGCGAGCAACTTGTGGGCTGCTCTACCTTGGCCCGGGACGAAGCGCACTTCCGTCATGTCTCCCATGACTTTCTGCTTCTTACCGTTCACGTCCTGGTACTTCCCCGCCAAGGCATGGTAGATCTGCTTCGCCCCTTCACTGACCTCCTCGGGCGTGATTTGCGCATCCACGTCCTTCGGGTTAGCTGACACGTACGTACACCGCGTCCTGCTGAGGTTCACCGCCGAACGGAACACCAGATTCCACGACACGAACCCGAAGTGCCAATCGCGCGACAATTGGCTTTCTACGCGACGACTCATGATCCGAACCCACAGCGGCATCTCCACTCGTGGTGCATCTTCAGAACGCCGATACCGTGGACGCTTCAGGAACGCTGGCATGTCGGGCATGCCTGTGCAGTACTTGAAGATGAACGCAAACGTTACACCGAAATACCACGGTTCGAATTGATCTATCATTGTGTTCCCCGTGCACACCCGCATTCGATCCACGCGCTCGTTCTTCTCCAGCGCCTCCGACACCAATCTGACCTCTTCGTTTTCCTTTGGCGGTGCGCCCTCGGTCTCATGATCTGGTTCTCCTGCGCGAGTGCGCTTCGCTCTGGGTTCTTCGTGCCCCACCTCACCCTCGCTGTCCTCTGCGCCCTCGCTGGTTCCGTCGTGCTCGCATCCTGGCGACACCCTCTGTACAAAACTTCGTAAAGCCTCCACGCGTTGCGCGTTGATATCCCCGTCATCAAAGCTGCGCTTTTCGAGGACCACGGCGTTGCCTTTCGTGGCCGACAATACCTCCGCTGCTTCCTCTAACCCGTCCGGACGCGGAACTGGCGTTGCGGCTTTCTGCATCTGTATTTTGTCCAGCGCGTCATCGAGCGGCTCCAGACGCATAGTCTCTGGCGGTACACCATGCTCTGGTCGTTCCATGGTTTTTTGCCTCACCTCTTCCATGCACACGTGCTGATACGCTCGGTGCCCACGCATCTTCGTGCACACGTGCTGATACGCTTCCGTGCACACGTACTGATACGCGCAGAGGGCCCCAGGAGCCCCAAGAGGCACCCAAGAGGCCTGAAGAGGCTGCTTCATACCTACAACCTAGGCGCAGCGGCGGGAAGGCCATTCGATAGAGAGGAGTCCGAGGTGCAACAGAGAATCATGAGTCCAGAGGGCGAGGCTCACCTGGATGTCTCACCTCAACCCTTCCTGTCGTACTCGGAAAGGCGCCCGACAACAAACGAATCAAACATACGTCGCTCAATTGGGGTCGGCGGCAGAGGCGGCAGCCTTATATATATATATAGATATGTGTATATGTGTGTGTGTATATATATATATATATAAGACGGCGACGGGGCTGGACGACAGTGGCTCTCGGACACGCGAGACCGAACGCTGGAAGGAGAGGCGGCAACGTGCTCCGGCAGCGCGTTTCCGGATCATGTTTGGGGGACCTGGGTAGGCAGTTGTGAAGCCTCTCGGAGGCCGTTGTGGAGCCTCTGGAGGCCTCTTCTGGGCCTCTTGGGGGCCTCTTGGTAGCCTTCTGGGCTGTCTTCGGGGACTCTGAGGGCTTCCTGGGAGCATCTTGGGGCGGAGAGCTCGACTGTTCGGTGCGTGTTCCCTCTCTTCGGCCGCTGTTGGCGCTTTCTTGGAGCTCTCTTGGGCTGTCTTGGGCGGGCCTGGGGACAGTCTTAAGCTCTCTTGGGCCGTCTTCGGCCTCTCTTGGGGGTGTCTTGGCCTGTCTGGGAGCAGTCTGGGGAGTCCTGGGCCGGTCTAGGAGCGTCGGAAAGCCGAAACGGCTTGGAAGCCAAAAACATATGAAAACAACATGGAAATCAAAGATTTCGGCCTCTCGGGCCGCTCCTCGGCGGCATCTTCAAGCCTCTTGGCGCGTCTTGGGGGACGTCCTCGGCAACTTCAGACGCATCGCGAGCCGCTGGAGACACCTGGAGGCGGTCTTCGGAGCGTCTCGAAACCGTCTGGGGACGCTGGGACAGCTCTCTTACTCTATAGATATATGTATTACTCTTGTTGTCTCTCTGTACACACACATCTAGATGTCTCCCTCTCCCTCTCTCTTTCACTGCCAACTCCACACACATTCTGTGTGGAGTTGGCAGTGAAAGCGCAGGCCAGGGGGTCGCTGGAAGAGCTCGGACAGCGCCATCGTGCACAACCGCGTGACTCAGTCGCACCCATCCTCGCCCTCGTCCTCATCCCCATCCTCACCCTCATACTCCTCCTCATCATTCCACCCACCGTCAGCATCAGAATCATCATGCTCAGATTCATCACATGGCAGCAAGACAACGCCCACATCATGAGGAACATCATTGGCCCAGTGCTGCGAGCCATACCGTATCGCCAAACTCGCGCATCGTCTTCATCATCATCATCATCATCATCATCATCATCATCATCATCATCATCATCATCATCATCATCATAATCATCATGATCATGATCATGATCATGATCAGCATCATCATCCTCATCACCATCATCATGATCATCATCAGCATCATCCTCATCCTCATTCCCATCATCATCCTCATCCTCATCAGCACCATCATCAGCATCATGATCATGATCATCATCATCACCATCATCATCATCATTGTCATGATGACAATTTGCACCATCTGGGGCAAATCGTCATCCCGGATGTGTTGTTGACGGTCTCGGGACCCGAAAACGGCTCCCAGAAGCTGGAGAAGGCAAAAACCTTCTCGAACCCAGGACCTCGAACCTCGATTCCCCCCTTCCTGCTCGCCAGGAACAATGCTAGGCCACCTCAGACCCCCAGCCGACTCCAAAGGAAGGGAGGAAAGGAAAGGGGACGGGGAGCGAGGAGCGCCAAAAGAGTCCCGACCCAGAACGGCAGTCGAACAAGAGCGTGAGGGCCTCTGCGGTGGCCCGGGGCGGGAGGTGCCACCGCAGGAGGGCCACGGCGCGCATGGCGTCCAGAGGCCGTTTTCTTGGACCGGCGGCGGCGGCGGTCCGAAGTGCGGCTCGTCCGCACCGTCCGTTGTGAGGTTCCTCGGGGCTGTTTGGGAGCCTCTTGAAGCCTCGTTTGGGCCTCCTGGTGCCTCTTGGGGGTCTCCTGCGGCCTCTTGGGGCCCCTTTGGGGCCTCCCGGGGCCCTGTGGAGGCGGGAGGCTCGAATTTCCGGTTCGCGGTTCCCCTCTTGGGGCCCTCTTGGGGCCGTCTTGGGCCTCTCTTCGCCCATCTTGGGCCGTCTTGGGGCCTTCCAGAGCCGACTTGAGGCCCTCTTGGAGGCCTCTTGGGCTGTGTTGGGGCGTCCGCTGGGGTTCTCTGAGCCGTCGTGGAGCGTCGGAAAGCTGAAAAGGCGGGAAAGGCACAATTTGTCCAAAATCTAAAATAAAATAAACGATTTTGCCCTCTTGGGGCCCTCTGGGGGGGCCTCTTGGAGGCCTCTTGGAGCGTCTTTGGGGCCTCTTCGGCCGTCTTAGGATCGCCAGCCCAACGGGCCAAGGCGTGCTAAGATCTCCGGTGCCTGGTTAACAGTATTTCTAGTTCGCGCGCGCGGGGCGGCCCCTGGGGGTCCCCGGACGAAAAGTACCCCGGCAAGGTCGGGCCAGAGATGCCGGAGCCCTGTTACAGGGCCCCAAGACGGGCCAAGAGGTCCCCAAGAAGCCTCCAAGACGGTCCAAGAGGGCCCCGAGACGGCCAAAGATCGCCCGAAGACGCCCAACAGGGCCCCAAGACAGCCCAAGAGGCCTCCAAGACGCCCCAAGGGCCTTCCAAGAGGCCTCCGAAGAGGGCCCCAAGAGGCCAACATCGTTGATGTTCATTGTTTTTGTTCCATGTTTTTTGCGTTCTGGCTTTTTCGGCTTCCGGACGCTCCAAGACGGCCCAAGAGGCTCCCAAGACCGCTCCAAGACGGCCCACGATGCTCCCAAGACGGCCCCGGAACGGCCCAGGAGGGCCCCCAAGACGGCCCAAGTGCCGCCCAAGACGGACCAAGAGGCCCCAAGACGGGCCCAAGAGGGGCTCAAGAGGGGAACCGAGAACTGAAAAATCGAGCCCTCCGCCCCAGAAGGCGCCCAGGAGGCCCCAAAAAGGCCCCAAGAGGCCCCCAAGAGGCCCCCAAGACGCCCCAAGAGGCGCCCAAGAGGCCCAAAAGAGGCCCCAAGAGGCCCCAAAACGGCCCCCAAGAGGCCCCAAAAACTCGGCTAGCCCACAACGGTGCGACAATATGGGCCGGCGGAATGAGCGAAGCGATTAAATAAAATAAGCGATTTTGCCCTCTTGGGGCCCTCTGGGGGGGCCTCTTGGAGGCCTCTTGGAGCGTCTTTGGGGCCTCTTTGGCCGTCTTGGGATTATCTTGGGCATCTTGGGGCCCTCTTGGCGCCCTCCTGGGCCTCTTGGAGCCTGCTGGGCCTGTCGTGGAGCGTTTTTGGGGCACTCTTGGGCCGCCTGGGCTGCTCCAGGGAGGTTCCAGGCCCCCCCCCCGCCCCGCCATGGAAAGTCGAGGCACCTGTCCTGGTGCCCACGGCCTCGCCCCCAAGGATATGTATGTATGTATGTATGCATGCATGCATGCATGACTGTATGTATGTATGTATGTATGTATGTATGTATGTATGTATGTATGTATGTATGTATGTATTTATGAATGTATGTATGTATGTATGTATGTATGTGTGTATGTATGTATGTATGTATGTATGTGTGTGTATGTATGTATGTCTGTATGTACGTATGAATGCATGTATGAATGTATGTATGTATGGGTGTATGTATGTGTATATATACATATATGTATGTAAACATGTATATATACACATATACATGTACATATGCATACACACATACATGTACACATGTATGTTTGGCTGTGTATATATTTGTACATAAATATATGTACATATATACACATATACATATATATGCATATGCTTGCGTGTGTGTATAGATGCAAGTGTCCTCGCACACACATGCGTACATACAGGCATACATACATACATACATACATACATACATACATACACACATGCATACACACAAACAAACAAGCATACAAACGTACATTCATACGTACATACATACATACACACAGTCATACACACATACGTATAGTTATCCATATATATGTGTATCGGCTCATGAATGTCTATTATGTATACATGTATATATGTCTGTGTATATATGTATCTATGTATAAATACATATACCTATACGACCACCCTTCGGGTGATGAGGAGGTTGTGTGTGGGGGGGGAGGGGGAAACCAACGTCTGACTCAACCGATCTCACTCAACAAGTTGCTACGGTACACCACGGGACATTGGTCGATCTCACTATCGATGTTACAATCGACCCCACTCAACGAGACACCACAGGACACACCACGGGACACCTCGGGGGCACCACATCGATCTCATTATCGATCTCAGTATCGATCTCAGCATCGATCTCACTCAACGGGACACCACGGGACACCACGGGACATTTGTCGATCTCACTATCGATCCCATTATCGATCTATTTATTTGGGACACCACGGAAAACTTCGGGGCACCACGTCGATCTCAATATCGATCTCACTATCGATCTCACTCAAGGGGACACCACGGGACACCACGGGGCACCTGTCGATCTCACGATCGATCTCACGATCGACCTCACTTTCGGGGACACCACGGGACACCTGGGGGTACCACATTGATCTCAGTATCGATCTCACTATCGATCTCGCTCAACGGGACACCACGGGACACCACGGGACACCGCGGGACACCGGGGCACGCTGCGAGCCACCGCCGGACGGACGGACGGACGGGGGATAATCATTTGTCTTGACTTCGCCCTAGCAACGGCGGGTTCATTCTTCTTGCGCGCCCGCGCAGCTTCGCCTCGCCCACACGCACGACATAAACGAAACGAAACGATTTCCCGGTTAAGAGTCTCCGTTCCACTACGATCTCACCCCCCAACCTACGATCTCAACCCCCCAGCGGCGGCGGCGTCGACGGCGGCGGCGGCAGCGACGGCGACGGCTGCGGCGACGACGATGATACCAAAACGACGCCGGAGCTCCAAGCAATTTTCACTCGGCACCCCGGTCCAGCAACCACCGACGACCGACGACGACGACGACGACGACGACGACCACGACGACGACGACGGCGGCGGCAGCGACGAATACGTCGGCGACGACGCCGCTGTGTCCCAGTCGCTACCGCTCCAATGCAGGACAAAATGTTCCCGGACCGCTCTGGGAACATGATCGGGGGGATCTCTCTGGCGTAGTGCTGGGCCGTATCGAAGCTCTCTCCATGACGCTTTGGGCCGTATCGGAGCCGTCTTGCAGGCCCCGTCCGTCTGTCCTACTGCTCCTCTCCAAACCCTCGTTCCCTAACCTCCCGATCATGTTCCCGGACCCCCGTCCCTTCCCCCCAGAGCACCGCAGCAGTAGGACAGCGTTCCGAAACGGTGAGAAATCATGTTCCCAGAGAGCGTTCAAGAATATGAATCGTACGTCGTCCAAGGCGCCTCGGAAGGTGCAGGATACTCCTCCAAGGCGCGGAATCATGTTCCCGGACCGCCTTCCGGGAACATGACGGGGACGACCTCCTGAGGGCCTCCAGCGGGCCTCTTGGGGGCCTCTCGGAGGCCTGTTGGGCTTTCCTGGAGGCGTCTTGGGGCGCGCTCTGGGCCATTTTTGGGCATCTTTGGGGCCTCTTGGGGGCCTCGGGGGAGGCTCTTGGGGGCCTCTTTGGGGCCTCTTGGGGCCTCGCGGGGCCCTCTTGGGGCCCGCTGGGCTCGCTTAGGCAATCTTGAAGCCCTGTCGGGGCTCTCCTGGAACCGTCTTGGGCGGTTCCTGGGCCATCTTGGGGCTCTCCTGGGCCGTCTTGGGACGATTTTGGAAGTCTCTTGGGCCGTCATGGGGCGGTCTTGGGGACCTCTTCGGCCGTCTGGGAGCGGTTTTGGGAGACTCTTGGACGGTCTTGGAGCGTCGGAACCCCGAAAAAGCGAGAAGGCCAAAAACCTCGAAACAAAAACGAAGCAAGAATGCCGATTACGGCAGCCCGTGTGCGCCACTGCAGCACGTGCTGCCTGGAGGGCGGCAGGCCCTCTCCAGGATGGAGCCAAGCAAAAATGCCAAGTCAAGAAAATCCGCCGACCCTTTTGGGATCTTTAGGCGCGTGAGATAGTTCCCCCCCTTCACCTTGCCAGGGACCCCAAACTGAAAATGTGAGCACTCCTGTGGCGCCCGGTTTTATTTTTGCATTGGCGCCCTTTGCAAATGGCGACCAAGACGGGCCAACCCCTGGCGCGCTTGGGCGTCTCAGTTTTGAGGGCATTTGCATAAGTGCCCTATGCAAATGGGCGATCGCGCAGGCCAACCCCCCCGGCCGACCCCCGCTAAGCATTAGCGTCCTAACCTAAGAATCACCAGAACGAGCCACCCCTTGGCTGCTCTCGGGAAACTTGGATGCAAATTGCCCATCGCGCGGCCCGCCCCGCCCCGATACCCTCCGCCCGTTCCGAACCCTTGCGGGAGCTGCACCCAGCTGCGCGAGCGCCATGCGCAAGTCGCCGCCACCCCCCTCCACCCCATCAACTCACCCGGGGTCCACTTGGGACGATTTTGGGGGTCTCTTGGGCCGTCTTGGGGCGGTATTGGAGGCCTTTTCGGCCGTCTTGGAGCGGTTTTGGGAGACTCGTGGACGGTCTTGGAGCGTCGGAACCCAGAAAAAACGAGAAGGCCAAAAACCTAGAAAAAAAAATTCGCCGGCCCAACGGGCCAGAGGCGTGCTAAGATCTCCGGTAACTGGTTAACAATTTTCTAGTTCGCGCGCGCGGGGCGGCCCCTGGGGGTCCCCGGACGAAAAGTACCCCGACTAGGTCCCGGCCGGTCCCCGGCCGGGTCCCGGCCGGGTCCCCCCGAGCGCTCCATGAGCGCACCAACAGGGCTCCGAGACGTCCCCGAGAGCCCCAAGAAAGGCCAAGAGGCCCCCAAGAGGCCCCCAAGATGGTACACGAGGGGTCCGACATGCCACAAGATCGCTCCAAGACGCCCAAGATAGCCCCCAGACGCCCCAAGAGGCCTCCAAGAGCACTCCCAATAGGGCCCCCGGAGGCAAAAATCATTGTTTTTCCATAGGTTTTTGAGAGATTTTGGAGCTTCCACCTTTTCGGCTTCCCGACGCCCCAAGACGGCCCAAGAGGCCCCCAAGATCGCCCCAAGAGGGCCCAAGAGGCACCCAAGAGGGCCCCAAGATGGCCCAAGAGGGCTCGAAGACGGCCCAAGAAGCCTCCAAAACGGTCCAAGAGGGCCCCAAGAACGCCCCCAAAGGGGCCCCAGAGAGGGAACACGAAACAACATTTCGAGCCCTCGGCCCTAAGAAGCCCCTACGAGGCCCCTAAGAGGCCCCAAGAGGCCCCCACGGGGCCCTCAGGAGGCCCCCAAGAGTCCCCCAAGCGGCCCCAGGAGGCCCCCCAAATGCCCCCCCGAGCGCCCCAGGAGTCCCCCAAGCGGCCCCAGGAACCCCCAAAGCGCCGCATTGACACCAGGCCCTCGGGCAAACGGCAGACATGAGACTGTATGGGCCGGCGGAATGAGCGAAGCGATTAAATGCCGAAGCAAGAATGCCGATTACGGCAGCCCGTGTGCGCCACTGCAGCACGTGCTGCCTGGAGGGCGGCAGGCCCTCTCCAGGATGGAGCCAAGCAAAAATGCCAAGTCAAGAAAATCCGCCGACCCTTTTGGGATCTTTAGGCACGTGAGATAGTTCCCCCCCTTCACCTTCCCAGGGACCCCAAACTGAAAATGTGAGCACTCCTTTAGCGCCCGGTTTTATTTTTGCATTGGCGCCCTTTGCAAATGGCGACCAAGACGGGCCAACCCCTGGCGCGCTTGGGCGTCTCAGTTTTGAGGGCATTTGCATAAGTGCCCTATGCAAATGGGCG
>CAUYUJ010018284.1:127500-135000 GCA_963575745.1 Prorocentrum cordatum | reverse complement strand
GCAATTCCGCATACCACTTGCATGGTAGCGGAGCTTCGTGGTCGACACGTTGCTCTACGATGAGTGAAGATCATCGGGGGAAGTGCCAAGCTGGGACGGAGACCCAAAGACTTGGCGAACCTACGGGAGGAAGGCCCTCCAGTACCAGGAGGACACTAAACGTGAGGAGCGGTACCTGTGCGGCCCGAGGCTAGAGGCGAAACTCACGGGCCGTGCCGAAACGGCGGTGGAGCGCTGCAAGGCGGGATGGCTATCACGGGCTGATGGCGTAGAGCGGCTCCTGGCGTGGCTGGAGCGACGTTGCTCACGCCAGGCAGCCCCAGACGTGGGCCAGGAGCTGGAGACCTTCCTGATCAAGACGAAACGCCGCAAGATGGAGCCCATGCAGCAATGGACCGACCGCTTCGAGACAGGCTACCAGTACCTGAGGCGTGCGCTGGCGCGCGCACTGGGGCAATCAGCCCCAGTCCCGAGCTCATCGTCAGGGGGAAGGCCGGAGAGACCATTCAGATGGATCCAGGTCGAAGGGGGATGGCCATGGGATGGATCCGAATGGAAGTGGGAGAACACAGACGGTCTACCTGACGACGCTACGGAGACATCCCAGCATTGGAGTGCTGCTGACCCAGACCCCCGACGTCATGATTTGTTCATGACGTCGACCCCCAGCGGTCCCGACCCTCTCCCCATGACCGGCGTTGCATCCTGAGTCGTTTTTTGACAATCCCGAGGCCCGGTGAGGGCCCCCGGAGGCCGAAAATGAAGGAAAACCTTCCGTCATGATTTTTTCATTGCTCGAGGGGGTCTGGGGACCGAGACGCCGAGGCCGAGGAGGAGCTCGGGAATGTCCCGGAGGTTTTCCCAGCGATTGTCCTCGGCTGGCCGATGCTCGCGCGGTCTGGCCTCGACTCGCGCGCGCGCGCGGCGGTCGTGGCCGCGGCGGGGGGCTCGCTGGACGTCAACCTAATTCGCGAGGAGCTGATCTCCAGCTGGGAGGACGACGACTTTGCAGAGAGAGATAGACATTCTAAGTACTCCGGATTTCGTAATAAAAGGGAGGGGGTCTGGACCCTCCAAGACAAGCCATTTCAGACCTCCCCCGTGGGAGAACCCTCCAAAACATCGCCCCCAGACCCCCCAGGCCCTCCAAGATAGCCTGGAAGAGACCCCCCCCAAGACGAGACCCCCCTCCCTTTATTACGAAATCTGGAGTACCTGGGGGCATACGCGGCCCAGCTTGGAGCGGATGATCAGACATGGCTAGACGGTGCCGGATGCGGGAAGTTTCGCAGCTGATCGAGAACCTCCGGAGCCATTCGCGGAGGAGCCAGACCAGGGGGAGCCCAACGACGAGGACATCGAGGCGCACCTGGCCGCGCAGCACGAAGAGGCGGAGGCGCTGGCGGCGATCCACATCGCCCAGCGCACCCTCCGACAGGCCCGCGAGGCTCAGGCGGACAGCCGCCTGAGCATGGGCTTCTACCGTGGAGGACAACCTGATGGCAAGGGAGCTGGCCGTGGATTCCCAGCGGGAATACGTCGGCCGATGCCTCCCCAGTACGGCGCCAGGGGTCAGGTCTTGCCGCCGAACAGAGGGCAAAACAAGTGCGCGAAACGCGGCGGCGCTCACTGGGTGCAGGACTGCCAGGATCGCCGCGACCCCCGGCTCAAGCCGAGGACGGTAAGCCCGCCAGAGGCCAGCGCGAAAATGGCGAACTGCAGAAAGGAGCTGAGCTTCAACCTTGTGGTGTCGATGGTTGCTGAGCAGGAGTCTGGGGACTCGAGATGCGAGGCGATGTTCGCGGACCAGGCGATCCAGGAGGCAATGGGATCGTTGACCCAGGCTGCACGGACGCCATGGGCGGCGAGCGTGCGCTCGACATCCTGGCCCGCAAGAACATGGAGAAATATGGCGACGCGAGGCTGCGGGAGGTGAACCGGGACTACCAGCCGGTCTACAGCTTCGGGAACGGCGAGAAGGAGCGCGCCTACGGCCAGGTGAAGTTCGGCTTCACTGGCGGGGGCATGGAGGGTGACATCTCCATCAACGGCTTCGCGAACGACGTCCCGATCCTCGTGTCCAAGAAGGTGCTGAAGAAGCTTGGAGCCGTCGTGGACTGCGACACGGGAGTCGCGCTGTTCGTGAAGGAGCTCAAGTGTTTATTATTCCACATAACGCGCGTTATGTGGCTGGGTGGGTGGGTGGGGTCGCTGGCACATAACATAACACAGCCGCGCCCGGCCGCTCGAATGGCTGTATGCAAACATTCTGATGCAGCAGCCTATGCGCGCACCACATCGCGCGTGTACACCACAGTGCATGGCGCATGGCAGTGATCACGTAAACCACAGAAACTGCGTATACGATTGTAAACGCGCCATACCACAAAGTTTTTGTCACACCCTTTGCTGCGCCCACAGCAGCACGTTCCGCGCGCACAACGCAGTCGCGCCTGGCCGCTCGAATGCTGGTTGTGCTGGGAGGACTGCCCTTTGTTGCTATTGGTCATAGCACTCATGCAACGACAGGGCCTAGCAGCTGCGAGTGCTACACAACGCCGCAGTGCCCACGAACACCACGCATGCTGATGCAGCAACCTACGCGTGCACAACATCGTCAGCGTACGTCGCAACGCACGGGTGCACAACAGCGCCTGTGTATACAGCTGTCAACGTGCACACCACCTGTAGTACGCCAGCGAAAAAATCGCTTGCGACCCGACAGCCACGACGCGCCTATGTCAAGCGCTACAATAGTTTGCGGTCCGATCAACGCGACGTGCCCGTAAACGGCACAATGCTTTTGACGAGCGCAGCGTCTGTGAAAACCACAGCGCTTGTGAACACCAAAGCGCCTGTCAACGTAGCGCCTGCGAACGCCACAGCGCCCGTGAATGCCGAATCGCCTGTGCACGCGACATAACCAGAAAACGCCACAACCCGTGTGAACGCCACAACGCCTGTGAACACAGCGCGCGCGAGCACCGCAGAGCCTGGGGCCCGGCGGCAATGCGCACGCACTTACAGTACAAGTAGCAGTGGTAATAGCAGTGGTAGTAGTAGTAGTAGTAGTAGTAGTAGTAGTAGTAGTAGTAGTAATAGTAGTAGTAGTAGTAGTAGTAGTAGTAGTAGTAGTAGTAGTAGTAGTTAGTAGTAGTTAGTAGTAGTTAGTAGTAGTTAGTAGTAGTAGTAGTAGTTAGTAGTAGTAGTAGTAGTAGTAGTAGTAGTAGTAGTAGTAGTAGTAGTAGTAGTAGTAGTAGTAGTAGTTAGTAGGAAATTTAACACACACACACACCATAGTAGTAGTAGTGTAGTAGTGGTAGTTTAGTAGTATTAGTAGTATCTAGTGAGTAGTTAGTAGTTAGTAGTTAGTAGTAGTAGAGTAGCAGTAGCAATGGTCGTAGACGTTAGTCGTAGTAGCTTTCGTAGTAATAGTAGTAGTGGTAGTAGTAGTAGTTGTAGTAGCAATAGGGTAGTGTAGTAGTAGTCGTAGTAGTGTAGTAGTTAGGTCTAGTAGTAGTAGTAGTAGTGGTAGTAGTAGTAGTAGTAGATAGTAGGACCCAGTAGTCGTACTAGTAAGCAGTAGTGGTTGTATGTAGTAGTAGTAGTAGTCGTAATGTTGTAGTAATAGTAGTGTATGTAGTAGTAGTAGTAAAAGTAGTAAAAGTAGTAGTAGTAGTAGTGTATTAGTAGTCGTAGGAGTAGTGTTGTGTAGTTAGGTTAGTGTACATAGGTAGTAGTAGTAGTAAGTAGTAGTAGTAGTAGTAGTAGTAGTAGTAGTAGTAGTAGTAGTAGTAGTGGTAGTAGTAGTAGTAGTAGTAGTAGGGTAGTAGTAGTAGTAGTAGTAGTAGTAGTAGTAGTAGTAGTAGTAGTAGTAGTAGTAGGGAGGGAGGAAGGGGAGGAGGGAGGAGGGAGGGAGCGACGGGAGGAGAGGGAGGGCGAAAAGCAACACCAGGACAGATTGCGAAGCTCCCCACAGACGAAGGGGGCCCCCGAAGACCCGTCGAGCCACAACGGCTTGAGCCATGTAAACGCAACAACTCGGAGGTCCGCGCGGGGTTCTTGCGTCGGCGCTGGGCCGCTTAGCGGCGCCCAGGAGGCCCCAAAAAGGCCCCAAGAGGCCCCCAAGAGGCCCCCAAGACGCCCCAAGAGGCGCCCAAGAGGCCCAAAAGAGGCCCCAAGAGGCCCCAAAACGGCTCCCAAGAGGCCCCAAAAGTCGGCTAGCCCACAACGGTGCGACAATATGGGCCGGCGGAATGAGCGAAGCGATTAAAAAAAATAAGCGATTTTGCCCTCTTGGGGCCCTCTGGGGGGGCCTCTTGGAGGCCTCTTGGAGCGTCTTTGGGGCCTCTTTGGCCGTCTTGGGATTATCTTGGGCATCTTGGGGCCCTCTTGGCGCCCTCCTGGGCCTCTTGGAGCCTGCTGGGCCTGTCGTGGAGCGTTTTTGGGGCACTCTTGGGCCGCCTGGGCTGCTCCAGGGAGGTTCCAGGCCCCCCCCCCGCCCCGCCATGGAAAGTCGAGGCACCTGTCCTGGGGCCCCCGGCCTCGCCCCCGAGGATATGTATGTATGTATGTATGCATGCATGCATGCATGCATGCATGTATGTATGTATGTATGTATGTATGTATGTATGTGTGTGTATGTATGTATGTCTGTCTGTCTGTCTGTATGTATGTATGTATGCATGTATGTATGTATGCATGTATGTATGGGTGTATGTATGTGTATATATACATATATGTATATAAACATGTGTATATATATACCCATGTACATGTACATATGCATACACACATACATATACACATGTATGTATGGCTGTGTATATATTTGTATATATATGTACATATATACACATATACATATATATATGCATATGCTTGCGTGTATGTATAGATGCAAGTGTGCTCGCACACACATGCGTACATACAGGCATACATACATACATACATACACACATGCATACACACAAACAAACAAGCATACAAACGTACATTCATACGTACATACATACATACACACAGTCATACACACATACGTATAGTTATCCATATATATATGTGTATCGGCTCATGAATGTATATTATGTATACATGAACATATGTATGTGTATATCTGTATCTATGTATACATACATATACCTATACGACCACCCTTCGGGTGATGAGGAGGTTGTGTGTGGGGGGGAGGGGGAAACCAACGTCTGACTCAACCGATCTCACTCAACAAGTTGCTACGGTACACCACGGGACATTGGTCGATCTCACTATCGATGTTACAATCGACCCCACTCAACGAGACACCACAGGACACACCACGGGACACCTCGGGGGCACCACATCGATCTCATTATCGATCTCAGTATCGATCTCAGCATCGATCTCACTCAACGGGACACCACGGGACACCACGGGACATTTGTCGATCTCACTATCGATCCCATTATCGATCTATTTATTTGGGACACCACGGAAAACTTCGGGGCACCACGTCGATCTCAATATCGATCTCACTATCGATCTCACTCAAGGGGACACCACGGGACACCACGGGGCACCTGTCGATCTCACGATCGATCTCACGATCGACCTCACTTTCGGGGACACCACGGGACACCTGGGGGTACCACATTGATCTCAGTATCGATCTCACTATCGATCTCGCTCAACGGGACACCACGGGACACCACGGGACACCGCGGGACACCGGGGCACGCTGCGAGCCACCGCCGGACGGACGGACGGACGGGGGATAATCATTTGTCTTGACTTCGCCCTAGCAACGGCGTGTTCATTCTTCTTGCGCGCCCGCGCAGCTTCGCCTCGCCCACACGCACGACATAAACGAAACGAAACGATTTCCCGGTTAAGAGTCTCCGTTCCACTACGATCTCACCCCCCAACCTACGATCTCAACCCCCCAGCGGCGGCGGCGTCGACGGACGGCGGCGGCAGCGACGGCGACGGCTGCGGCGTCGACGATGACACCAAACGGACGCCGGAGCCTCCAAGCAATTTTCACTCGGCACCCGTCCAGCAACCACCGAACGGACGACGACCGACGACGACGACGACGACCACGACGACGACGGCGGCGGCGGCCAGCGACGAATACGTCGGCGACGGACGCCGCTGACCAGCCGCTACCGCTCCCACTGCAGGGACAAAATGTTCCTCGGACCGCTCATGGGAACATGATCGGGGGGATCTCTTGGCGTAGTGCTGGGCCGTATCGACACGATCCTCTTTCGCGCTTTGGGCGTTGGAGCCGGGTTGCAGGCCCCCGTCCGTCTGTCCTACTGCTCCTCTCCAAACCCTCGTTCCCTAACCTCCCGATCATGTTCCCGGCCCCCCGTCCCTTCCCCCCAGAGCACCGCAGCAGTAGGAAAGCGTTCCGACATGGTGAGAAATCATGTTCCCGGAAAGCGTTCAAGAATATGAATCGTACGTCGTCCAAGGCGCCTCGGAAGGCGCAGAATACTCCTCCAAGGCGCGGAATCATGTTCCCGGACCGCCTTCCGGGAACATGATGGGGACGACCTCCTGAGGGCCTCCAGTGGGCCTCTTGGGGGCCTCTCAGAGGCCTGTTGGGCTTTCCTGGAGGCGTCTTGGGGCGCGCTCAGGGCCATTTTTGGGCATCTTGGGGGCCTCTGGGGGCCTCCGGGGAGGCTCTTGGGGGCCTCTTTGGGGCCTCTTGGGGCCTCGCGGGGCCCTCTTGGGGACCGCTGGGCTCGCTTAGGCAGTCTTGAAGCCCTGTCGGGGCTCTCCTGGAACCGTCTTGGGCGGTTCCTGGGCCATCTTGGGGCTCTCCTGGGCCGTCTTGGGACGATTTTGGGGGTCTCTTGGGCCGTCTTGGGCGGTCTTGGGGGCCTCTTCGGCCGTCTTGGAGCGGTTTTGGGAGACTCTTGGACGGTCTTGGAGCGTCGGAACCCCGAAAAAGCGAGAAGGCAAAACTCGAAACAAAAACGATTGCATGGAATGCCGATTCGGGCCGTGAGGCCACTGCAGCACGTGCTGCCTGGAGGGCGGCAGGCCCTCTCCAGGATGGAGCCAAGCAAAAATGCCAAGTCAAGAAAATCCGCCGACCCTTTTGGGATCTTTAGGCGCGTGAGATAGTTCCCCCCTTCACCTTCCCAGGGACCCCAAACTGAAAATGTGAGCACTCCTTTAGCGCCCGGTTTTATTTTTGCATTGGCGCCCTTTGCAAATGGCGACCAAGACGGGCCAACCCCTGGCGTGCTTGGGCGTCTCAGTTTTGAGGGCATTTGCATAAGTGCCCTATGCAAATGGGCGATCGCGCAGGCCAACCCCCCCGGCCGACCCCCGCTAAGCATTAGCGTCCTAACCTAAGAATCACCAGAACGAGCCACCCCTTGGCTGCTCTCGGGAAACCTGGATGCAAATTGCCCATCGCGCGGCCCACCCCGCCCCGATACCCGCCGCCCGTTCCGAACCCTGGCGGGAGCTGCACCCAGCTGCGCGAGCGCCATGCGCAAGTCA
>CAUYUJ010018284.1:115000-122500 GCA_963575745.1 Prorocentrum cordatum | reverse complement strand
TGATATGCTAGTATAAGCGACGCGATGCGATGCGATGCCATGACATGCTATGCGATGCGATGCTATGCTATGCTACGCGATGCTCGTCTATGCTGTGTTGTGCGATGCTATGCGATGCTATGCTATGCTCTGCTGTGCGATGCAATGCTATGTTGTAGCTCCAGTTGGTTCCCCTTCCTCACCCCCACCACCACACGCACAACCTCTTTATAACCCGAAGGGTGGTCGTACATGTAGGTATACACTGGCAGGATCTCGCGGCCAGAGATACAACCGCCTCGCGCACACTTGCCTGGAGCGGGGAGGGATGGGGAGGAATCTGGGAGGTGCGGGGAGGGGTGCAGAGTGAGGTGTCTTGTGGGCCTCTTGGACTGTCTCAGAGCGCTCTGGGATCCACAGGCGCCTACGGAGGTCGTCTTGGAGGGCTCTGTGGGACGTTTTGGGGCGATCCTGGGAGCTTCTTGGACCGTATTGGAGGCCTTGTTGGGATGTCTTGCGGCGCTCTTGGGGTTCTCTGAGGCCGTCGTGGACGCTATTAATACAAAGCGCATATGCCCAAAATAGACGTTTCCCAAAGGAATTAGGGCGATGTGTGTTCCTTGCGGCCCTCATAAGTGTCCTCTTGAAGCCCTCTTCAAGCGCTTGGGGGGCCTCTCGGGCCGTCTTGAAGCCATCATGGGCGTCTTGACGAACTCTTGGACCGTCTCGGAAACCTCCTGGACCGTCTGAGGAGCGCCTTCGGGCCCTCCGAAAGCCCCCCGAAGGACCCCGAGGGACACAGTGGGCACCGCGGGGGGAGGGGGGAGTTTGGGAAAAGTGGACAGCCTCGGGCCCTAGGGGTCTGGTCGCGGGGTTCGCATGGTGACGGGCAACTATGATGAGCGCTTGCGCGCTGCAGTCAGATCCACCTTGAGCCAAAATGGCTACGGATGCTCGTGGGGCGTCTTTGGGGGCTCCTGTGGGGCCTCGTGGAGCCTCTAGGAGGCCTCTAGGAGGCCTCTTGGGCTCTCGTAGGGTCTCTTGGGGCCTCCTGGAGGCCTACTGGGGCGGAAGGCTCGAATTGTCGGTTCGTGTTCCCCCTCTTGAGCCCCTCTTGGGGCCCTCTTGAGGCGATCTTGGGCGCCTCTAGGGCCGCCTTGGGGCACTTTTTGGGCCATCTTGGGGGCTCTCTCTATTGCGCCGTCGTGGCGCCCTCTTTGGGTGCCTCTTGGGCCGTCTTGAGCTGGTTCCTGGGGCCTCATGGGCTGTCTTGAACCGTTGGAAGCATGAAACAGCGAGAACACGATCAACCTTCAAAAACCATTGAGGAAACCTACTTGCTTCGCCTCCTGAGTGCCTCGTGGGAGCACTTTTGAGGGCATCTTGGCCATCTTGAAGCTCTCTTGGGCTGTCTTCAAAACCATGTTGGACCAATTTTGGAACGCTATTGTGCGGTCTTGGGCTCTCTCGGACCGGTCGTGGGCCATCAAGGCGCCATCTTGGACGTCTCTCGGCCCTTTTTGACGTTTTTTGGCGCCCCCCGCTGGGCCCGAAACGGTCAGACGAAAAATCAGTGCGCTTCGGAGGGCCCGGGACCCCCTACCCATTATACGTATATATATATATATATATATATATATTCTCATACGCACCTCTCCGAGGGAGTAGAGCTCAGAGGCGATTAATGCGTCCGTCGTTCGCGATTTTTCTGGCCGTTTCGCTCGGGACATCCTCGAAATTCTGAAAATCGGTGGCACCCCTCACGCAGATCGTGACGTCAGGGTCCAAAAACACATAGGATTTCCAACATTTTATCATGAAACCTTCAAAAACACATGGTAATTTCAATGATTTTGACTCCGATTCTCAGAGAATGGCGGTTTCGCCTGAGACATCCTCCCAAAATCGAGCCCCAGACCCCTCCTCGGAGCCTCCTGGGGGCCTCCTGGAACCTCCTGGGGCCTCCTGGGGCTTTCTGGACCCTCTGGTACCCCAGCCCCCGCCTCGGAGCCTCCTGGAGTTCTCCTGGGCCTGCTGAGGCCGCCTGGGGCCTCCTGGGGCCTCCTGGGGCCTCCTGGGGCTTCAGAACTACATGCACACACAGAGACACAAATCACGCCCAACACATCACACGCTAGACAACATAACATACACACACAACACCGACAACACGCAAAAAGCACGCACCACACAAAGCACACATCACACACACACACAACACTCACAATCCTGGGGCCTCCTGGAGCCTCTCCTGGTATCCAAGTCGGGCCTCCTGAGGCTTCCTGGGGGGCCCTGGTACACACATCGCAAGGTGTGCAACCCCACTTGCGCTCGAGTGCGACTTCGCTGTTGCATGTCACTCCTGCTTCAAACGCCCCTTCAGCTTGTTGTATGAGCCTGGGCACACACGTGCCACTTGTATATATATATATATATATATATATACATATACATATATGTGTATGTATATACATGCTTACATATAAATATACTATATATTATGCATACGTAAACCAACACATCATATATTTATATATATATCTATATATATATTATATTATATGTGTGTGTAATATATGTACAAAAATAAATATTCCCTTTTCTATATTTTTATAATCCTGGGGGGTGGGACCCCCCCCCCCGAAATAGGATCCTCCCCAACCGGGACTTCCGGAAACGGGACCCCTCACGAGGATCGCAGCCTCCGAGCGCGAAAATTAGCGCTCTCCGTCCAAAGAGGAAGAAGAGAGGACACGCGAGGCTCCTTGGACCTCCCGAGAGGCTTTCTCGAGGCTCCTACGAAGGCCCAAGAGGGTCCCAAGAGCCTTCCAGAGTCCTCCGAAGAAGCCCCCGAGAGATGAACATCTGTGATTTCCTATGATTTTTCTAAGTTTATTGCTTCTTTGCATGTTCACTGTTCCGACGTGCCAAGACGGCCGAAGACGCCCACAAGACCGATGCCAGACGGCTCAAGAGGCCTCCAAGCGAGTCCGAAACCGGCCCAAGACAGCCCCGACACGGCCCAAGGGGTGCCCCAGACGGCCCCAGAGAGCCCCAAGACGGCCTTCAGAAAGGGCACCCCTCACGAGGATCGTAGCCTTCCAGCGCGAAACTGAGCGATCTTCGTCCGAAGAGGCACCTACGAGGGTACGCGAGGGTCCTCGGGTTGCCTTCAAAGCTTCTTAAAGGTTCCCCCGACAGCTTGAGAAGGCCCCACGAACCTCGCAGAGTTTCTGAAGAAGGCCCCAAGAGATCAAAATCATGAATTTCCTATGGCTTTCCTAAGATTTTGGCTTCGTTGCATGTTCACTGTTCCGACGTGCCAAGACGGCCGAAGACGCCCACAAGACCAATCCCAGAGGGCCCAAGCAGCCTCCAAGCGAGTCCACAGCCGGCCCAACAGAGCCTCCAGACGGCCCAGGCCGTGCCCAAGACGGCCCCAGAGAGCCCCAAGACAAGCTTCAGAGAGAGCTTAAAAGGGAAAAAACATACAATTGCAACGCGCTCGGCTCCCACACGGCCACGCGAGGCCCCAAGCCCCTTCCAGGAGGCCACAAGAAGGGCCACAAGGCGCGCAAAAGGCTTATGATTTCAAGGACTCTGCACCCAGACGCCCACACGAAGCTCCAAGACCCCTCAACGGCTCCCCAGACGTGCCACGAGGCGCCCAAGAGCCGCCAAGAAGCATTCACGTAGTTCCCCCACGACGCCCCACAAGGCCTCTAAGAACCTCCACGAGTTCTCCGAAGAAGGCCTTTATAATCCTGGGGGGTGGGACCCCCCCCCCCCCGAAATAGGATCCTCCCCAACCGGGACTTCCGGAAACGGGACCCCTCACGAGGATCGCAGCCTCCGAGCGCGAAAATTAGCGCTCTCCGTCCAACGAGGAAGGTGAGAGGACACGCGAGGCTCCTTGGACCTCCCGAGAGGCTTTCTCGAGGCTCCTACGAAGGCCCAAGAGGGTCCCAAGAGCCTTCCAGAGTCCTCCGAAGAAGCCCCCAAGAGATGAAAATCAGTGATTTCCTATTATTTTTCTAAGATTTTTGCTTCTTTGCATGTTCACTGTTCCGACGTGCCAAGACGGCCGAAGACGCTCACAAGACCGATGCCAGACGGCTCAAGAGGCCTCCAAGCGAGTCCGAAACCGGCCCAAGACAGCCCCGACACGGCCCAAGGGGTGCCCAAGACGGCCCCAGACAGCCCCGACACAGCCCAAGGGGTGCCCAAGACGGCCCCAGAGAGCCCCAAGGTTTTTTTTTCCTTCTCGCATGTTCGGCTCTCCTGACCTCCGAGACAGCCGCAGATGCCCACAAGACCACCCAAGAGTGCTCAAGAAGCCTCCAAGCGATTCCACGGGGCCCAAGTCGGAACGTTTGAGCGCTCCACACCGGGTTACAGACGTGCCAGGGAGCGTTTCGACGCGTCTTCCGAACGAAGCCCATACATAACGTTCGTAGAGCCTGCCTGTCCCAAAGTCGCGTCAGCGCGCCTCCCCGCGCCCCCCCTGCCTCATACTTTGCAGTATACAGCTGCATTCTGGTCAGAATCCTGGGTTCGCACCCTTTTTTAAGAAATTTGGTTGCGAACCCGGGGTTTCGATAAGTTTCCCTCTGAAGTCCTAATCTTGCATTCCATTTGCCCCTTTCGTTGCTTCGAACACCAAGTTCTCCCACTCCCCCTCCGCAACCTCTGCACATTCGCAATGCGAGCCCGCGAGGACCCCTCGAAGGGACCGCAGGATACCGCGAGAAGCCAGCCGATCCAAAGCTTCAAGGAACAAGATGCATGGCGCGAAGCGCCTATGCAGTCTTGTATATATATGTGTATATATAGATGTGTATATGTTTGTAAACATGTATAAATACATACATACATACATACATACATACATACATACATACATACATACATACATACATACATACATACATACATACATACATACATACATACACACATACATACATACATACATACATACATACATACATACATACATACATACATACATACATACATACATACATACATACATACATACATACATACATACATTACATACATACATTACATACATACATACATACATACATACATACATACATACATACATACATACATACATACATACATACATACATACATACATACATTACATACATTACATACATTACATACATTACATACATTACATACATACATACATACATACATACATACATACATACATACATACATACATACATACATACATAACATACATACATACATACATACATACATACATACATACATACATACATATATACATACATGCACATACATACATACATTTCGGAGGGCTCTTGGGCTGTGTATTGGCAGTGTTGGGCCCATCTGGGGCCACGTTCGGGCCATCAGGGCCGCCTTGGGGCCTCCCGCTCCCGCTGTGGGTGGGGCCCAGCATGGGCCTGTCCTGGGGCTCTCTTGGGCCGTCTGAGGCTCGTCCCAGGCAATTTTCGGGCTCCCTTGGGCAATCTTGGGGCTCTGTTGGAGGTCTTTTCGGCGGTTTGGGGGCGTCGTCGGCTGTCGTAGAGCGCCGGGAGGTCGAAAACGCGAGACACCGAAAAACAGATCAAAAACCAACGGAAATCAAGGATTTGAGCCTCTTCGGGCTCTCGGGATGCTTCTCGGAGCTCTCTTGAGGCCTCTTGGAGGCCTCTTGGGCTGTGTAATTGCGGTCTCGAACCCATCCTGGACCACGTTAAGGCTATCTGGGCTGTCTTGGAAGGGCTTGTCGAAGTCCCCGAGGGCTTCTGGGAGCTCTCTGGGACAGTCTGGGAGCTCCAGGGCCGCTCCAGGGTGCTCTGGGAGCGGACTGGGGAACCCTGGTCCTCCCATGCCCTGTCGTGGTCGCGGCCCCGGTCGCCCGGGCCTCGTGCACGGGGATACCTACATCTCTCTCTCTCTCTCTCTCTCTCTCTCTATATATATATATATACACATGGACATATACATATACGTCTGCATACACATATACATGTCCATATGCATCTACATCTACATCTACATCTACAGCTACATCTACATATGACATACATGTAACTATAGATGTACATACTCATTTACATATACGTCTACATATACATATACGTATACAAATACATATACATGCCCATGTGTAAATACATATACAACTGCAGATACATATACGTATACATATACGTATACATACACATCTACATATACATAAGCATATGTACATACGCATACCTAAACCTATACATATACATACACATATACATATAATGAGTCATACGCATATGCATGCATCTATATTTGAAAATAATATCATATAAATACAAATGCATATGCCTATGTACAGATGCACCTATACACAACACCTTGCATACATATATATATATACATATATCTGGATATATATATATATATACATATTCACGTGTATTACATGTACATGAACATGAATATATACATACACCTATACAAGTACATTTACATCAACACGTGCATACACATATACTTGTACATATACATGTACATATACATGCACATACATATATATACAAACATACCTATGAATATGCACATGCAAATACATTTACATTTACATATACATGTACTTACGCATATACATGTACATGTGCATATACATATACATATACATACAAGCACACATATACACATACATATACATATGCATATACATTTACATATCCATCCCCATCCGTATCCATCCATCCATCCATCCATCCATCCATCCATCCATCCATCCATCCGTTCATCCACCCATCCATCCATCCATACATACAGACATGCATACATAAATACATACATTGGAAGCCCCTTGGGGTCTGCTTGGGGGCCTCTTGGGGACAAGCTCGGTGCGAAGACGAAAAACACGAATCCGGTTGACATGTACGATTTCCGAAGAGAACGGGGCCAATTTTGCCTCTCGGGGCCCTCTGGGAGGTCAAATTGCACGGGTTATGAGGCGTCTTGGAGGCCTCGTGTTGGCTGCTTGGGGCCTCGTGGGGGTCTCGGGCGCCCTCTTGGGGGGTGTTGGTCATGTATGTACGGAGAGATATGCTGCTGCTCAAGCACCAGGCAGATGCTGAGAGTTGCGGCACCGCAACGACGGGGTACCAGGCTCAACTCGTCGGCATCAGGCAGCCAGCTGGGTGGATTCGAGCACCCACGCCTGTGGAGAAATGACCAGGCGGAGTAGCCAACCCTCTCTAACCATATGGCGAATATGCGCATATCTCTATATATATGTATATATATATATATGTATATGTATCTAAATGAGACAGCATACTACAGCATAGGTTGGCATGTTTCGATATGCAGGGGCGGGGATTCTGATTCGCATGCTCGACCGCTAACTCCATACAACGAGCAAATCAGATATGCCCCCTTCAAACGAAGCGGCCCCGACACGCCAAGACCATGCCGTCGCAAACTAAGCTCCCTCTGGCCTGCAGGCCGCAGCCCCTGACGCAGACCGAGAACTCCTCT
>CAUYUJ010018284.1:87500-110000 GCA_963575745.1 Prorocentrum cordatum | reverse complement strand
GGTCTCTTGGCATGCTTCTCGGGCGCCTCCTGGAGCCAATGTTAGTGCCCCTGGGGGCCTGTTGGGAGCCGCCTGTGCAGGTCTGGTTCGGAGCAAGCCTGAGCATGGAGATGAGAGATTATAAGATGAGTGAGTGAGGTGCTTTGTAGGGCCAATCCATGTGTGTGCTGCTGCCCTTTTTGGCCCTAGCGCCCCCTCGCTTGCGCTCAGAGGCGCGGATAGACATGGAAGCTCGACGAGTCGAGCTTGAGCTTGAGGAGTTCAAGGGAAAGAGCTAGAAGAAGATACCACTGCGCAATTCCGCATACCACTTGCATGGTAGCGGAGCTTCGTGGTCGACACGTTGCTCTACGATGAGTGAAGATCATCGGGGGAAGTGCCAAGCTGGGACGGAGACCCAAAGACTTGGCGAACCTACGGGAGGAAGGCCCTCCAGTACCAGGAGGACACTAAACGTGAGGAGCGGTACCTGTGCGGCCCGAGGCTAGAGGCGAAACTCACGGGCCGTGCCGAAACGGCGGTGGAGCGCTGCAAGGCGGGATGGCTATCACGGGCTGATGGCGTAGAGCGGCTCCTGGCGTGGCTGGAGCGACGTTGCTCACGCCAGGCAGCCCCAGACGTGGGCCAGGAGCTGG
Source organism: Prorocentrum cordatum (assembly GCA_963575745.1). Taxonomy (NCBI): domain Eukaryota; class Dinophyceae; order Prorocentrales; family Prorocentraceae; genus Prorocentrum; species Prorocentrum cordatum. Next base: position 109,365 of record CAUYUJ010018284.1, on the reverse strand, counting down.
AGACCTTCCTGATCAAGACGAAACGCCGCAAGACGGAGCCCATGCAGCAATGGACCGACCGCTTCGAGACAGGCTACCAGTACCTGAGGCGTGCGCTGGCGCGCGCACTGGGGCAATCAGCCCCAGTCCCGAGCTCATCGTCAGGGGGAAGGCCGGAGAGACCATTCAGATGGATCCAGGTCGAAGGGGGATGGCCATGGGATGGATCCGAATGGAAGTGGGAGAACACAGACGGTCTACCTGACGACGCTACGGAGACATCCCAGCATTGGAGTGCTGCTGACCCAGACCCCCGACGTCATGATTTGTTCATGACGTCGACCCCCAGCGGTCCCGACCCTCTCCCCATGACCGGCGTTGCATCCTGAGTCGTTTTTTGACGCTCCCGAGGCCCGGTGAGGGCCCCCGGAGGCCGAAAATAAAGGAAAACCTTCCGTCATGATTTTTTCATTGCTCGAGGGGGTCTGGGGACCGAGACGCCGAGGCCGAGGAGGAGCTCGGGAATGTCCCGGAGGTTTTCCCAGCGATTGTCCTCGGCTGGCCGATGCTCGCGCGGTCTGGCCTCGACTCGCGCGCGCGCGGCGGTCGTGGCCGCGGCGGGGGGCTCGCTGGACGTCAACCTAATTCGCGAGGAGCTGATCTCCAGCTGGGAGGACGACGACTTTGCAGAGAGAGATAGACATTCTAAGTACTCCGGATTTCGTAATAAAAGGGAGGGGGTCTGGACCCTCCAAGACAAGCCATTTCAGACCTCCCCCGTGGGAGAACCCTCCAAAACATCGCCCCCAGACCCCCCAGGCCCTCCAAGATAGCCTGGAAGAGACCCCCCCCAAGACGAGACCCCCCTCCCTTTATTACGAAATCTGGAGTACCTGGGGGCATACGCGGCCCAGCTTGGAGCGGATGATCAGACATGGCTAGACGGTGCCGGATGCGGGAAGTTTCGCAGCTGATCGAGAACCTCCGGAGCCATTCGCGGAGGAGCCAGACCAGGGGGAGCCCAACGACGAGGACATCGAGGCGCACCTGGCCGCGCAGCACGAAGAGGCGGAGGCGCTGGCGGCGATCCACATCGCCCAGCGCACCCTCCGACAGGCCCGCGAGGCTCAGGCGGACAGCCGCCTGAGCATGGGCTTCTACCGTGGAGGACAACCTGATGGCAAGGGAGCTGGCCGTGGATTCCCAGCGGGAATACGTCGGCCGATGCCTCCCCAGTACGGCGCCAGGGGTCAGGTCTTGCCGCCGAACAGAGGGCAAAACAAGTGCGCGAAACGCGGCGGCGCTCACTGGGTGCAGGACTGCCAGGATCGCCGCGACCCCCGGCTCAAGCCGAGGACGGTAAGCCCGCCAGAGGCCAGCGCGAAAATGGCGAACTGCAGAAAGGAGCTGAGCTTCAACCTTGTGGTGTCGATGGTTGCTGAGCAGGAGTCTGGGGACTCGAGATGCGAGGCGATGTTCGCGGACCAGGCGATCCAGGAGGCAATGGGATCGTTGACCCAGGCTGCACGGACGCCATGGGCGGCGAGCGTGCGCTCGACATCCTGGCCCGCAAGAACATGGAAAAATATGGCGACGCGAGGCTGCGGGAGGTGAACCGGGACTACCAGCCGGTCTACAGCTTCGGGAACGGCGAGAAGGAGCGCGCCTACGGCCAGGTGAAGTTCGGCTTCACTGGCGGGGGCATGGAGGGTGACATCTCCATCAACGGCTTCGCGAAGGACGTCCCGATCCTCGTGTCCAAGAAGGTGCTGAAGAAGCTTGGAGCCGTCGTGGACTGCGACACGGGAGTCGCGCTGTTCGTGAAGGAACTCAAGTTTTTATTATTCCACATAACGCGCGTTATGTGGCTGGGTGGGTGGGTGGGGTCGCTGGCACATAACATAACACAGCCGCGCCCGGCCGCTCGAATGGCTGTATGCAAACATTATGATGCAGCAGCCTATGCGCGCACCACATCGCGCGTGTACACCACAGTGCATGGCGCATGGCAGTGATCACGTAAACCACAGAAACTGCGTATACGATTGTAAACACGCCATACCACAAAGTTTTTGTCACACCCTTTGCTGCGCCCACGGCAGCACGTTCCGCGCGCACAACGCAGTCGCGCCTGGCCGCTCGAATGCTGATTGTGCTGGAAGGACTGCCCTTTGTTGCTTTTGGTCATAGCACTCACGCAACGACAGGGCCTAGCAGCTGCGAGTGCTACACAACGCCGCAGTGCCCACGAACACCACGCATGCTGATGCAGCAACCTACGCGTGCACAACATCGTCAGCGTACGTCGCAACGCACGGGTGCACAACAGCGCCTGTGTATACAGCTGTCAACGTGCACACCACCTGTAATACGCCAGCGAAAAAATCGCTTGCGACCCGACAGCCACGACGCGCCTATGTCAAGCGCTACAATAGTTTGCGGTCCGAACAACGCGACGTGCCCGTAAACGGCACAATGCTTTTGACGAGCGCAGCGTCTGTGAACACCACAGCGCTTGTGAACACCAAAGCGCCTGTCAACGTAGCGCCTGCGAACGCCACAGCGCCCGTGAATGCCGCATCGCCTGTGCACGCGACATAACAAGAAAACGCCACAACCCGTGTGAACGCCACAACGCCTGTGATTTGGAGTCCCCAAACGGTGCGGTGACGGACCGTGCGGTGACCTCGAAATCCCCCCAGACCTCACCGCACGGTCCGTCCCCGCACGGTTTTGGGACCTCGGAGGCCCCCGTCGCCCGAGACGTCCTCGGAGAACGACCCGAGTCCCAAAACCGTGCGGTGAGCCCGAATCCCCACCGACTCACCGCACGGTGTGGTCACCGCACCGTTTGGGGGCCCCCGAGAACACAGCGCGCGCGAGCACCGCAGAGCCTGGGGCCCGGCGGCAATGCGCACGCACTTACAGTACAAGTAGCAGTGGTAATAGCAGTGGTAGTAGTAGTAGTAGTAGTAGTAGTAGTAGTAGTAGTAGTAGTAGTAGTAGTAGTAGTAGTAGTAGTAGTAGTAGTAGTAGTAGTAGTAGTAGTAGTAGTGGTAGTTTTAGAAGTAGCTTTAGAAGTATGTGTAGTAGTTATAGTAGTAGTAGTCGTAGTAGAAGCAGTCGTAGTAGTAGTAGTAGTAGTAGAGATAGTAGTAGTAGTAGTAGTAGAGATAGTAGTACTAAGCAGTAGTGTAGTAGGTAGTAGTAGTAGTAGTAGTAGTCGTAGTAGAGTAGTAGTAGTAGTATAGGTGGTGGTTAGTTAGTAGGTATAGTAGTAGCAATAGTGGTAGTCGTAGTAGTAGTCGTAGTAGTAGTAGTAGTAGTAGTAGTAGTAGTAGTAGTCGTAGTAGTAGTAGTAGTAGACCCAGTAGTAGTACTAGTAGCAGTAGTGGTAGTAGTAGTAGTAGTAGTAGTAGTCGTAATAGTAGTAGTAGTAGTAGTAGTAGTAGTAGTAGTAAAAGTAGTAAAAGTAGTAAAAGTTGTAGTAGTAGTAGTAGTAGTAGGAGTAGGAGTAGGAGTAGGAGTAGTAGGAGTAGTAGTCGTAGTAGTAGTAGAAGAAGTAGTAGTAGTAGTAGTAGTAGTAGTAGTAGTAGTAGGGAGGGAGGAAGGGGAGGAGGGAGGAGGGAGGGAGCGACGGGAGGGGAGGGAGGGCGAAAAGCAACACCAGGACAGATTGCGAAGCTCCCCACAGACGAAGGGGGCCCCCGAAGACCCGTCGAGCCACAACGGCTTGAGCCATGTAAACGCAACAACTCGGAGGTCCGCGCGGGGTTCTTGCGTCGGCGCTGGGCCGCTTAGCGGTGCTTCCGGGGGAACGCGGTCCGGCGCCGTTCCAAGAAACCCGCGCGGACCTCCGAGCTGTTTCGTTTATGTCGTTTGGTTCTCTACGTAGGCACGCCCCGGCGGGCGACGCCTGGTTCCATAATCGTGGTTCGATTGATTTCGTCTCCGCCATGCAAGGCACGCCCCAACAGTATTTCCATAATCGTGGTTCGATTGATTTCGTCTCCGCCATGCAAGGCACGCTCCTACATGATACGTTTCCGGCGTATCAGGAGGGCCCCAGGAGGGCCTCAAGCGGCCCCCTGAGATGTGCAACGGCCGTTACACATCTCAGGGGTCATTGTGGGGCCGTCTTGGGGCCCGCTCGGGGCCCTCTTGGGGCCGTCTTGGGCCCTGATGAGCCCCCTGCGCCGTCTGGAAGGAGCCCAAGAAGGCCTCCAGAGGGCCCCGAGAGGGTCCCAGGAGGCCCCCAGAGATGTGCAACGGCCGTTGCACATCTCAGGGGTCGTTGCGGGGCCCGTTCGGGGCGCTCTTGGGGCCATCTTGGAGCTCTCTTGAGCCCCCTGCGGGCTTCCTGAGCCGTCTGGGAGGGGCCCAAGTAGGCCCCAAGAGGGCCGCGAGAGGGTTCCAAGAGGCCCCCAGAGATGTGCAACGGCCGTTGCACATCTCAAGGGTTGTCTTGGGGCCATATTGGGGCCCGTTCGAGGCCCTTTTGAGGCCATCTTGGAACCCTCTTGAGCCCCCCGCGGGCTTCGTGGGCCGTCTGGGAGGGGCCCAAGAAGGCCCCAAGAGGGCCCCGAGAGGGTCCCAAGAGGCCCCCAGAGATGTGCAATGGCCGACGGCTGTGCTGTGCTAGGCCGTGCTGAACTGCGATGTGCCATGCCGCGATCGTGCTCTACATAGCGTTGTGAATCGAGTCCTCTTTGCATCCGAGTCCTGACCGAACTGATCTGGATCTTAAGCTCGAGCTGCCTGAGCAGATGGTAGCTGTTCCAGAACTAATCGACAGGGGGACATGCCAGGAGGACGCGCCGCGGAACGTCCCAAGGGACGCGCCAGGCGACGTGCCAGGGGACGTGCCATGGGCACGAACCGCGGGACGTGCCAAGGGGACGCGCTACGGAACGTGCCAATGGATGTGCACCGCGCGATGTGCCAGGGGGACTCGCCACGGGACGCTCCGCGGAACGTGCCAGGCAACATGCCAGGCTGCAATGCTAAGGGTATCGATATTGATGTACCGTGCCGAGGGCTGTGCTGTGCCTGGGCGACCTGGACACGTGAAAACACGCGTTTCGCTCAAGACGTTTTCAACACATCCTCATGCTAGACATCCGCCTGGGCAACCTGGACACGTGCAAACAAGCGTCTCGATCGAGACTTCCTCGACACATCCTCATGTTAGACATCCGCCTGGGCGACCTGGACACGTGAAAACTAGCCTCTGGTTCGAGACATCCTCAACAAATCCTCATGCTAGACATCTAACTGGGCAACCTGGAGGCGTGAAAACCAAGCGTCTCGCTCGAGACATCCTCAAGACCTGGGCACGTGAAAACAAGCATTTCACTTGTTGTTGTCTTGTTTTGTCTTTTGTTTTTGTTGCCGCACTGTCTGGCAACCAGGGAGCAAATCAGTTACCAGACGGCGAAGCAGTCGACGCGCCAAATGCGTGCCAACCGCGAGCTGCGCCAAACGCGCGTTGAGGATGTAAACGCGGAGTTGTGGATGTTGATGAAGGTACTTGCTCACTCCAGAAGATGGGATGTATGGATATATACGTCTTAGGTGCTATTATTTCGGTTGGAGTTGGAGCAACACGCAGCAGACAAAGTCTGCGGTGCGAGCGGCAATGGGCCCCCCTGCTGTATGCGGGTGTATCCAACTGTCGCCTCACACTTCTGCAAGCCTACACTCCCTGGGTCGGCTGCCACGGACCGCCGTCACGGCACACTGTCTGCAGTGCGAGCGGGAATCATGCCCCCTGCTATTTGCGGGTGCATGCCGCTCTGCCATCACAACTCGCGCAGCAAAGTTACGCGCTAACTCACTACACCAAATGGCGATGATGAGAAGGCAGCGGAGGCGCAATGCCACGAAAAGAAAGGAGATAATTGAAGAATTGTGGGGACTCTGGGGGCATTCATTGCCGTGTTGGTGCTATCTTGGTGTGTGTGTGTGTGTGTTTGTGTGTGTGTGTGTGTTTGTGTGTGTGTGTGAACAAAGAAAATGACGCCCGGACCCCACATTTGCGGTTTGCGGTCGAGGCGCCGGCCCCCGGCCCTCGGACCCAGTCCCCCGTTATATGTATAATCCTGCACCACGGCAGGGCACGCGGGCTCAATAGCCGATTGCGGAGGAGCCCTGTCGATGCGGAGCTTGACCATCCGGACCCGCCGATAGGGATATCATCTTCTGGCACCCTGCCTCGAGCGTCGCAGCCTCCGTGTAATCATCCTCACCCCGCAGCCCTCCGATATGAAACCCAGCACGCCGAAGGTTCTTAAGGAATACGTTCAAATACTGCTGCCCCTCGCCAGTGTGACAGTGGACGATTTTAAGCTCCACCGGCCCGAAGTTCACCCTCTTCGGCTTGTTGTCGCGCGCGCCGCGAAAGTTGAAGTGGAAGCCTCCGGGCTGCGCCTTGTCTGCCCACGTCCCTGTGACCTTGACCTCCTGGAAATAAATATCCGAACATCGAGATCCCAGTCGACGTGCGTCGACGTGCGTCGGCCCTGGAAATGTGCAATGGCCGCTGCACATCTCCAGGGGTCGTCTTGGAGCCGTCTTGGTGCCCTCCCGGAGCCATCTCGGAGCCTCCTGGGAGCCTCTTGGTGCCTCAAGGGGGCTTAAAGGGGCCCCAAGAGCGTTCGAAGAGGGCCTCAAATATGGTGTGCAATTGCGCACCGTCAGACCTCAAATATGGTGTGCAATTGCGCACCGTCAGACGCCTTCTCGGAGCTCTCTTGGGGTCCTCTTGGGGCCTTCTTGGGATCCTCTCGGAACTTTTTTGGGCCCCCACTGGTCCCTCTTAGGGCCTTGTTGGGGCCAGTTTTTTTTTGGGGGGGTTCAAGAGAGCCCGGAGGTCCGCGGGGATCTCCGGAGGTTTGGAGGGCCCGAGGGTGCCTAAATTACATGGACATACGTACATCGTGCAGGACATACTTACATCGTGCAGGTGTGATGGCCAGTGCAGTTGGTTGAGGCTGTAGGTGAGGCCTCTCCTTCCTCCTTCCTTCTAGGCCTCCTCTTCCCGCCTCCCCGTCTCTGCCTGTCCACACTCCCGGAACGAAGGGCTGAGAGCGAGATGAATCCGCATCACCTCAGGAAGGCTTTGAACGAAGCAACGCCAGCCATTACTCAATTTACCGTCAACCGTGATTGCTGACGCATGCGAGCACGGTGCCTGTACCACACGCGCGCCGGAAGGATAATTCCCCCCATGCCAGTGATGCTGGTTCCCAATGCAATGCAACTCCCTCCTCCTCCTCCTCGCCGTCTGCTTTCTTCTCCTCCTCCGCCTACCCCTCGCCCTCCTCGCCCTTTTTCTATGGAGCGCGGGCGGGCCCGAAGACGCTGGTGACCGTCTCCAAAGAAGAGACGCTACTGAGCAGCCGCCCGCCTGGTAGGACCGCGTCGGGCGTTCCCGACGGGCGGCTCGCGCCAGAACGGCCCCAATCGACACTACGCGGGCGGACAAACTTCCCCCCCCCCCCGAGGTCGCCGCCGAGTCTGCACGACAGCTGGAATGTAATCCGCCGCCGCGCCTGCACAGCAATGCCGTGTTAGAAAGCCCGTGGACTGTCTGGCTGGGTTTATATTTTCTTCTGGACGACCCTCCCCGCTACTAACGTCGGTACGAATGCACCCCTGTGCCTGTATACACATCCAACATGTACATCGCTGCGCCTGCGTACACCACAAAGCCCGTGTACACCTCCAGGGCACGGCCCCATACCCCCGTTGCCTGCGCGGACAACAGTAATTATCTTTGCGTACGACAATGCTGGACACCACCGCGCCTGTGTGCACCACAATTGCCGCCGCAGCCGGCGTGTGCGCTATGCACGCCGAACTGCTCGTTGTTTCCACTGCTGGGTGTGCCGCCGCGCCTGCGTGGGTGCCACATCAGCCTGCGCGCGCCACGCGCCTCTACATACCACAAGCAAATGCCTGCGCACGCTGCAAACACGTTGCGCGCGCACTACGAACAGCATACCTGTGCGCTAAACAACACGCGCTGCTGCAACGGGGGTGGGTGGGGCGGCGGGCGTTATGTTATCTACTGGGTGGGTGGGTGGGTTGGAGGCCACATAACGCGCGTTATGTGTTCGAGTATAAAAACTTGAGCTCCATCGTCATCATCACCATCACCATCACCATCATCATCAGCATCACATCCACCATCATAAACATAATCATCATCACCACCCTCATCATCATGACCAACACCATCAGCACCAACATAATCTTCGTCGTCATCATCATCACCACCACCATACTCATAACAATCATCGTCGTCATCGTCACGCGAGCGCTCTCTCGCATGACGTGGCTTGCACTGCTACGTTATTGGAGCCCCCTGGGAACCCTCGGCCTCCGAAGCCGCGCTGCAGGGCCCTAAGAGGATCTCGGGACAGCTCCATAAAGACCCGAAGAGGGCTCCAGAGGGCCCTCGGGAGCAGTGATGGGCAAGTCACGCGCGCGCTCTCTCGCGTGACTTCACTCTCACAGCTATTGAAGCCCTCTTGGAGCGCTCCCAAGCCGCGGTGGAGAGGCCCAAGATGTTCTCGAAAGGACCGCAGGAAGGCACTTCCTGAGTCATTTTGGAGCCCTGGGGTTCTGCACCTGCAGCATGAATCCAAACGGGATGGCAGTCAACTGAGCAATATCGCCGGCGATGATCCGAAAACCTGCATCGTGCCAAAGCGTGTGGCTGCAACCAGGCCATTAGGGCATCTGGGTCGCCCCAAAAAAGACGTGCTCTGAGACATGGCACTGGGCTTGCGGAGGTCGCTGTCGAATTCCTGCAGGAGCTCGGATTTCACCCTGTCGTGTATGTGTATGTACACGTCGTTCATGTCTAGTCGTGCTCATTTCTAAGTGTGCTTGTTTCTAATTGTTTGTGGCCCCCTAGTGGCCAGTAGGAGGCCCAGGATAGAACAACTAGAAGAGACAGGATCTTGGCCCCCCAAAAAATCAGAGACCTCGAGGAATTCGAAATGAAGCATGTGTATGTCTATGTATGCGGCTCGTACGCACTTGTAAGGCGATGGGACCCAATTCTGCAGCGTAGCTCTCCGCGGCAGGAGGCAATCCTGCCCGATCCGAAGGCAGCTGCTGCAAGGTCCAGCTGCTATATCCGCCACCGTGCTGCGAAACACGGGGGGCCTCGTGCCTCGCACCGGGCGCGCCGACCCGAATACGCGGGCGCAAAGGACATCTTGATATAAACCTGCTGCGGATCCGAGCAGGACGGCGGTCAACTGAGCAATATCGCCGGCGATGATCCGAAAACCTGCATCGTGCCAAAACGTGTGGCTGCAACTGGGCCAGTCTGACATCCGGGCAGCTGCATAGGAAGCTTCTCTGCGAGTCCACAAAGATATTCCTTGGATCGCCACAGGGGGATCTGGGGGCCTCTGGGGCCGTCGTGAAACGTAACACTTCGTCAAAAACCGATGAACAAACGATGAATGTTGTTTCTTGGGGCCGTCGATCGAGTGCTCTTGGGGTCATCTAGGGTCGTCTGTATTCCCATGATACATATATATATATACTAGAACCATCGCGCGCGCTTCGCGCGCGCTCAGGTTCAACCTCAGACCCGGGCAACGTCTGAATGCCGGATTGTGCTGCTGGACAGCAGGGTGGCATGATGCTCATGTGAGCGGCAGTCTGCTTTAGACAACCAGGGAACCGAAGGCCCCGAGCAACATCAGCCGCGGCATCACCAACACCATAAGCAATGGGGAAGACGCCCGAGACGACGGAGAATGAGGCCGAGGTGGGACCCGCCGAGTCAACCGGACGAGAAGGGATGACGAAACAGAGTCCCAACGGCCCTCGCGGGCGTGAGACGTCAAGGAAGCTCGTTCTGCGAACCCCCTCGTTCCTTTCGGGGCGGGGACCTTCCCCTGCCGCCTACCCCTACACCCTCCCCCTGGACGAGGGCGTATGGCGGGCCGGTCGAGCGTCAAGGATGGCCCCAGAAGGTTCCAAGAAGGCCCCCAGGAGCCCAAAGATGGGCCTCAAAGATCGTTCAAAATTGCCGCGTGGAGGAGGGATGCAGAAACACAAAATCCTCCTCGTACGCCTTTGTGTCGCGTGGAGGAGGACTGCGCAGTGAAACAAAGCCTCTCGCACGCTGAATGCCGCGTGAAGGAGGGCTGCAGAAAGACGATATTGCTCTTGTGCACGGATTGCCGCGTGGAGGAGGGACGCAAAGAGACATAATCCCCCTCGTGCACATTTTTGTCGCGTGGAGGAGAACTGCGCAGTGTAAAGAAGACGTTTTTTTTTTGTCTCTCTCTCTCTCTCTCTCTCTGAATGCCGCGTGAAGGAGGGCTGCAGAGTGACGATCTCCTCTCGTACACGGGTTGCCGCGTGGATGATTGATGCAAAGAGACTAAATCCCCCTCTCTTGGGCAGTCTTGGCTGCTCTTGGCCAGTCTTCAGGCTCTCCTGGGCCGTCTTGAGGTTCTTCTCGAGGCCTCTTCAGCGGTCTTGGGGCGTTCTTCGGGGCGTATTCGGCCGTCTTCGAGCGTTGGAAGCTCGAGAACGCGAGAAAGCGAAAAACATTTGAACAAAGAAATCAAGGATATGGGCCTCGTCGAGCTCTCTCGGGACGCCTCTCGGAGCTCTCCTTGGAGGACTCTTGGGCTGTGTATTGGCCGTGTTGGGCCCATCTGGGGCCACATTGGGGCCATCAGGGCCGTCCTGGAGCGCCTTGGGGCCTCCCGCTCCCGCTCTGGGGCCCAGCTTGGGCCTGTCCTGGGGCTCTCTTGGGCCGTCTGATGCTCGTCCCGGGCAATTTTCGGGCTCCCTGGGGCCGTCTTGGGGCTCTTTCGGGGGCCTCTTCGGCGGTCTTGGGGCGTCTTGGGGGCGTCGTCGGCTCGGAGGCCCTGGAACGCCGAAACCGTGTAAAAACACAGGGAAAGTAAGCCCCGGACCGCCCATGGAGAGCGCAGGCACACTCCTGGCGAGCTCGGAGGCCCTGGAACGCTGAAACCCTGTAAAAACACATGGAAAGTGGGCCCCGGACCCCCCATGGAGGGCGCAGGCACACTCATGGCGGCCTGGCCCCTAAACTTGTGTAGTTATATATAATATATATATATATATAATATATATATAATATATTATATATTAAATATATAAACCTCCATCGCTGCCAAGGAGCCTGTGGCAATACATAGGCTCTAGAGAGACCCCGGGAAGCATCCGCGAGGGCTCTGACCCACAACCCAGCACGGTGGCGGGATGGGCCGAAGGCCATCAGATCCGCCGCCGCCTGTTGGCTTGCCACAGGGGTGCCCGGCGTGCTAGACCCGTTCGATTTTGGTTTTGGTTCTTTTCCAAAGAACTCCCTCTGGAGCTTCGGCCCGTCCCGCCGGCCACCCGAAGAGACCACCACAAACTGCACATGTCAATGCCTTTCATGACCAAGATGGCCGCACATGGACTCCAAGATGCCTCCAAGACGGGCAAGATGGCCCAAGATGGCTTCCAAGTCCGCCTAAGATGGTCGAAGATGGCTTCCAAGACGGTCCAAGAGGGTCCAAGATGCCTCCAAGACGGCCAGCGAGGCCTCCAAGAGGTCCTCCACGAGGGCCCGCAGAGGTCAGATTCATTGGTTTTCATATGGTTTTTGAAGGATTTTGGCATTTCTTTCTTTTCGGCCTTCCGACAGCCCAAGACGGTCCAAGAGGTCCCCAAGATCGCCTCAAGATCGCCCAAGAGGCCTGCAAGATGGCCCCATGACGGCCCTAGAGGCCCCCAAGACGACTCCAAGAGGCCCCCAAGACGGCCCAAGAGGGCTCCAAGACGCCCAAGATGGCCTCCAAGACGCCCAAGATGGCCGCCAAGATGCCTCCAAGACAGCCATGAAGGCCTCCAAGACAGCGAAGATCGCCCCAAGATGCACTCAAGACGGCCCCAGATGGCCTCAAGATGGCCTTAGACTGCCTAAAAAGCCCGCAAGAAGCCTCCAAGACGGCCCAAGAGCCATCCCAGACGTCCTCCAGGCGCTCGGAAACCACGTGGTCCGATAGCTCGCCCGACTCCGTGTTCCCCGAAAGCTTTCGAAACCCACTCGGGGAACGCGTGGCCCGATAGCTTGGCCAAGCTCAAGCCCAACTTTCGGCCACGCAGGCGCTTCCAAAAAAGGCATGGGGCGGCGGTGATTCGCCGTAGGCGTCTTCGATATTGCACAGCATAGATTGCAAAACCATGGGGCGCTCTGTGGGGGAGTTGAACATCTCTTGGGCGTTCTGGACGGCTTCAGGACCTCACCCAGGCACGCTCCGGGCCTTTTCCGGAGGGCCGCCCAGGCCGTCTGGGTAGCCCTCCGGGGCTCGTCTTGGGCCGTCTTGGGGGTTTCGTGGGCAGACTTTGGCCTCCCTGCAGCGCCTCGGGCGCCGTTGTAGATGCAGTCCAGATCTCCAGCGCGTGGTTGCTGGAAACACATGTTTTCCCTAATCAATTGCCCAATTTGGGCTTCCCGACGTCTTCTCGACCGTCTGGGGCAGTTCCGCAGGCATCGAGGGAGACTCCAGGCCCTACCCACCCAGAGAGCCCGACTCGCCCCCGAGTCGCCATCGCCTCCAGATGGCCCACCACGCCCCCCAGACGCTCCAAAAACGCCTGATGGCACAAAATGGACTGGTTTCCCGTTGGTTTTTGGTTGTTTCTGTTTGATTCCGCCTTTTCGGCCTGCGGACGCTCCACAACAGCCCCAGAAGGACCAGAGCTCACCCCAAGACGGTTTCAGAGGTTCCCTCTAGGACGCCACACTGCCCAAGAGGTCCGAAAGACGCCACAGAGACTTCCAGGACCCCACAAAGGTACCGAATCGCTGAAACATTACCGCCAGACGCTCATCACGCCCTCCAGGTGGCCCCACCACTGACGACGATGAAGACGCGCAAAAGAAGCGGGCGAGCGGGGCATGGGATGCAGCTGCCACTCTGTAAGGAAACGGCGTCGAGGATCGGCAGGAGTGTCTCCGGGCGGCTCCTCCTCCTCCTCCTCCTCCCTCTCCTCCTCCTCCTCCCTCTCCTCCACCTCCTCCTCCTCTTCCTACTCCTCTTCTTCTCTCCAGTCCTCCCGCCGCCCCTGAACCGGCGCTTGGCCAGAGAGCCTGCCGCGGTCTACTGGGACCCTCGCCGCCCCAAGGGTAATCACAGAGAGATCTTGGTGCTGGTGCCACTTCGCGTGACGTCCGAGCTGTCCTCCGCAGTGTGCTCTGCACCGGAATGGGTGCTCTGTGCCCCCCCGAAATGAATCGCCTTTGCCTTCCGCTGCATGCGACGCCGCTGTGACCTGCCGATCGGCTGAGGCTTTGAGGATCTGCGCGAACCATCCGGGCTGTCGTTCCCATCCTTCTCCGAGCTCCCGTCAGACTGCTGCTCGGCGTCCTCCTCCTGCGCCGGACGGCCTCCCCCGTCTGCTGCCGCCGAGGCATCCAGCGTTGCGGACGATGTGGCGTTGGAGGTGGGATCCGACTTGGGGCGGTCTCCCACGGTGACGTAGTCGATCCAGGGCGACGGATGATCCAGGAAGGTGTTTTTGCAGGTCAAGCCCCTCGGCAGGTTCGCCGCCACCGGCGCCAGGGACCCCTGAAGGCTCATTGTCCGTGGAGCCGCGCGCGGCTCGACCCAGACCAGCTTGAGTCAGACTGGCTTGAGCCACAATGGCTACGGAAGGCGTTCTTGGGGCCCTCTTGGGCTGCCTTGGAGGTCGGTTGGGCCGTCTGGGGGGCCATCTCGGCGCTCTCGTGGGGCCTCTGAGTTTGTGTTGAAGCGCAATCGGGGGTCTCCGGGACAATCTTGGAGCGTCGGGAAGCCGAAAAGGCAGAAACGCGAACATCCATCAAAACCTAAGGACAATCAGCGACTATTGCCTTTTAGAGCTCTTTTGGGATTGCTCCTGGAGACCCCTTGAGCCGTGTTGAACCCCTTTTGAGCCTCCTTTCATGTTGTCCGGTCATCACCACGACGACCACGACGACGACGACGGCGACGACGACGACCACGACGACGACGACGACAGCGACGACCACGTCGATGACGGCGACGACGGCGACGACAGGGGCAGCGGCGGCGGCGGCGGGGGCGACGGCGGCGGCGGCGCCGCCGAGGACGTCGGCGGCGGCGGCGGCGGCACGAATGCCAGCAGGAAGAGTAAGAGAAATATAATCTCGAACACACACACAAACACAAGCGCAAACACCAGCACACACAAACACACACACACACAAACGCACACACACAGACACAGACACAGGCACAGACACACACACAAACACAAACACAAATACCTTCCCCAAAAAAAATAATCATTCTGGCGAGAGTCCCAACCATATGCAGTTGTGGGTACCGTAATTGCGAATATCTGCTTCGGTGAAGCTCCCTATGGGGCCACGAAGCGCTGCACTGGGCGGGGGGGAACGCTGTACCGTGTGGGTGGTGTGCCGAATTGGGTTTCCGGGACGCATGCGGACGGTCCCACTGAGGGCTTCGGTGGAGCTCCCTATGGGGCCACGAAGCGCTCTACTGAGTGAGTGAAAATGCCAAATTGCGTTACCAGGACGCATGCGGACGGTCGCACTGGGAGCTTCGGTGGAGCTCCCTATGGGGCCACGAAACGCTGCACTGCGCGGGTGAAAACGCCAAATTATATTTCCCGGGCGCATGCGGACGGTGGCACTGGGGCCTTGGGTGGAGCGCTGCACTGGGTGGGTGAAAATGCCAAATTGGGCTTCCGGGGCGCATGCGGACGGGGGCACTGGGGCCATCGGTGGAGCTCCCTATGGGGCCACTAAACGCTGTACTGGGTGGGTGACACGCAGGGAGGAGTGGGAGGAGGGCCACGAAACGCTGTACTGGGTGTGCGGGACGCATGCGGACAGTAGAACTGGGACCTTCGGTGGGGCTCCCTATGGGGCCACGAAGCGCTGTACTGGGTGTGCGGGACGCATGCGGACGGTAGCACTGGGACTTTCGGTGGGGCTCCCTATGGGGCCACGAAACGCTGTACTCGAAACGCTGTACTGGGTGTGCGGGACGCATGCAGACGGTAGCACTGGGACCTTCGGTGGAGCTCCCTATGGGGCCACGAAGCGCTGTACTGGGTGTGCGGGACGCATGCGGACGGTAGCGCTGGGACCTTAGGTGGGACTCCCTATTTGGCCACGAAGCGCTGTACTGGGTGTGCGGGACGCATGCGGACGGTAGCACTGTGACCTTCGGTGGGGCTCCCTATGGGGCCACGAAGCGCTGTACTGGGTGGGTGAAACGCAGGGAGGAGTGGGAGGAGGGCCACGAAACGCTGTACTGGGTGTGCGGGACGCATGCGGACGGTAGCACTGGGACCTTCGGTGGGGCTCCCAATGGGGCCACGAAGCGCTGTACTGGGTGTGCGGGACGCATGCGGACGGTAGCACTGGGACTGGAGCTCCCTATGGGGCCACGAAGCGCTGTATATGGGGCCACGAAGCGCTGTACTGGGTGTGCGGGACGCATGCGGACGGTAGGGAGGAGGGGGAAAAGGAGGAGGGACGCGGGGACCGTCTCTTCAAAACGAGGACCCAACACCACAGGATGGTTGGGAAAAGCACGTCGTCCCGTCCCCGGGGAGCGCGGGGATGTCCCGCGAACGCATGGATGTTAGTGTTTCGGAGACATCTTGGTCGCCGCTTTAAGGCCTCATAAGGGGGGCCTCTCGGGAGCCTTTTGGGGGCCTCTTGGGAGCGTCTTGGGAGCCTCTGGGGGGGGTCCTAACATCCCTGGTGGCTCTCTTCAGCCTGGGGGCGGAACAATCACTTGGAATTCCCTCCTCGAGGACCCCCTCTTGGAGCGGTCTTGGTGGCCTCTTGGGCCGTCGTGGGGGCCTCTGGGAGCATCTTGCTTGGGAGCATCCGGGTTTCCCTTGAGCTGCCCTCGAGCGGTCTTGGGGACCTCTGGGGCGATGTTCGAAGACCTCTGGGGCCGTCTTGGACTCTGGGAAGGCGGACCAGGCGAATATGCGACAAACATACGTTTCCCTTAAGGAATCTGGCGATTCTTAATCCTTGGGGCTCCCTCAGGGGGCGTTCTGGAGGCCTTTTGGGGCGCCTTGGAGGCTTCTTGGATTGTCTTGGGGTCTCTTGGGGGTCTCCGGAAACCTCTGAGGGGCCCCCGTGAACTTCCTGGGGGCCTCTCTGGCGCAAGGGCGGCAAAATCAATTCGGAGCCTTTGTCCCAGACCCCCGCTGGGAGCGGTCTTGGTGGCCTCTTGGGCTGTTTTGGGCGCTTCTTGGGATGTCTTGGATACCTCCTGGGGACCTCTGGGGTGTTTTTCTGGAACCTTTGGGGCCGTCTTGGACGCTGTGAAGGCGAATCAAGCGAACATGCCAAAGATTTACGTCTTCCAAAGGGAATGGGACGATTTTTGCTCCTTTGGGCCTCTTGGGGCCTCTTGGACGCTTCTTGCCCTGGGGGGTCCTCTTGGAGCGGGGGGCTCGAAATTTCATGTGAATTTCCCATCTTGGGATCCTCTTGGGCCCTTTTGGGAGCCCGTTTGGGCCGTCTGGGGCGCTTCTTGGACCGTCTTGGAGCCCTCTTGGGCCGTCTTGGGGCCCTCTGGGGCGCCTCTTGGGCCGTCTTGGGCTGGTTTTGGGGGTCTCTGAGGTCGCCAAGGACAGTACGACAGCGAAAACAATCAATATGCTAAACATGTACGTTTTGCGAAGGGGAATGGGGCTATTTTTGCCCCTTGGGGCTCTCTTGGTTGGCCTCTTGAGGGCCTCTTGAGGTGTATTGAGGGCTTCTTAAGCCGTCTGGAAGCCATCTTGGGCGTCTTGGAGCGGCCTGTGGGCGTCCCGGGTCCCTCTTGGAGCGTCTTCGGGCTCTCTTGGCGCTTTCTCGTGGCGTTTGGGGGGCTTCTGGGGGCCCCCAAAGGGCCTGCACCTCCCCATTTGTGGTGGAGGTCGCGGCCCCGGGTGTTCGGGCCCCGGTGCGCCGTTGTATGTATGTATGTATGTATGTATGTATGTATGTATGTATGTATGTATGTATGTATGTATGTACGTACGTATGCATGCATGCATGCATGCATGCATGCATGCATGCATGCATGCATGCATGCATGCATGTATGTATGTATGTATGTATGTATGTATGTATGTATGTGTATATATAAAAAATAAAAATATATAATTAGATATGATTATACACACACACTCACTGGGCCCCTCCCGCCCCGCGATTCATCCGAACGCCGCGGGCCTGCTCCCGGAGCTGCCTCGAGCAGAGCGCCGTGCGCACGCCGCCCGCGGGGCCTGCGAGCCGCGCCCCGCTGTCGGCCCTGCCTCCGCTCCTCGGCCCCCGCCCCTCGGCCCTGCCTCCTCTCTCGCCCCTCGGCCCTGCCTCCTCTCTCGCCCCCTTCTCTCGCTCCTCGGCCCCCTTCTCTCGCCCCTCTCGCTCCTCGGCCCTGCCTCCGCTCCTCGGCCCTGCCTCCGCTCCTCGGCCCCCCTTCTCTCGCCCCATGCCCCCCCTCGAAATCGGGAGCTCGCGAACATGGATTCGCGGTCCATTGATGTGGCGCGCGGTCGCCAAATCCATGGATCGGGGGAGGTGCCCTCCCCAAAATGCGGCCGGTGCCGCCTCGCTGAGCAGCGGGAATCCGCGGTTTCCCACAGAAACGGGACCCGTCGCTGATCCACGCCCCTTTGATCTATGTTTGCGACGCCGGATCCTAGGAGGAGGGAGGATGACGAGAGGCTGGAATTGCTGGCGTCAGGGGTGAAAGGGTAAGAGAGAGATATGGCAACAATGATAACAGGAAGGGGGGAAAGAGAGAGAGAGAGAGAGAGCAGAGCGCGAGCCCTCTTCCCTTCAACGCATGGTATACAGCGCGCCCGCTGTGCACGCTGGTCGGACAAAAGACACGAAAACACATGAAGCCGGAAAACGGATCAAGTGGATTGGGCCCAGGCCCTCCCAGAAATAACAAAACACTAAGCAAATCATATCGGTTGTTGAAGTACGAAGGCGCTTGAAATAGATTAGGACCTGGGAGCCCAAAAATACCCACTTTCAACGACCGACGTGTATGCCAGAATGGCGGAGGGCGCGTGCATGCTCCTATTCGAACAGGGGCTGCCAGGCAATGGACAATGTTCCTCCGCCGCACTTCGGCCACAGAGGACAACCCGCAATGAGTTGCCCGAGCATTCACCACGAGGACTGCGCAGTGGACGTTCGGCACACCTTGCCCAGAGCCGAAGAACGTCAACTCGAACAGTACGTCGTGAACCCTGGGGAGTCCTGTCGGCTCGTCTGTAGTCAACTAGTACCTGGGATGAGCTGACCATGACCAGGGTCTCGTGGACCATCATGATTTTTGCAGGGGCCGACCGTCCCAGCATTCCTATAGTCCTACAACGAAATGTTCTCAGAACCCAAAAATATTCGAGTAACAAAAACAGTATTCTTAGAACATACACCCGATGTGCTAAAACAATACAGCCCCAGCCAGAAATGTTCTAAGAACACTCCGTGGAAGCCACAAAAGGTTCGTAGAACATTGTTCGGTAGGGCTATAGGCGAGCCAGGACGGTTCGTCACTGCTTGAGGGAGAGCTCAAGGTCCAGTTCCTTGCCCCGCTGTGGCGTCAACCGGCCGATGCTGCCCGACGGCCGAGGACAGGGCGCTGCTCGTGGGGGGCCCAGCGCAGATCGCGCCTGGCGTGCGCTCGAGCCGCAACACTGGCCTGGAGGGGCCCAATGACACACAAATAAATACACACACAAACAGCAGGATTCCCCATAGTTCCCAATGTTTTCGGGGTTTCTGTTTCCCCCCCTCCCCTTCCCATATTTTCTCCTATTTTCCTGGGAGTCGACGATGAATTGTGTCTGTGTGGTTTTTCCCCTCCTGATGATCGCGTCTTCTGGACCTATCAGTTCCCCGTATCTCTGCGCAGCCCCTTTCTGGCACAGTCGTCCGCCCTCGGCGCTCCTCCGCGCGCTGGGCGCCGGGAGGCGCGGCTGGTCGCATCGGCGCCTGGGGGCAACAGCACAGCTGTGACCATGTGCATACAGTCCGGGGCGTTGACCTAAGGAACGACAAAGAAGGAACGAAGCCCCTGTTTTCCAAGGAAAGAGGCATAAGGAACGATAAAGAATAGAAAACGCATACGGAAGGATACGTAACGCATGCAGGCCTCAAGGAACAACCGAGCCCCTCTTGAAAAGCAAGTGTTCCTTACTCAAGCCGCTCACTGTACCTGGAGTTTCACCGCGCCTGTCTTGACGAGCGCGCAGGCACAGTTCGTCCAGAGGCTCGCGGCTGTGTGCCGCGGGCCGCTGGCCCCCGCTGCTGACGGCTGTCGGCCAGCGGCCGCCTTGGCCCGGCTGTCGGTCTGGGGGCCGGCGGACTGCAGCCCGCCAGTCAGTGCCAGCCATGCTCCGGGATGACGCAGTCCGAATAGGGAATGCAGGCCCAGGTGTCGCACGGGCCCTGCTGATTCATGGAGCGCATCTCGGGCCACAGGTCCGAGACAACGGGGGACGGGTGCACCTCCGAGGTGTTCTTCAAGCCATCCCTTTCCCGCATGCCCAGCACGCCCGTCTCGATCGGTAGTTCGTCTTGTATCCAAATTGTCTGGGTGACCTACACGCCCAGGCCTTCTCGTCACAGTGCGGGTCCCCCGTGATGCAGGCGGCTGGCGAGCGCCTCGCGGCGAGTGGCCCGCGCGCTTGCGCGGCGCCTCCGCACATGCCTGTGTCAGGCGGGCGACGGCGATGGCGGCCGCGCGCCCGTCGCGCCTCCGCCCAAGCCTGGGCAGGAAACCGAAGTCTCAGGAATCGCCCTCCCGCAGGCCCGCTTTTGCTGAAACGCATGGATGAGGAGGAATAGGAAAAGGAGGAAGATCTCCCTCCTCATCCGCGTCCTTCTCTGACCTTCCACCTCCTCATCCTCATCCTCTTTCTTATTTTCCTCCGTTTTTTCATCGTGCGCCCCCGATCCCCCTTGAAGCCCCAAGAGACATCAGAACGAACACACAAAGCGACTAAAACATCTCCCCCTCCTTCTGCACCTGCTACTCCCCCTTCACTTCCCCCTTGTCCTCCTTCAGCTCCACCACCGCCTCCGCCTCCTCGACCTCAACATCCGCCTCCTCCACCTCATTCTCCTTGTATTTGTCCTCATCCTCCTCTCTTCATCCTGCACCGCCCTCCCCCCTGAAGCCCCAAGAAACGAAAATCGACTTCCTCCGCCTCAACTTCCAACTCCTCAACCTCAACCTCCTTGTCCTTGACTTTCTCCTCATCCTTCTCCTCCATTCGGGGAGACGTGAGACTCGGGTTCGGCCTGACGGGGCCACCAGGAAAATGGCGAGACCCAATATGAAACTTGTCGCAAACTCCCGCTACAAACGTCCTATTACAACAGGACCTCCGAAACTCAAGACGGGCACGTCGAAAAGCGTCGGCAAACCCGAGTTCTGGCAAACTCGAGTTGGGCGCCCGAATTATCCAGGATAGATGCGGTCCGGCGTAACTCCGGCTTGGGCCCCCGAGGCACGAACCCGTAGCTACCCCTGACTGCCCCTGCCTCCAATGATTCGGGAGTCTTGGGCGCCCGAACTAGTTCCGACGGTGGACGAACCTCCCTTTAATAAACCTCCCCTTAGTGAAAACGACCCAGGGCCGAAATCGACGGACCTGGACCCGCAAAAATGACGGCCGCGACGCCCTCTCGCGAACCGGAAACGGCCAATTCCTCAATCGACGTGTCAGGGTAGGCGGTCTGTCCACCTCCGATAATCCTCTGGGATCACTGCGGTCCGGGATAGCTCCGGCCTGGGCGGCCCGAGGAGTGCATCTGTATACCCCCGCCTGCCCCCCGGGCCCTCGCCGCGGCCGCTCCTGCGAACAGCAGCACGCTGCGCCAGGCGTCCACCGGCAGGTTGGCGCAGAGCGACGGGGTCCAGCGCCCTGCCGCCGCGGCGGCAGCCTCCGGCGGCGCCGCCGGCGCAGCCGGCGCAGCTGCCGCCACCGCCGCCGCCGCCACCGCCGCGGTCGCTGCCTTCGCTGCCGTCGCCGCCACTGCCCCTATGGCCGCCGCCCGTTGCCGCTGCCTCCGCCGCGGGCGTCGTCTTCGCCGCCACCGCCGCCGCCACCGCCGCCGCCACCGCCGCCGCCCTCGCCTCCGTCGTCCTCGCCCTCGTCCTCGCCACCCCCCTCGTGTTTCGGGGCCAGCGTTCGTAAAAAGGGCAGGACGGGAGGAGGCGGAAGAGGAGGAGGAGGAAGAGGACGAGAAGGGAGAACGACGAGGGAGAGAAGGACAGGGAGGACGAGGAGAAGCCTCCTGAAATGTGTGTGGCCATGCAAGCGCGGCATGGCCTGAGCAAGCCTCAAGCTTCGACTGCTCCTGGTCATTCTCTGGCCAACGCGCAGAAGTGCCAAAATCATGAGCCCATTCACGGCACATCAGCCAACGGCATTCAAGCCTGCGGCATGAAGGCACAAGAAGTCCAAGAGGATACCACTGGGACAAAACTGTGCATCCTAAGCCACTCGCGAATGACATGTCAGCTTGAATTTTGCGCCATCTCACCATAATCAGACGAATGCAAAGACACCCTGCGAGCACAATGCGGGCTCGGAGTGACCGACTGGGAGTGGCCGTCCCCGCCAGGGAGTCCCGCCCTGCCCAATTGGCGGAAGAACACGTTGGGGCATTCGACGACCTCGCTGGTATGGCCCCAGCGGACCTTGACATCGCCATGCTTGGTATACAGCCACCTTGCCCTTATATGCCTGTTTGGGGGCACTGGCGAAGAATCGAAAGCCCCCTCCGGCTCAACGCATCCTCCCACTTGTTTGTCACACT
>CAUYUJ010018284.1:0-82500 GCA_963575745.1 Prorocentrum cordatum | reverse complement strand
CCTTCAGCTTGGAGTCGAGGAACCGCTCCGCCTCTGCCAGCGCCTCCCGCATGTTGTTCGGGAGACGCCTCCGCGCCGCCTGGCGCCTGGGCGAGTCTCTCCCTCGCCAGCCCCTCCCTCGCCCCTGCACCTCGGCCTGCTCGTCGCCGTCATCCTCGACCTCAGCCTCGGCCTCGACATCCTCGACGTAGTCGTCGTCCTCCTCCTCCTCCTCCTCCTCCTCCTCCTCCTCGAATATTGACGCTGCGGGCAAGCACCCGTAGGATTGGCGCCCTCGCCCTCCTCCTCCTCCTCCTTCCCCTCCTCGCTCGTTCGCTCGCTCGCTACCTAAAGGCCAATACGTCTGAAACCTGTGCAATCAGGAAAAATAAAAAAAAGGCTAAGCCAGTACATGACAACACGCCTCTTAAACGTGCAAAAGAGGAGGAGACGAGCAAAGGCTTACTCAGGTCCGACTGCCATCGGGGTCGGCAGCACGACATCCTCCAAGAAACTCGGCAACGTACAAGGTCCACGGTCCACCCCCATCAGACACAATATCAAAAGAGAGGCGCGTGGACAATTGCGTCTGACAGTTCCGCGGTAGCGGAGAATTCCCACTGCCCTCACTATGACTGCACGTGTGCCGACACCTGCCACATCCCCCCACATGCGCAGACAGACCGCCGATGGAGGGCAACCGCGCTGAGACAACAACGAAGGGGATGAGATAAGGGTTTCCGAACAGGCACATGACAACTTGCACTTCGGTGGAGTCACCAACAACACTGAGACAACGAAACCCTGGAAGCATAGCAGGCTTAATCACCGGCCCGTTGGGCAACGCAGCAACGTATGGAACCCGTGTAACCTTCGCATGCATCAACATGGGAGCTGGCAGTCATATCTGTTCATTCTCCGAGGCAAACAGCGGCACGGAACAAACCACCCTTACGCCCCTGAGTCCACCTCGCTTGCGCAGTTCTGCGGCACAGGAAATTGGAGCAGTGACGGAAACGCTCGGCCGTCCACTATTGTATGCACATTACAGACACCCCTGCAGGTCCCAATCCTTTCTCTCACTCGGCCCGAGGATGAGAACACAAGGGCGCTCATTGAAAAGATGAGGCGGGGAATGGAACATAGTGACAAAACTCTGCACGTCTTGAATGACAGCAGTGGGCTCAGCAAGGACGAGCGCGTCGTTATGAGCCTGCAAAACACTGGATGGGGGGGGGCCCTGGATCCTGAGCAGGGACCGACGCGAAGTGTTCCGACTTCCCCTGTCCCTTGTTGTCCCTGGCCTTCTTCCTGCGTTCTTCGATGGCATTCTCAAGTTCTGTCTGCGAAGGTCGGAGCGAAGATTGTGCCAAGCCCTCTCTGCAAGCGCTCGCAGTGTGCGCGCGCTTGAGCAGTCGCGCACCGACCCAACACTGCATCCAGCAAACAGGGCAACCGCTGCCCGTGCCCGTGAAACTTGGCACGGCGAGCCCTAAGGGCTCGCGCAGTGCGACCCGCGAAGCCACACTCGTATCACAAGAGCCCAAGCCCTTGAACAAGCAAGCTCGGTCAAGGGTCGGGGGTAGCCTCGGATTCAACCTGAGCCCTGAGAACGCAGCGCGAGGAAAAAGGGCTGTGTGTGTATACGCCACATATGTTTGTCAAGGGTGCTCGCGCCACAACGCCCTGTAGCACTTCCCTGCGCTGGGCCCTCCAGTCAGCGCTAGCATAGAAGCGAAACCATTCCTGCCTGGCAGCAGCGGCGGCCCTCGAGAGAGACCTGAGACTTGCGCTCACTCCCGGCAAGCTCGGCGAGTACCTGGTCCAGGGAGTTTTGACTGTCGCTTCCTTGTTCAAGCGAACTCCTGGGCCACTCAAAGTGCCAAGTAATACAAAGACTGCATCCCTGTCCCCACCGCAAGTCAAGGAGGGCCTGGGCAAGTGGGGGCGAGGGGGGAAGCGGTGGCGGGATATGCTCAAACCAACGTCAGTAGGAAGCCTCTGGATTATATTCACGACGCGCACCTTTGACTCATGTTCAGCCCAGAGTGGACCCACCCCTTGTTGAGCGCAGCGCGATAAAGAGCAACATGCGCCGCGCGAATCTTGTCGCGCAGGAGCTTGGGGAGAGGACCCCAACGCGAGGCGGCCAATCGCGACCTTGACCCTGCGCAAGCTTCGCAATTCCTTATTTTATGCGTGGCCACCAGCAGAGAAAAGGGGGCCATAATCTTCTTAATTGGTTTTAGGGCAGATCTGGCGGCGGTCATCCAGGCAACCCGCATCGGAAAAGCGGGAACCGGGGGCCGCCTGGGCCAGCGCAAAAGACAACTCATGCTCAAAACGAAAGCTTTTCATCGTGGCCTCTCCCCAAGCGTAGAAACGGACCTTCTGTGCTTTCGCCCCTTCACCACGGAAAGCATTCATAGCGACAGTTTTGTCTAAGTTAGCCTGAAGTCTGTACCTCTGGCAACAATGATATCCACGAGCGTTCTCGCTTGCTGTCCAATATGACAAGCGCTACCTGCTGTTCGGACTGAGAAGTCGTCGACATATGGTGCACTGGCATGTGCGTTCGCAACGTCTCCCTCCGTGGCGAAATAAAGCCCCGCCGTTTGGCACTTGCTTCAGTGCCCCCTTGCGCGCCGGCAGAAATGGCGTTGAACGCGTCCGTCTCTGGGGCAGCCCCCGGCCTGGATCCACGGGCGGGGCGCGCGAACTTCTCGGCTCCTCAAACGTTCCAAAGGCTTCCAGAATGGCTCCCCTTGAGGTGGCCCAGCAGGTGCGCGGGGGCTTCAGCAGAGTCCCAGGAGGTCTCGAGCTCGAGCATGGTCTTACTGCCCGCTTCAAAGAGGGGGGGGGGGGGGGGGTAATCTCCAACTGCTGCAGCGCGACGTCTAACCTTCCAGCCTCGATCAGGACCGAGACGGCGAGCTGTCCAAGAGCTGCGTGGAACGCCAAGTGGAAGGCGAGAAAAATGGCGGCGCAAGATAATATGTCGCGGTGGCCGCCCAGAACTGTCTTGCAAGCACCTGGGCGCCCTTCGACCCTCTGCCGGGCCGCCCCCGCATTGGGTGGGCAGGGGCGAGGCGTGGATGAGCGCGGCGGCTTGCTGTCTGAGGCCCCCGTGAAACAACTTGCTCGAAGTGCGACCGAGCAGCGCATGTCTCGGGGGGGTGCAACTTATCCACGGCTCCACTTCCATTGCAGAAATGCCTAGCACGGCCCGCCGTGCAAGCTAGCGGCCCCTCGCGCCGCGCGGGAATTCGCGGGGGGGGCGCGCGGCGATGCGTTATCTGCAGGCGCGACCAACTGAAACATTATATTATACTCCCCGACGGCTCCCGGGAAGTCTTTCTGCCCCGCCAGCTCAACCGCGGCAAAAAGGTTCCTGGGCCACCTGGGCAATCTGCGTCGCAGACTCGGCCGGTTCCCCGCCTAGACCCGTCGCGGCCAGGGCGGCGACCCCCCCGCGCGATCGAGAGCGGCCTATTCTTTGTCGGCGATGTGATCATCAATGGACGTTTGCACACTCTCAGGTGCAAGCATGCCACCGAAGTGTCTTCAGTCCTCTTTTGCCCTTGCCACGGCTTGTGCCCAGCTCGATGAGACCTGCAGGGGTGTGCGTGGCCAGACTTTCGTTGGCAAGTCAAAGTCGGGTCGCACCTTCACCTTTTTACTCCACCCATTATGAAATCGTTCCCCGCCACATAGTCGCCCCTATGTTGATGATCCCTCTAGCCGTGTAGGTGCGCCATCGGCTGGGACGCCCCGGCGCTGGTCAGATGCAGCTAGCAACTAGCCGCCGCGCTATGATGCATTTCTCCAGGCGAGTCCTGAACCCACGCCGACACCCCCCCCAAACCCAGCGAGAAGTGACGCAACCAAACCTGGCGTTGGCGTCAGCAAACACTAACCCAACGCCCCACTCAACAAAGAGCATAGAGGTGCCCTCCCAGAACTCCTGCACGGCATTAATCTTGCGCCCAATGCGGGGCGCACGCAGGGCCGCTGCCTCGACGGAAAGGGCGGGCGACCTGATTGAGACGATCGGACGCCAGGGGTCCGCATGGAGCGCAGGGAGGTCTTGCCTCTTTAAATGCAAGGTCTTGCTTTTTCCCCCGGCAGTGGATCATTCCAAAGTGGCCGAAACTCGCAGCCCAGCCCCCCCCCCCCCCTACAGCGCGTGGGCTAACGATCGCAGTGGGCCCCGACATCCTGATGCCTGGCAGATTCCGAGCCCCCTGAACCCCAGCCATGTGCAGTTTACCATGTCCTAGTGTTGCGTGAAGAGATCTGGCATCTAAGCGCGCCAGAAAGCGAGGGGTCAATTTTGCTCTGCGCCCTGACTTCTCGTTTCGGGCAATCTGCAAAGGGGGCGAGCTGCGGTGGGGGATGAATGGGAATGCAATTGCGCGCATGCTCGGGGGCGACAGGGAGGTCGCGCGAGGCCCGCTCTCTCAGCCGCCTCCACCCGCGGCCTTCACAATGCGTGATGCCGAAAACATATTTGGACAAAGCCGCGGGTGCTATGTCTCTTTTGACAGGCGCCTTCCGCCGCGTCGTCTGCCGATGCGTTGCGCGGGCGCTCGTCGCGAGCGCAAGCGCGGTGCATGATGGGCTGGCAACAGGCAGCGGTGACCGCTAAAACAACGGCCGCAAGCCCAGCAAGCTGACTGTCCGGCGCAGGGGTGGCCTGTCCTAAAACGAGCTGGACGGAAGCGAGCGAGTCAGACCAGATCTGGACACTTGCGCCTTCAGGTCTCTCCGTGCCTCCAAGATGGCAATGCGGGCCCATGCGTAGCCGGGGAGCTCCGCATCTGTGCTGTCCAGCCTAGTCCTGTGCTGGTCAGATCTGCATGCGTCAATCGACGCGCCAGCCCATCGGCCCCGGAAGGCGCGGTGATCCTCGCTATCTTCGGCGACCCTGACAACGGCCCAGGTCGCCGGACAACTCTCCTAGCCGCCCCCGCGTTGGCCGCGCGGGATCCGTCGGCGCGGCGGCGCAGCGCCTCGGGGTCAACGACTCCCCTCCTGGGATGAAGTCTGAGGTCCCGAGCAGCAGGGGGCCGCGGAGTCAACGTCTTTTTGGGGGTCCAAGGGGGGGGGGGCCTCGCGAGCGCAAGCCCGCGGATCGTGGCCTCGCCCGTTGTGGTGGGCGCCGGCCTTCCCTCACTGACTGGATATTTCAGCCTCTGCTCGCGAGGTCTCGCGGGCGGGGCGGGAGTTGGCGCGCGGTGGTGCGTCGCCAACTGAATGTTCGTTCGGCCTTTCCTCTTCGTTCTCGAGCTCCTGCTGCGCCTCGCGAATTGTCGGCTGACCGTCGACGGTCGAATGCAGGCGAGCGCAGGGCGACGGACAGGCGCGATTTAACTGTTTGCTGTCGCGCGGACGCCCAGGAGCCACGCTTGCCGACGCGATGCCGGCCAAAAGATGCGAGTCGCAGCAGACTCGCCCCATGGCAGGAAAAGTCGCAACCCCCTTTGTGCTGGGGGGGCTGCGAGAACCTGGAGAGTTTCCCGTTTCCTGAAGTGCAGGTGCTAAGCAAGAAATGGCACGCTCCTTTCCAACATGTTTTGTTTCGGCGGTTGTTTCCCAGGCTGCGCCCACCCCAGTGCGTGACGGGACCCCGTCAGCAGCTCGGAGGACCCTTTGGAGCCGAGGGGAGTAAACGCACTGCAAGGGTGGATCCCTTTGCTAGCAGCACGGCCGCGCCCCAACGTGCCATCGGAAAAAGAGCGACTCGGGAGATTACCGGGGCAGTGGAGGCTCGCCCCCAGCGATGCATCCCTTTGTGTCGACCTGCCCACATCTAGGCTCTCGCAGTGGCCGGTGTGTTACTTGATGTTGGACATCAAAGAAATGTGTCAGCACTTCTTGGCCGTGCGCGCAGTCCCCCCTGTCATTCGCCTCTCCAACATGTGCGCCCAAAGGCCGTTGATGATCTTGACTGCTCAAGACTGCCTGGGCAACTTGGGGAGAGGAGATCTCTTAGTCGTGCCTCCCGACGCTGACGACGCCGAATTCGGTGCCCCTGCGTGGGCCGCCTCGGTCTTCGCCATCTCCGCCTTGATGTCCTGTGAGGTCATGCCGTCTACATCGATGTCGATGGCGCTGTGCCCAGGGAAGATGAGTGAGGGACCTGCTATCTGCCCCCCTGGCTCTGTGCAAAAGCTGCGATGCTTGAGGAGCTGGGTGCGGCGGAATCGGTGAGAAAGACTCCGTCGGCGAGACTCCGAACAACTCCCTTTTCATCTCCGCAAATGTTACTTCCCTGGCTTTGGCGTGGGACATCCAGCAATGAGAGTCTTCCCGATTGGCGCAGCAGGCACTGGCGCCTCCACGGCTCCAAGGCCGCTGCCCCACCGGCTGACACACGAAACCCCGAGGCAGGTGCCATGGCACTCGTACCTGGTCCGGGCGCACGTGCTGATCCACGGTTGCGCAACATCGACCTGTTCTGCCGTAGGTAACTGTGGCTTCTGGTGCGGTTCGGCATGCGGCGGCGGTGGGTATTGATGCTGAAACAACTGCTGCTGCTGCTGCTGCTGCTGTTGTTACTGCACCGCGCCCATCGTCATACCAAGTACTCTGTTCGTATCGTTCTGCCGATTCGCCATACTTACGGAGATCTCTTTCTCAGCTCCGTTAGCTGTTTGGCCTGCCCGTTCTGTTCGACGTGTGAAGGCTGAGGCTGAGGATGTGGAGGCAAGAGTGGCGGCGGCGCGGGCGGCGAAGGCCTGGAAGGTCCACCAGCCTGCCCATGCTGTTCATGTTTCCCAGGGAACGGCTGCAAAGGCGGTCCATGCTGATCCTGCTGATGCTGGGCGGCGGCGGCTTGTGCCATGACCACGTCCTTTTTTATATCATGTCTTGTAACTCTTGGATGCATACTCTGAGCTTGGCGATGTCGTCGGCGCTATCGGTCTCCATGGCCTCGAAATCTCGGATCTGGCTCTGTGTAGACTCGAGTCTGCGCATGGCTTTCTCGAGATTGTCGTTGTACTCGTCCCTCTGTTTGTGCAGAGGCTGGGTGGTCTGCATCATACACCTGTGGACGGGTATCTTTCTGTCGTGCAGGGTCGCAAGGTCGTCGTCCTTTGCCCCATGATTGGTCAACGCCAAAACGGCTAGGTCTGTCAATAGCTGCCGAACTTCCAGCCTGTACTTGTGCTGGCCTGTGCCGCCCACGAAAGGTCAGAACCACTGTTCCCGCTGTGCGTTTTCCTTCGTCATAGGTGCAAACGTCGATAGATATGTGCGGATCTCTCTCTCTCTCTCTCCGGAAACTGCTGCACTCTGGACCTGCTGCCTGGACGAGACATTACCTTTGGTCCTGGTCTGGGGTTCTGTCTTGGCGGCGGGTAGTTGCTATACCTGCGTCCGCATGAACACTGCTGGTGCCCACGAGCGTATCTCCCACAGGAAGGACAATCTCATATAGGTATGCGCCATCCTCGCAGTGGTTCTTGTCCAATATATGTTTGCTGCGGTGAATAGTGCAACTGCAACTGATGATATACTTGATGGACCTGTGTGAGGGTGTGTGCTTGTGAATCAAGATGGCGTGCTCTGCGATGCCAAGGGGGCTCTGAAGAACCCGACGTGATGAGCGAGAGCGAGAGCGGACACTAACGCAAGGCAGCTGCGGCGCGTCGCTGGACGCACACGCGTAAGGTCAGGCCTGCCAGAAACCTTGTTCTCAGGCCAAACCTTCTCCTCCTCCTCCTCCTCTTCCTCTCCGTCTTCCTCCTCCTCCCCCTCCTCCTGTTCAAGGCCCGGCCACGATATCCCCCCAAATCCTATAGGCCTCTTAGATAGGGTCCGAGCAGATTGCACGGCATCGGCGATGCATCGGCGACGTCAGCATGGAGAAATCGGGCCTCACATCGAGCCGCATCGCCGATGCATCGTCGATGAGGCGGGATCCTCCGACCCCATCTACTCCGACCCCATCTGAGTTACGGAACTAAACGGGTCTTGCGCAAGATGACGCAGCGACCTTACGCAATGGCTTACGCGGGGCGGCAGCACAGCACGCCGCTCTGGAAACGGGGGCGCTTGCGCGCGACCTTACATGGACAGTTTACGCGCCAATGTCGTTGCAGCAGATGTGCGAGATGGTACTACATGGTACTACGTGGTAATGGACGGGATAAATAATTACAAGTGGTCGCGCACAAGATCGTATAATACTAAATGGTACTAGATCGTGCTAAGTGGTACGAAATGGTACTACACAACATTAAATGGCACTCGTGTGCCCGCCCTGGGCTCGCCCAGGGCGGACCCGGGGCCCCAGCACTGGCGCTGAAGGAACCCAGCGCTGGCGCTGAATGAATCCAGAGCTGGCGCTGAAGAGGGCTAGAGCCGAGGCCCCTCAGCCCCATCCCTCCGCCAGAGCGGCCCAGGTGTGCTGAATTCTGCTACATGGTATTACGTGGCACCACGTGCTTTTAACTTGGATTTCATGCTGCTACATGGGAGTGAGTTGTTACATGGTCGACTTGGTACCACATGTATCCGAATGGTGAGGAATGTCACCACATGGTCCTAAATGGTACTCCAGATGTCGTAATAAAAGGGAGGGGGTCTGGACCCTCCAAGACAAGCCATTTCAGACCTCCCCCGTGGGAGAACCCTCCACAACATCGTCCCCAGACCCCCAGGCCCTCCAAGATAGCCTGGAAGAGACCCCCCCCCGAAATGAGACCCCCCTCCCTTTATTACGAAGTCTGGAGTAGCAAGTCGTCCCCAAAAAAGCACCAAATAGTGGGCCCGGCTCGCCCCGGGCGGGCCCGGAGCTCCGGCGCCGGCGCCAGAAGCCCCCGGGCCACGGCGGAGGCTCCGGCGAAGGGCTGGGCCAGGGCCCGGGCTCCGGCGGAGGGCCGGGCCCGGATCGGGGCCGGGGCTCTGGCGGAGGGCTGGGGCGGAGGGCCAGGGCCAGGGCCGTGGCCTGGGAGGCCGAGAGTTTGCCTCCCCCTGGGCCTCGTCTCGATGTCCGACTCGGGCCAGCGGCTCCGTGGGATGTATGGCCCTCTCCCGAAGCGCCTTGACCAGACCAGTGCTGACGGCGAGCACGCAGGCCTCGCCATCTCTGTGATGTGCCGAGAAGCCCCGAATCCCGTTGCTCCCCCTGAACCTGTGAGGGTGGACTATTCTTGGACGCAGCAGGCGTCTCCGGGGCACCGCTTTGGGCCGTGGCCGCCGCCCCCGCCGCGACTCAGGGCCACCAGCTCCAGGTTCCAGTCGCTCCGCAGCCTGTCCGCGGCGAAGTCGAACGCGCGGTGGTTCTGCCTCACCGCCTCGGCACAGGCTGTCGCCGCTAAGGTTCCTTATAGTGCCCCTGCAGGGCAAGCGACTGCTCTGCTGTTGGCAACACTGAGGGCCCCGCGCGCGAGTCGTGCGCCGCGCCAGTTGGCTGACATTCGACAGGCCATGTCAATTTGGAAATCCGGCCGGTCACCGCTGAAGGTTCCCTTTCGCTCCCGAGCCAACCCGGCGACTTCTCTGCTGTGGATAACTCGTGACTCGCAGCGAGGCGGGGATTTACACATAACCACCGCCCAGGGGATCGATCTTCGGGGACCTCGGCATGCGGCGGGCATGGATACCAAATCCACGCGCGCGCTTCGCGCGCTTAGGTTCTAGCCCAGGCAAAGCCAGCGACACATCAATCAGCAGAGGGGCACGCACACCATCCCACCACGATCACCACATCAGACCATCTGCGCGATCAAGGGCATACATATCGCAATGGTGCCCACCCGCTGATTTCGGCACGTCCTTCGCACGGAGCGTGCCAATCAAAGAATTCCACAGCGACAGGTTCGCATCCCGTGACCCACTCATTTCGGCACACCCGCACAAGGACAGTGCCCCACGAGGAGCTACACCTACGGCCCCAAAGACAACACTCGCATAGCGGCACACCCTCACGCAGATCGTGCCCCGCAAGTAACTGCACTCAGTGCGCCAGAGGGGAAGCTGGCATCAATTGGCAATTTCGCATGGCGTCCCCCCGCCCGTTCCGGCACATGCCTCACGGGTCATGGGTGGAGTGGTCGTGTTCCCGCGGGGGGGCGTGTTCCCGCGGGGGCACGATAGCAACAGGCTCGACCACACGGTTCGAATTCCAGGCTCGAGGAAACTTAGCCACTGAATTCACACCGAAGGTCGGCAAAGTCCTCGGCGAGCCCTCTCTTGTTCCGTCTCCGGGAGTGGGTGCGGATAAAGACGAAGGAGGGAGCCTCACCTAGGACATGAAGCCCTCTTCGCGCGGTGGTGGCGGCCTCACGCTCCAGAAGGAGCCGATGGCAGAGCGGAAGAGGAGGCGCTGACGAGCGATGAGCATGTCCACGTCCAGGCCTCCGCGTTCTGGATTCTGGGGCGCGACCCCGTGGACGCCCGATCGCGTGGACACGCTCCGCGCGGGGCATCCGTGCCAAGCCGCCCCTGTAAGCATGGGGGGGCGCGCACGTGGATACGTCTCCCGCCCACGAGCGCGCACGTGAACACGTCTCCCGCCCACGAGGAGGCGGGAGGACGACGAGCTCCTGCCTCCCCCAGCCCCGCCTCGACCACGAGCTCCCAATCCTCGCGGAGGCCCGCGGAGGCTTTCCGGAGCAGCAGGCCGTCGCGCCGCACGGCCTGTCGGGTGTTCGCGAGCGGGTCGTTAAAGGGGCCCCAGGACACACAAATAAATACACACAAATAAAACATTCCCCACATTTTCAAATATTTTTGGGGTTTTTGTCTTCCCCCCCACTTCCCATATTTTTGCACATTTTCCTGGGAATCGACGATTAATTGTGTCTGTGTGTTTTTTCCCCTCCTGAGTCGTGGGGTGCTAGAGGTGCCCTCCCTCGCCCAAGGTGCCCTCAGCTCCTCAATGCCGGATCCCCCGGGGCCCTCTGGGCCTCGCGGGGGGTGGTCTGAAGGCCGTGGGGCCTCCTTGGAAATTCTGGGTGGCACCTCGGGTCAGGGGCACTTCTGGAAACACCCGAAGGGGGGGTCCTCCTCCTCCTCCTCCTCCTCCTCCTCCTCCTCCTCCTCCTCCTCCTCCTCCTCCTCCCCCTCCTCCTCCTCCTCCTCCTCCTCCTCCTCCTCCTCCTCCTCCTCCTCCCGAAAGGAGGAGGTGGAGGGGTTCCTCCTCCTCCTCCTCCTCCTCCTCTTCCTCCTCCTCCTGGGAGGGGGGGGGGGGGGCAATGAACGTGGGGCGAACCTGCCGTGCAGTTTCTGGGCCCGCGGTGACAGCTCAGTGGTGGGCTTGTTTTCCACCGCCACCACCACAAGCAGGAGGCGGAGGGGTCTTCCTCCTCCTCCTTTTCTTCTTCCTCCTCCTCCTCCTCAACCCAGCTCCTTCCCCCCTCCAACTTATGGTGGTGGTGGGTGGTGATGGAAGACAGGCCCATGACTCAGGGGCCGTTTAGGGCCCCTGTGAGGCCACTCTCCTGCAAGCCTCGATCCCCCTACCATGCGGACGCGGCTGCAAGAGACCCTCGCGTGAGGCCAAGCCCTGGAAGCCCGCGCGCGAGATGCACACAGGGGGAATCCAGAGCACCCTGAACGCAGCAGCTTCTTCAACGGCCGCGGGAAGTCACCGCGCAGCGCGCGGAGCGAAGAAACCCAGGGTACCCTGACGAAAAGCACATGGTTTCTTGATGCGCGCCCCCACTGTACGTTTACGGTCAAGGGCTTTTGCTTAGCGTGTTGCCGCGGCGGCCCTGGCGACACTTTATGCCTTGCAAGCGGATGGCGTGTCGCTCCGCTCCGTGGGGCGGGAGGCTCGGGAATGCTCGGGACGCTGAAGCCTGGGGACCTCGGACATGGACAACGCGTCGCTCCAAAGCGTGACGGGCCAGAGCCGGCGGAACGACGCGCTGTACAAGAACTCGCGACCGTATTGCCCCCCCTCCGTTGCCGTCCGCCCGAGGCCTGGAGCATGAAGCCGCGGTTGCGCCGCAGGTGCTCCGGCACGCGCTCCCACAGGGCGGGGTGCTGCCAGGTCGCGGCGTGCATGAACGTCTCGTTGGACAGCAGGGCCTCGGGCAGGTCCGCCCACAGCGCAGGGGCCTTGGCCAGCACGCGCAGCATGAAGGTCGTGTCATGCTTGAGGCTCTCGGGCAGAAGCTGCAGCACCTTCACTCACATAAGAGATATCCAAACCCTTCTCCTCCTCCTCCTCCTCCTCGTCATCATCATCAGCAGCAGTACCATCATCCTCGCCATCAGCATCATCAATTCATCAACTACCATCACCAACAACATCATCATCCCCATCCGCGGTCCAAGAATCATCATCACCTTCACCATCATCATCAGCATCGTCAGCAGCATCATCACCATTATCACCACCATCATCATCAGCAGCAGCAGAAGCATCGCCATAGTCATAGTCCTAGTCATAATCACAATCATTTTCACAATTCAACCCGATATCAATATCATCATCATCATCATCATCATCATCATCATCATCATCATCATCATCATCATCATCATCATCATCATCGTCATCGTCATCGTCATCGTCATCGTCATCGTCATCGTCATTGTCATCGTCATCGTCATTATCATCATCATCGTCATCGTCATCATCATCATCATCATCATCATCATCATCATCATCATCGTCGTCATCACCACCACCACCTCCAAAACAACATCATCACCGTCATCAGCAACACGAACATCATGTATCACCCTCGCCGATCGCCCTTATCCTCCTCATTTCCACCTCCTCCTTATTATTGTCGTCGTCCTTCTCCCCCCCCCTCCTCCTCCTCCTCCTCCTCCTCCTCCTCCTCCTCCTCCTCCTCCTCCTCCTCCTCCTCCTCCTCCTCCTCCTCCTCCTCCTCCTCCTCCTCCTCCAATCCTTCTGCTTGCCCTCCTCCTCCTCCTCCTGCTCCTCTTCCTGCTCCTCCACCCACTCAGAATGTTCCTGCTCCCTGCTCATCCCACTGCCCTCCTCTCATCCCATATTCCCCTTCCTCCTCCTCCTCCTCCTCCTCATCCTCCTGCTCCTCCTCCTCCTCCTCCTCTTCTTCCTGATATCCCTCCTCCGTTTCCTCCTACTCCTCCTTCTTCTCCTCTTCCTCCGCTTCCCCCTCCCCCTCCTACTCCTCCTTCGCCTGGCTCCGAGGGGGCATATTCCCAACCTCCCACGCCTTGCTGTTGATGCAAACGGCCTCCAGCGCGAACCCAGGGTCGCAATGCAGACTCTCCGAGGCGTACGCGAAGGCCGATGCCCTGATCTCGATCACCTGCTAAGAACGATGTTGCAATAAACCATCCTTTCAAGCTCTCCCATTGTCAGCCCGTACAAGGGATTTATCACCACTGCAAGAAATGCCCCGTTGGAAGACAACCGTTGAAAATCCTAAGCCGTGCTAGAGCACCACCCCTGGGACTTCCATGCCTTCCTGTTGCGTCTTGACGGTCCTGAATCGTGCCAGAACACCGTTCCTGGGACTTCAGCACCGCGAATCAAACTAACTGTTGCGACCTGACAATCCCACATGAGAGCCCTTGAAACTGCTGCAACCTCTTAAGACGAATGTGCACGGCGCTAAAACGGGAACCGCATGTTGGAAAAAAGCCGCCCTCCATCCGTGAAGTTCTTGCAAGCTTTTAGAGCTAATGTGCGCGGCGCTGGGGCGAGAACCACATTTTGAAAAGGAGCCGCCCTGCATCCGTGCCAAAAATCGCATAAACAAACAAACAAACAAAAACAAAACAAACAAAAACGAGTGGGCGCAGCGCTAAGGCAACCTCAATCCGCCCTCAATCCGTGTAACTCTTGCAAACTTTCAAAACGAGTGTGCGCGGCTCTCAGGCGAGAGCCTCACTTTAAAAGCGACCCGCCCTCCATCCGTGAAGCTGTTGCAAATTCCAAGCTTCAGGATCATGAAAGGTGAGGGAATCTCATGCAAAACGCCCGGACCGCCCTACCTTCACGTCTCGGGGCGACCGGGAGGAGTTATAAGACAAAAGAATGGAGGAAGAGGAGGAGTAGGGCCGAACAAAAAACATCGAGGAGAGGGAGACGGAGGAGTGCCTGCAGCATGAACTGCGGGTCGCCGCAGAGGCTGGCAGGGGCGCGCTGCAGCACCGCCATCCTCTGCTGCCGCATGGCCTGCAGCACGAAGCCGCGCGAGAACAGGTCGCCGGGGATGTGGTCCAGAGCGGCCGCGTTCACCCTCAGCGCCTCGAGCAGGAAGCCCTCGTCGCTCCTGGCGGGCGGGCTCACGTGGACCCCCTCCTCCCTCCCTCCCTCCCCCGCGCGCGCTCGCAAGAAGGGGGGAGAACGGGGAGGGGAAGAGGAGGGAGATGGGAGGAGGGACGAAGGAGGAAGGAACGTCCGCGCTGAGCCCATTCAACAGAGCCGTCTCGAGCACGACTTCGTCTCCAGGCGGCTTGGCCGAAGGGTCCAGCGCCGAGAGGAATCATCCAGGGGGAGGGGGGGCCTGCCACGGCTCTTGAGCCACATCGATCTGCGAGGGATCCATGGGCCCGACCCTGGGCCAAAACGCCCGGCGCGACTGCGACACCAGGGCCTGCGGAGAGGCGCGCGCGGAGGCCGCGGAGGTCCCCACCGAGGTGCCCACCGACGCTTGCGCGGGGGGCTCGGGCGCGGGCGCCGTCGCCGCCGCCGCCGCCGTCCTCGTCGTCGCCGCCGCTGCCGCCGTCGCCGCTTTCGTCGTCGCTGGTTCCACGAATCATCGTCGCCCTCGTCGTTGTGGTCGCCGTCGTCGCCGCCGCCGCCGCCGCCTCTGTCGTCGCTGGTTCCACACATCGTCGTCGCACTCGTCGTCGTGGTCGTCGTGGAGCCCGTGGGGCCTCAGCTCGCGCGGCGCGCGCAGCAGCGCCGAGGGGCTCAGCCGCACGGCCGACAACAAGAACTGGCGGCCCGCCAGCAGCCCCGGGTCCGCGTAGTCGAGCGCGCCGGCGCCACACTGCTGCACCGCCTCCACGAGGGGCGGGGTGCAAGACGAAAGTATCAGGGGCAACGATCGGGGGGGACTGGCTCAGGGGGGGAAACATCCACCCGGAAACGGCCATACATCGCCGATCTCTCTCTCTCACTCTCTCTCTCTGTATAGTTATATATATGTGTGTAAGCACATGTATTCTTACATACACGTGTATATGTATGTATATACACGTGCACATATATAGATATATGTACACACATATATGTATATATGTATATTGAATATACTGGAACCACTCGCTTCATGTGCGCGTAGCTCCTAGTCGATGCAGCGCTGAAGTAGCACAATGGTCATGCAAAATGTGTCTCCCGCTCAACGTTTCCTCCTTGTCATGCCAAATGTGTTTCCCGCTCAATGTTTCCTTCTTTCCTCCTCCTTTCCTCCTGCTCTTTCCTCCTCCTCCTGCTCCATCCTTCCTTCCTCCGGCTCCTTCAACGTTGCCAAATGATCCTCCGCTTTCCTCCTGCTACTCCTCCTCTTTTTCCTCCTCTTTCTCCTCCTCTTCGCTGTTCCGAGAGATCAACAGGTGACCGGACAGTCATGTGCCACGTCGCTCAGTCATGGGCCAGGACAGATACAGCGTGACAGCGCTCCCCAATATGCTGCGTTGCGTTATGCTGCGGTATGTGCTGTGTAATGCCGAGGTGCGCCATACTATGATATGCGCGAGTATGTGACGCCAACTACGCAATCCAATGCTGTGCGATGTAATGAGCTGCACGGTGCTGTCTGGTAGCCCTATGTTATGTACTCATTGTTGCGCAGGGCAACGCCATTGTGCGGTCTGCAATGCTATGCAAGTGGATGCCGCGCTACGCCAATGCGCGCCATGTTTGCCATTACGTGTGTGCAACGCTTATCCATACCGAGCGCTCACGACAGTGTTCCCGCAGCTCTTTTTCCAAACTCATCGAGCTCCTCGTCCTGCGTGCGTGTCCTCTTCCTCCTGCACTGCCGCGGGGAGCCCCTCTGGGATCGCAAGTGGACACCTCGCACACACAGGCGCACCGCAGGAGGGGGCCTGACCACCTGCGCGAAATCGTATCCGGCAGCAGACGCGGCCTCACCGAAGAGCGGCGGTGGACATCGCGCGCCCACTCAGACCGCTCTGGCAGAGATCGGCAGTGCGCAAGCTGGTGCACATGGTCCAGCAGAGGAAGAGGGCGGATAAGGATGGATTGAAGTCGGGCCTGTGCCTCTGCAGGAGGAATATCAAAACATAGTCAAGAAAGAGTCTGGGGACTGTTTTTCTACATTTGTTGTCACCAGTCTTGAATGTGTTCTGACTATTTTTCATTTTTTTCCTCCAAAATCCGCCTGTAGGGAGACATGCCCGACCTAAGGATGGATGGGGGATCAGCGGCATCTTCGAGCCATCTTTTAGGCCGTCTTGGGCCGCCTTGGCAGCTTGTTGCCGTCCCCGCGGCCGTCGCGGAGGCCTCTCGAGGGCCAGCGAGCCTTCCGGGGCCCTGAGAAGGCCCGCTGTTCCCTGCGGCCCGACTTGTCTGTCTGCTTGGGGGGGGGGAGAGGTTTGGAAAAGTAGGCCGCCCTGGGTGCCGTTGCTTCGCGTGCGCTCAGGTTCTGGCAGGCCCCAACCGTGCACAGGCTCACAGCTGCACGCCTACACTCACCGGTGGAAGGAGAGTGGGCGGCAACACTCGACGTGCTCCATCAAGCGCACGAGGTCAGATGCATCTGTGGAAACAGGTACTTAGCACCCCGCAGTTGCGGATAAGAGCGAGGGGGCGGCGGGACTGCCGGCGGTCTGCGAGGCTCTGAAGAAGGTCCCCGCAGGCGCCGAATTAAAAGAAACGAGCTCGCAGCAGGCGCCGATTTCTTCGTCGCGGATTGAATCCCGGGTGGGTTGCGGGCGCGGCCGCGGGTGGGTCGCAGATGGGTCGCGGGTAGGTCGCGGATGGGTCGCGGGTGCGTCGCGGGCCAAGTCGCGGGTGGGTCGCGAGTGGGTCGCGGGCGGGTCGCAGGCGGGTCGTGGGGTGGGTCGCGGGCGGGTCGCGGGTCGGTCAAAGGCCGGGTCGCGGGTGGGTCGCGGGTGGGTCGCGGGTCGGTCGCGGGTGAGTCGCGGGCCGGGTCGCGGCGGGGACGACGACAACAAGCAACAAACAAACAACAAACAACAAACAACAAACAACAAACAACAACAGCAACAGCAACACCAACAACACCACCAACAACAACCATAACGACAACGTCATTATCATCCACAACAACAACGATCAGTTTACGACTGTTCGCTCTTACTTGCACGAGTGTTTTGCATTCTGTATACCCCAGCCCTCGATACCCGCCCACTTCGTCTGCGATCGCATCCTCTTTCGGAGGGAATGTCCTCCTTCTCGGCCACTGACTGAAGTGCGAGAAACTCTCGAGCGAGAGCGCCGTTCCTGAGTTTTGGGGCCTCTCTGGCCAGGCCAAGGGGTCTCGGAATACATATCGAGAAACATCGAGCGGGAACCCTTGTCGCCGTGTCTGGGCCTCCACCAACTTGCCTGAATTACGAGAAAATCTCGAGCAAGAGCGCCACTCCTGAGTTCGGGGGCCTCTCTGGCAAGGGCCTCTGCGAATACATCTTGAGGGAGTATCGAGCGGGAGCCCTTGTCGTCGTAGTTGGGCCTCCACCGACCTGACTGAATCGCTAGAAAATCTCAAGCGAGAGCGCCGTTCCTGAGTTCGGGGCCTTCCTGGCCAGGGGCTCTCGGAGTAAATCGTGAGGAACTATCGAGCAGTAGCCCTTGTCGTCGTGGTTGAGCCTCCGCCAACTTGAATGAATTGCGAGGGAGTCTCGAGCGAGAGCGTCGTTCCTGAGTTCAGGGGGCCTCTCTGGCGGAGTGTCTCGGGGTAACTTGTGCGGATGTGTCGAGCGGGAGCCGTTGTCGTCGTAGCTGGGCCTCCAAGAACCCACATTTAGACTCAAGCCAACGCTGGAGCGGGAGCCTCGCGTTCAAAGAACACATAGCCGGCGTCGAGGCGAGAGCGCGCGGAAACGTTTCCGGATACCAGCAATACTTTTTGATTTCGAAATTAATCTTCGGCTACAACATCAACAACACCAACAACACCAACAACACCACCACTACCAACAACAAATACAACAATATCAACAACAACACCACCAACAACAACAATGGATTCAAGACTGTTCGTTCCCATGTGCTCGCATGCCATTCAACACGTGTCTCCCGAACCTTTGGTCCCCGTGTCTTCGTCTTCAGTCATGCCCCCCTTTGCGGGTATATCTTCCATACCTGCCACGTGCATTTATTTCGGCCTCAAACACAACGAAAGACATGGCGAATGGAATGGGGGGGATAATAATGGAACGCGAAAGAAATTAGCAGGAGGGGGGCTATGAGCGGAAAACACGTGGCAGATCCAGATGGGCAGAACGGACGGGCAGACCCTAGCGGGCGGGTCGGGAAGGCGGGCCCAGGCGGCCAGGTCGCGCAGATAGCGCGATTCCCAAGTGGATCGTGAGAAACACCCTAGCGAGAGCGTCATTCCTGAGTGTCGAGGGCGCGGCGTCTGAATACATTCTGA
The DNA here is from genome assembly GCA_963575745.1 of Prorocentrum cordatum. Taxonomy (NCBI): domain Eukaryota; class Dinophyceae; order Prorocentrales; family Prorocentraceae; genus Prorocentrum; species Prorocentrum cordatum. The sequence goes on along the minus strand of CAUYUJ010018284.1, from coordinate 63,970 downwards.
CGAAGTCCCACGCGAAAACTCGATTCCTGCGTACATTGTGAGGAGATCCCGCGCGAGAGCGTGATTTTGGAATACATTGTGACGAAAAATAAAGCGGGAACCGCTGTTGGTGTAAACCGTTGGCCAGGGGGCTTAGTGACACCCAGCTCTCCCTTGGAAAAGACAAGGTGCGAACCCCGGGGGAAACACTTTAATCCAAAAATATAATGGTTCCGCGTAGGGGGGAATCATCAACAAGTCTTCCTAGAAATGGAAGCCCAACAACACCCCGCACCGCAAAACTTCATGTCATCCCTCACTCTGATGTTCGCCAGCATGGTCCCCAACGATGTGTTCCTAACAGTGTACGTGGTGCAATATATCTGGTGGAACCTATGTTGTGCAACCGATGTTGCGCAATGTCTGTTGTTTAACCAATGTGGCGCAATGTACGTGGTGCAACCTATGTGGTGCAACAATCACTTGCTCAACTTGAAGCTGTCCTCTCCACTGCTCGCGCAAACATCCCACCCTCCCACCCGCAACTTGGTTTGCAAAACCTCTTAAGACCGACTACGATGACGCGGACGACAACGACGACGACGACACCGACGACGTCTGCGACGACTTCGACGACGACAACGACGCCGACGCCGACGAAGACGACGACGACGACGCCAACGAAGGCGACGACGAGGGAGGAGGAAGGACGACGACGGCGATAATGACGACAACGACGACAACGACGAGGGAGGAGGGAGGACGGCGACGACGCGAACGACGACGAAGGAGGAAGGACGGCGACGCCGACGACGACAACGACGAGGGAGGAGGGAAGACAACGACGACAACGACGACGACGACGACGGTGACGAAATAGAACCGACGACGAGACGCCGACGACGGACGACGACGACGACGTGGGAGGAGGAGGACAAACGACCACGGCGACAACGGCGACGGAAACGACCACGACGCCAAAGAGGACGACGACGACGAACACGAGAAAAGACAGAGGACGACGTAGGCGACGACGACGACGACGCGGGAGGAGGGAGGACGGCGACGACGACGACGACGACGACGACGACGACGACGACGCAAGAGCGCGCGCGCACGCTTTTGTTGAAAATCCGTGTTGCGAAACCTTGGGTTTTTACGAGTTTTTTGGACGCACGATTTTGAAATCCTTCCGAAACCGATGGGTTTTGAAGGCTTTCGGCAAACGCCCGCGACGACGCGCGCGTCTGCACTTCGTCTCGTTTTTTGAAAAGGATTCTCGCGACGGCACACGCGCAAGGGCGTTCGACAGATTTCGACATGCGCGCGCGAAGCCCGTTTGGTAGCATTTTGTGAAAATCTTGAAAAATCTATGGTTTTCTTAAGATTTCGCAAGAGCTCGCGCGGAAGCTTTTTTAGCACATCAGTGTTGCGAAACCCTGTGTTGTTGTATGTTTTGTGGAAACTCGATTGCGAAATCCTTCCGGCACCGAAGGTTGTTGAAGGATTTCGGCATGCGCGCGCGACGACGCGCGCGTGTGCACTTCGTCAAATGTTTTGCAAGGGATTCGTGAAACAAAGTATGATGTTAGAACAACAAATGTCACCGCATAGTTCCCAACCATCCTGTGGTGTTGGGTCCTCGTTTTGAAGAGACAGCGCCCCGCGTCCACTCCTCCCGCTGCCCCCTTCCTCCTCTTCATCCCTGCGTTTCACCCGCCGCTTCGTGGCCCCATAGGGAGCTCCACCGAAGGCCCCACTGGCAAGGTTCGCATGGCGGCCTCGGGCCATTTCGGCACACCCCTCACGAAGATCGTGGCCCCATAGGGAGCTCCACCGAAGGCTCCAGCGGCAGGGTTCGCATGGCGGCCTCGGGCCATTTCGGCACACCCCTCACGAGGATCGTGGCCCCATAGGGAGCTCCACCGAAGGCTGCAGTGGCAGGGTTCGCATGGCGGCCTCGGGCCATTTCGGCACACCCCTCACGAGGATCGTGGCCCCATAGGGAGCCCCACGAAGGCCCCCAGTGGCAGGGTTCGCATGGCGGCCTCGGGCCATTTCGGCACACCCCTCACGAGGATCGTGGCCCCATAGGGAGCTCCACCGAAGGCGTGGCAGGGTTCGCATGGCGGCATTTCGGCAGGCCCCCTTTGGCAGGGTTCGCATGGCGGCCTCGGGCCATTTCGGCACACCCCTCACGAGGATCGTGGCCCCATAGGGAGCTCCACCGAAGGCGCCAGTGGCAGGGTTCGCATGGCGGCCTCGGGCCATTTCGGCACACCCCTCACGAGGATCGTGGCCCCATAGGGAGCTCCACCGAAGGCGCCAGTGGCAGGGTTCGCATGGCGGCCTCGGGCCATTTCGGCACACCCCTCACGAGGATCGTGGCCCCATAGGGAGCTCCACCGAAGGCGCCAGTGGCAGGGTTCGCATGGCGGCCTCGGGCCATTTCGGCACACCCCTCACGAGGATCGTGGCCCATAGGGAGCTCCACCGAAGGCCCCAGAGGCAGGGTTCGCATGGCGGCCTCGGGCCATTTCGGCACACCCCTCACGAGGATCGTGGCCCCATAGGGAGCTCCACCGAAGGCGCCAGTGGCAGGGTTCGCATGGCGGCCTCGGGCCATTTCGGCACACCCCTCACGAGGATCGTGGCCCCATAGGGAGCTCCACCGAAGGCCCCAGTGGCAGGGTTCGCATGGCGGCCTCGGGCCATTTCGGCACACCCCTCACGAGGATCGTGGCCCCATAGGGAGCTCCACCGAAGGCGCCAGTGGCAGGGTTCGCATGGCGGCCTCGGGCCATTTCGGCACACCCCTCACGAGGATCGTGGCCCCATAGGGAGCTCCACCGAAGGCGCCAGTGGCAGGGTTCGCATGGCGGCCTCGGGCCATTTCGGCACACCCCTCACGAGGATCGTGGCCCCATGGGGAGCTCCACCGAAGGCCCCAGTGGCAGGGTTCGCATGGCGGCCTCGGGCCATTTCGGCTCACGAGGACCGTGGCCCCACTGGAGCTCCACCGAAGGCGCCAGTGGCAGGGTTCGCATGGCGGCCCCGGGCCATAGCGGCACATCCCTCACGAGGATCGTGGCCCCATAGTTGCGCTGCTTCAACAACCGCGCATGGGCGTCGTACTCCGCCTTGTCGACGTGCAACGCCACCTCCTCCCTCATGGCTCTCAAGGCCTTCTCCTGCTTCTGCTCCTCGGTGAGAGGGACGCCGTCCTTGTCGTCGTCGGCGCCCGCGAAGACGGCCACGAACGTGTCCCTGAGCATGTCGGGCTCCGGCGGGAAGCCGTGGCCACATAGGGAGCGCAGGCGAAGATGGCATTCACAATTGCGGCATTCACAACTGCATATGGTTGGGTCCTTCGCCAGGATAATGTTTTTTTTTACAGGGGAACCTCAGGGGGGGAACCCGGCCTGGCTGGGATGGTATGATTTCATATTTAGGATGGACGAGTGGTCAGAATCATATATGATTTACATACCCGAACGGGGAACGGATAAGTCCGGGGGGGGGGGGGTAGAGTCTATTCTCCTTTTAGAAAGGAAAGTTGAATCTTTTTGTCGCGATGACCTACCCACTCGGACCTCCTCGCATTGTATTCAAACGCCGCGCCCTCGACACTCAGGAATCACGTTCCCGCCGTGGATTCCCGCACGATTTATTTGGGAATCGCGATTGTGCTCGAGCCCGCCTGCTCGACCTGGCCGCCTGGGCCCGCGTTCCCGACCCGCCCGCTAGGGCCTGTCCGCCCAGTCTGCCCGCCTGGTTCCGCCACATGCTTTCTGCCCCTCACCGCCCTCCTGCTACTCTCTGTTGTGTTCCATCCTCTACCCTTCCCCTTGTCCCTTCCTTCCATCCGTCCACCCTTCCTCTGCCTCAGGGGCTGCACGAACTACATGCTGCAGGAAAGGAAGATATACCCCCAAGGAAGTACGATCGAAAACGAGGAGAACGGGTATCGAGGGATTGGGATATACGTGCTGAATGAGACGCAGGCAAATAAGACCAGTCTGCCCAGTCTGGTTCTGCCACCTGCTTTCTCCCCCTAGCCGCCCTCCTGTTACTCTTTCTCTTTTGCTTCATCCTCCTCCTTCCTCCTTGCACCTTCCTTCCATCGGTCCTCTCCTCGCCTGCCCCACGGACTGCACGAAATACACGTTGCAGGTAAGAAAGGTATGTAATATATATATATATATATATATATATATATATATATATATATATATATATATTATATAGATGTATATACACCCCTCAGGGGGTATATACGGGGGTTACGATCGAAGACGAGGAGGCAGGCATCCAGGGTCTAGGATATACATGAATTGCACGCGAGCAGATAAGAGCGAACAGTCTTTAAGTTGTTATTTCCCAACCATCCTGTGGTGTTGGGTCCTCGTTTTGAAGAGACAGCGCCCCGCGTCCACTCCTCCCGCTGCCCCCTCCCCCCTTCCCCTCATCCCTGCGTTTCACCCACCCAGCACAGCGTTTCGCAGCCCCATAGGGAGCTCCACCGAAGGCCCCACTGGCAGGGTTCGCATGGCGGCCTCGGGCCATTTCGGCACACCCCTCACGAGGATCGTGGCCCCATAGGGAGCTCCACCGAAGGCCGTGGCAGGGTTCGCATGGCGGCCTCGGGCCATTTCGGCACACCCCTCACGAGGATCGTGGCGCTTGCAGGGTTCGCATGGCGGCCTCGGGCCATTTCGGCACACCCCTCACGAGGATCGTGGCCCCATAGGGAGCTCCACCGAAGGCGCCAGTGGCAGGGTTCGCATGGCGGCCTCGGGCCATTTCGGCACACCCCTCACGAGGATCGTGGCCCCAAAGGGAGCTCCACCGAAGGCGCCATGGCAGGGTTCGCATGGCGGCCTCGGGCCATTTCGGCACACCCCTCACGAGGATCGTGGCCCCATAGGGAGCTCCACCGAAGGCCCCAGTGGCAGGGTTCGCATGGCGGCCTCGGGCCATTTCGGCACACCCCTCACGAGGATCGTGGCCCCATAGGGAGCTCCACCGAAGGCCCCAGTGGCAGGGTTCGCATGGCGGCCTCGGGCCATTTCGGCACACCCCTTACGAGGATCGTGGCCCCATAGGGAGCTCCACCGAAGGCCCCAGTGGCAGGGTTCGCATGGCGGCCTCGGGCCATTTCGGCACACCCCTCACGAGGATCGTGGCCCCATAGGGAGCTCCACCGAAGGCCCAGTGGCAGGGTTCGCATGGCGGCCTCGGGCCATTTCGGCACACCCCTCACGAGGATCGTGGCCCCATAGGAGCTCCACCGAAGGCGCCAGTGGCAGGGTTCGCATGGCGGCCTCGGGCCATTTCGGCACACCCCTCACGTGGCCCCATAGGATCGTGGCCCCATACACCCCTCACGAGGATCGCCCCATAGGGAGCTCCACCGAAGGCCCCAGTGGCAGGGTTCGCATGGCGGCCTCGGGCCATTTCGGCACACCCCTCACGAGGATCGTGGCCCCACTGGAGCTCCACCGAAGGCGCCAGTGGCAGGGTTCGCGTGGCGGCCCCGGGCCATTGCGGCACATCCCTCACGAGGATCGTGGCTCCATAGTTGTGTTGGTTCAACAACCGCGCCTGGGCGTCGTACTCCGCCTTGTCGACGTGCAACGCCACCTCCTCCCTCATGGCTCTCAAGGCCCCTCTCCTGCTTCTGCTCCTCGGTGAGAGGGACGCCGTCCTTGTCGTCGTCGGCGCCCGCGAAGACGGCCACGAACGTGTCCCTGAGCATGTCGGGCTCCGGCGGGGAGCCGTGGCCACATAGGGAGCGCGGGCGGAGATGGTAACTATTCACAATTGCGGCATTCACAACTGCATATGGTTGGGTCCTTCGCCAGGATAATTTTGTTGTTACCGGCCGGCCGCTCAGCGGTTGATCGGGAGTTTCTGTAATATCATATAGAGAAAAAGCGCGTGCGCCTGAGCTCGATGACGATGGTGAGAATGAACGGGTGGCGTTGGTGCGGCGGGTGAGGATCGGGAGAGCGAGGATGATGAGAATGAAAATCAGGGAGGGTGAGGATCGGGCGGGCGGGGATCACCTGGGGGTGCGCTGGGGGCACGTGTGGCGATTTTGCCAGGATGTCTCGAGCGAGGGCGCCGGGTTGGGACACGCCCGCTGCGCCCGGTGCAGCGCCAGACATGGTCCGTGGGGGTCCGCTGGGGGCCCGTGGGGCGATTTTGAGAGGATGTGGGCGCCGGATTGGGACACGCCCAGCGCGCTCGGTGCAGCGCCGGAACTGGTCCATGGGGGTGCGCTGGGGGCCCGTGTGGCGATTTTGCAAGGATGTCTCGAACGAGGGCACCAGGTTGGGACACGCCCGGCGCGCCCGGTGCGCCCGGTGCAGCGCTGGAAATGGCCCGTAGGGGTGCGCCGAAGGCCTGCGTGGCGATTTAGCAAGGATGTCTCGGGCGAGGGCGCCAGGTTGGGACATGCCTGGCGCGCCCGGTGCGCCTGGTGCAGCGCAGGAAATGGCTCGTGGGGGTGCGCTGGGGGCCCGTGGGGCGATTTTGCGAAGATGTCTCGGGCGAGGGCGCTGGGTTGGGACATGCCCGGCGCGCTCGGTGCGCCTGGTGCAGCGCTGGAAATGGCTCGTGGGGGTGCGCTTGGAGCCCGTGGGGCGATTTCGCGAAGATGTCTCGAGCGAGGGCGCTGGGTTGGGACACGCCCGGCGCGCCCGACGCGCCCATGTGGTGATTTTGCAAGGATGTCTCGAGCGAGGGCGCCGGGTTGGGACACGCCCGGCGCGCCGGGTGCAGCGCCGGAAATGATCCCTGGGGGTGCGCTGGGGGCCCGTGTGGCGATTTTGCGAGGATGTGTTGGGACACGCCCGGCGCGCCAGGTGCAGCGCCAGAAATGGTCGCTGGAGATGCGTTTGGAAGCGACTCTCCTGCGCGCCAGGGAAAGGATGACGTGAGTTCCACAGAAAATCCCTCAACTAATTCGTTGCTGCTTGATGCTTGTTTTCGTTGTCCCCCCCGCGACCCGGCCCGCGACCCACCTGCGACCCACCCGCAACCAGGCCCGCGACCCAGCCCGCGATCGACCCGCGACACACCCGCGACCCACCCGCAACCCACCACGCGACCCGGCCCGCGACCCGGCCCGCGACCCACCCGCGACCCACCCCGCGACCCGCATGCGACCCACCCGCGACCCACCCGCGACCCAGCCCGCGACCCAGCCCGCGACCCACTCGCGACCCACCAGCGACCCGCCCGCGACCCACCCGCGACCCAGCCCGCGACCCACCCACATTGCTGCAACGCAAAGATCTGTGCCTGCGGCGAGCTCGTTGTATAATCTTAAACTTCCGAGCCTCGCAGACTGCCGACGTCCCGCCGCCCCCTCACTCTTATCCGCAACAACGGGGTGCTACGGTATTCGTTCCTATGGGATTGGGGCGATGATTGCCTCATGGGGCCGTCTCGAGAGTTCTCTTGGAACCGTCTTGGGGCTTCTTGGGGGCGTCCTGGGCCGCCCTGAGGCTATCGTGGCCTGCCAGGAGAAGTCTGGAATCCATCTAGGGCCGTCCGGAACAATGTTTGTGCCGTTCGTATGTCGGAATTGTGTCGTGGACGCTTCTTTTCTTGAAGCCGAAGCCAATTCCCTGGGCGCCGAAGAAGGGCCATAGACCCCGAGGGCGAAGCTGGGCTACCTGGCGGGGGGAAGATGGAAACAATGGGCTGCCCCTGGGCTCGGGGACCCGGGCGCCGCTAAAACCATTCTGAAAGATTTGGGTGTTACCGCCTTTGTGTGTTTCCGACCGCCCAGAACGGGCTAAGAGGCCGCCAAGACCGCCCCAAGTCAGCCCACGAGGCTGCCAGGACGGCCCAAGAGGCCTCCCACGGGAGCTGCAGAGGCCCCCAAGAAGGCCCCAAGAGGGGGAATCCAAACGAACATGCCGAGCCTGCCCCGAAAGATGGCGCCCAAGCCCGCCAGCAGGCCCCCAAGAAGCCGCCAGAAGGCCACCAGAGGCCCAACAAGCTACCACAAGAGGCCCCCAAGGCCCCGGGAGCTCACCCAACTGCCACCAAGAAGCCCCCGAGAGGCCTCCGACGAGACCCCGAGAAGCCTCCCAGAGAGTCATCCGATCCACTGCCGCCAAGAAGCCTCCGAAGGGCCTCCGAGGAGACCCCAAGAAGCCTCCCCAAGAAGTACGTAGCACCCCGCAATTGCGGATCAGAGTGAGGGGGCGGGCGCGGGCGACGCGGGTGTGGCGGACCTCATGGCCCTCACCTTCCCTGTCGATGGCGCCCTCCTCCTCCTCCTCCTCCTCCTTCTCCTCCTCCTGTGGATCGCGGGGTGGGTCGCGGGGTGGGTCGCGGGTGTGTCGCGGGGTGGGTCGCGGGTGGGTCGCGGGCGCGAGTGGGGTCGCGGGCTGGGGTCGCGGGTGGGTCGCGGTGGGTCGCCGCGGGTGGGTCGCCGGGTGGGTCGGGGTGGGTCGCGGGGCGCGGGGTGGGTCGCGGGGTCGGGGTCGCGGGGGTCGCGGTCGAAACAACAACACAACAACAACAACAACAACAACAACAACAACAACGACAGCAACAACAACAACAACAACAACAACAACAACAACAACAAGAACAACACCAACAACACCAACAATACCAACACCAACACCAACAACAACAACCACACAACAACACCATCAACAACAACAACAACAACACCAACAACAACAACAACAACAACCACAACAACAACAACAACATCAACAACAACAACAACAGCAACAACAACAACAACAACAAACAACAAGCAACAAGCAACACACAACAAACAACAAACAACAAACAACACACAGCAAACAACAAACAACAAACAACAAACAACAAGCAACAACCAGCAAGCAACAACCAACAACCACCACCAACAACAACAGCAACAACAGCAACAACAACAATAACACCAACAGCAGCAGCAGCAACAACAATAACAACAACAGCAATAGCAACACATACAACAACAACAATAATCCGCATCGCAGAATTCCACTTCAGCCACGCACCCAGGGACAGTGAATGACCGTTCGGTTCAGCCCCCTCACTCTGATCTGGGCGACGACCCAGCTTGGTACCAAGAGTGCCCCGAAAAGCCAGCGAGTGCCTCCCAGACATCTCCCGTTTGCCACGAGCACGCAAACACATTCCCAGCCGCTGCGACTACACGTCGGCGGCGCGCCCGGAGGGAAATGAGAAGGAGAAGGCCTCCTCAGAAGGCGGCGGGGCTTCTCAAACCCCTTTGGCCTTCTGAGAAGCTGTTCGTGTCGTCGGAGAAGATCTAGGGCACTTCTCAGAAGGCCCAGGCCGAGCCTTCTGAGAAGGCCCGCTCCTTTTCACTTCCCCACCGGGCTCGCCTCCGACTCCTCTCCTTGAACCACTCCCTGCAGCCCCCCTCCCCCCACATCTCCGTTCCCGCACCCCCTCCCCCCTCCCCCCCATCCCTCCGGATGAAAAACGAAAAGAAGCATGCCTCCAACACCACGCTGGCGTCCCCAGGTGGTTTTCGGGTCAGAACTCGGGCCTCTGGCGGCCGTTCGGGACGATCCAGGCACCCCAGAAACGCTGTCGATGAGGCGCAGCCGCTGGAAGACATCCCGAGGCCAACAAGCCTGTACAAGCTTACGAAAACAACAGAAAACCTCAAACCTCAAACCTCAAACCTCGTCCATCGTCCACCCGTCTCCCCCCACCCACCCCACATCCCCTCCTCACCTCCCCTCTCCCCCCCGCCCAAGCCCCCAGAGGAAAGTGCACGCAGGGAAGGGCGCCTCCAGCACCACTCGGGCGTCCCGCCGCAGGCGAGGCGAGCCGTACCGCAAGGCGTGCCCGTGCCGGCGCACGGCCGCCATGACCACGTCGCGGTCGTCCTGGGCGCCCTCTCCTCCTCCGCCTCCTCCTCCTCCTCCTCCGCCTCCTTCTCCTCCGCCTCCTCCTCCTCCTCCATCATTTCTCCCCTCTCTCGCTCCCCCTCCTCCGGTGAGGAGACAAAAAGGTTGAAGCCCTGAGTGCTCGACCCCGTGTGCGCCCTGGAGCAGTAGATCTCCGTCGACATGATCTTTCTATCCTGGCGGATTTGCTCGAGTTCGGCTCCCAGGCCCGTGATTGTGCTCCGGGGTCATGAAAAATACATCTTGGGCGCAATATCCCCTGGGGAAGGGGTCGGGACCTCTGGGACCGCGGATTGAAAACATCATGCCGACGGATCTCAAGGATCCCGCCCACTACCTGTCCACTCCCCTCTACTCTAAGCCGCTTGAAGCGAAAAGTTCTTATACCCCAAAGCCTTACTTTGCTTTGGGGAAAAAAAATTGATATGGCAGCTGACGCGGCTTTCTATTTGTTTCTCCATCTCTGGGCTCTCTACTTGTTTCTCCTTCTCTTCCTTTCATGGTCCCAAGAGGGCCTCCCTAGGCTTCCAAGAGGGCCCCAAGAGGCGCCCAAGGGGCTTCAAGAAGACCCTCAAGAGACTTCCGAAGACTCCCAAGCGGTTTCAAAGAGGCCCTCAAGAGGCCTTCAGAGCTTCTCCCCCCCCCAGAGGCAACCAAGAGGCTCGAAGAGGCTCCCGGGACTGCCCAGAGACGCCGAAGACGCCCCAAGAGGCCTCCAAGACGCGACAAAGAGGGACCCCAGAGGGCCCCGAGAGGCGATTTTGACGGTCCCAGAGGAGGGGGCTAAAATCCCACCAGCCCTGTAGGGCGTGAGTGGTCTTGACACCCCCCTCTTCAAACCTCCTTCTTCCTCTTCGGTACCCCCCCCGGGACCTGGACGGGACCTTTCGCGAGCAGTCAGAGCGCCCAAGATGGCTCCAAGAAGGCCCCAGCGAGATAAAAATGGCATCCAAGATCGCTGAAGATAGCCCAACATTTCCAAATATAGCTTGCAACAAACCTCCAAGAGGCCTCGAGATCCCTCCAGGACAGCTCTAAGTGGCCAAAGGGCCTCCCAAGGACGCCCTAGAGAGGCCACCAACCGCCTAAAACCTAATAGAAATCAATGCTTTTTGTTTGTCTTCTCGCCTTTTCGCTTCCGATGGGCTTCTGAAGCCTCGAGATGGCTCCGTGATGGACCCAGAGATCCCCAAGAGGGGTTCAAGAGAGGCCCAAGACGACCCCAAGAGCGCCCAAGACCGCCCCAAGAGCGCCCCAAGAGAGCTCCAAGAGGCGATTTTGAGGGTTCCGACGGGGGGATCCAAATTGACGCCGCCTTCTTTGTTGGTCGATGGCCTCCAAGATGGCCCAAGAGAGGCCCAAGAGGGGCACCAGATGGCTCCAAGATGGCTTCAAGAGTGCCCCGAGAGGCCTCCAAGAGGACGAAACCCTTCTGAAACATTAGTTCGTGGGCCCAGCGGGCCAGAGGTGTGCTAAAACCTCCGGCAACTGGTAAACGGTACCTCCCCAAACCGCTCTCGCCTCCACGCGGAATCAAAAGCTTAAGCTAGAAAGGCAAAGTTGTAATGCAAACAACAACTGCAACGCAAAAAAACTGAAATACAAAATAACTGCAATTCTGAAGTCTGATCATGGTCGTTGGCGCCGTGGGCTTCAGACCCTCCCTGGACCTCCCCAAACCTCAATCGCATCGCACGCGGAATCCAAAGCTGAAGCTAGAAGGGCAAAGCTGCAATGCAACAACAACTGCAATGCCAACAAAAACTGAAATGCAAAAACAACTGTAATCATGATCATGGTCGTTGGCACCGTGGGCTTCAAACCTTCCCTGGACCTCCCCAAATCGCTCTCGCCTCGCACGTGGAATCCAAAGCTGAAGCTCGAACGGCAAAGCTGCAGTGCGAAACAACAACTGCTATGCAAAAAACATGTAATTCTGATCATGGTCGTTGGCGCCGTGGGCTTCAGACCCTCCCTGGACCTCCCAAAACCGCTCTCGCCTCGCACGTGGAATCCAAAGCTGAAGGTGGAACGGCAAAGCTGCAATGGAAAAACACGTGCAATTCTGATCATGGTCGTTGGCACCGTTCACTTCAAAGCCTCCCTGGACGTCCCCAAACCGCTCTCGCCTCGTACGCGGAATCCAAAGTTGAAGCTCGAACGGCAAAGCTGATACAAAACAATGGAACAACAAATTGTAACGCAGAAGCAACTGTAATTCTGATCATGGTCGTTGTCGCCGTGGGCTTCAGACCCTCCCTGGACCTCCCCAAACCGGTCTCGCCTCGCACGCGGAATCCAAAGCTAAAGATGGAACGGCAAAGCTGCAATGCAAACACACGTGTAAGTCGGATCATGGTCGTTGGCGCCGTTTACTTCAGAGCCTCCCTGGACGTCCCCAAACCGCTCTCGCCTTGCACCCGGAATCCAACGTTGAAGCTCGAACGGCAAAGCTGCAATGCAAAGCTGCAATACAAACAAACACTGCAATGTACAAACAAGTGCAATGCAAAACAACTGTGCTTCTGATCATGGTCGTCGGCGCCGTGGGCTTCAGACCCTCCCTGGACCTCCCAAAACCGCTCTCGCCTCGCACGTGGAATCCAAAGCTGAAGGTGGAACGGCAAAGCTGCAATGGAAAAACACGTGCAATTCTGATCATGGTCGTTGGCACCGTTCACTTCAAAGCCTCCCTGGACGTCCCCAAACCGCTCTCGCCTCGTACGCGGAATCCAAAGTTGAAGCTCGAACGGCAAAGCTGATACAAAACAATGGAACAACAAATTGTAACGCAGAAGCAACTGTAATTCTGATCATGGTCGTTGTCGCCGTGGGCTTCAGACCCTCCCTGGACCTCCCCAAACCGGTCTCGCCTCGCACGCGGAATCCAAAGCTAAAGATGGAACGGCAAAGCTGCAATGCAAACACACGTGTAATTCGGATCATGGTCGTTGGCGCCGTTTACTTCAGAGCCTCCCTGGACGTCCCCAAACCGCTCTCGCCTTGCACCCGGAATCCAACGTTGAAGCTCGAACGGCAAAGCTGCAATGCAAAGCTGCAATACAAACAAACACTGCAATGTACAAACAAGTGCAATGCAAAACAACTGTGCTTCTGATCATGGTCGTCGGCGCCGTGGGCTTCAGACCCTCCCTGGACCTCCCCAAATCGCTCTCGCCTCGCACGCGTCTCGCCTCGCCTCACACGCGGAATCCAAAGTGGAAGCTTCAGCTCAAGCTTCAGCCTTTCGTTTTGATGCTTTACGTCCCGCCGAGCGCTACAACGAAAAAGAACTTTATATGTCCGCGGGAACCTCAGCTGCCAGGACCCCAAGCAAAAACCCACTGGATAACCGAGGAAGGACTTTGCTACCGTGGGTCCCTGGACGGCCGCAGGCCTTCAAAAACTTGTGAGCTGCTTCGGTCCATGAGCCCCACGCCAGATGCAGGCCTTGGCGAGGCTGGGATCAAATCACATCGACCACCCTGGGGAACTGATCTCCCAAGACCCCTGAGGTCAACGGATGCGCCCATATTTGGGCCCCAAAGGGTCCGACCACGTAGCGCCCCGCAGTTGGGTCACGGGGTGGGTCGCGGGTGAGTCGCGTGCGGGTCGCGGGCGAGTCGCTGGCGGGTCGCGGGTCGGGTCGCGGGTGGGTCGCGGGTGGGTCGCGGGTGGGTCGCCGGTGGGTCGCCGGTGGGTCGCCGGTGGGTCGCCGGTGGGTCGCGGGCCGGGTCGCGTGGTGGGTCGCGGGTGGGTCGCGGGCGGGTCGCGGGGTGGGTCGCGGGCGGGTCGCAGGGCGGGTCGCGGGTGGGTCGCGGGCCGGGTCGCGGGTGGGTCGCGGAAAACAAACAACAACAAACAACAAAGAACAAACAACAAACAACACACAACACACAACACCAACAACAACAGCAACAGCAGCACCACCACCACCAAGAACACCAACACCACCAACAACACCAACAACCAACAACAACCATTTTTAGACTGTTCGCTCTGACCTGCTCGCGAGCCGTTCCACACGTATATCCCAAACCCTCGATACCCGCCCTCTTCGTCTTCGATCGTACCCCCTTCAGGGGTAATAACATGTATACCTGCAACGTGTATTTCGCACAGCCCGTAAGGCAGGAGAAGCGAGGACGGATGGAAGGAAGGGCAAGGGGACGGGAGGAGGATGGAGCATGATTATGAGGTACCAGGATGGGGGCTAGGAGCAGAAAACATGTGGCAGAACCAGACGGGCAGATCGGGCGGGTAGACCCTAACGGGCAGGTTGGGAAGGCGGGCCCAGGCGGCCAGGTCGAGCAGGCGGGTTGCTGAAGCGTGCGTTCTGCATAAACCGCGAGGAAGTATCGCGCGATAGCGCTATTCCCAAATAAATCGTGGGGATATCCACTACGAGAGCGTGATTGCTGAGTGGCGAGGGCGCGGCGTCTGAAAAGATTGCGAGGAAGTCCCACGCGAGCGCGCGATGCCTGTATACATTGTGAGGAGGTCCCGCGCGAGAGCGCGATTTGGGAATACATTGTGAGGAAGTATCAGGCGGGAGCCGTTGAATACTTGTTTTAAAGAATAATTATTGCTGATCTCCGGAAACGGTTCCGGGCGCTCTCGCCTCGACGCCAGCTAATGTTCTCTAAAAACGAAGCTCCCGCTCAAGCGTTTGCTTGAGTGAAAGTGGGCCCTTGGAGGCCCGGCTGCGACGACAACGGCTCCCGCTCGATACCTTCTCACAATTTACCCCGAGGCATCCTGGCCAGAGAGGCCCCCGAACTCAGGAACGGCGCTCTCGCTCGAGACGTCCTCGCAATTCAGCCAAGGTGGTGGGGACCCAGCCACGACGACAAGGGCTCCTGCTCGATACTTCTTCACGATTTACTCCGAGGGCCCCTGGCCAGGAATGCCCACGAAGTCAGGAACGGCGCTCTCGCTCGAGACTTTTTCATGATTCAGTCACATTGGTGGAGGCCCAACTACGACGACAAAGGCTCCAGTTCGATACTTCCTCAAGATGTATTCGCAGAGGCCCTTGCCAGAGAGGCCCCCGAACTCAGGAGTGGCGTTCTCGCTCGAGATTTTCTCGTATTTCAAGCAAGTTGGTGGCAGCCCAGACACGCTGACAAGGGTTCCCGTTCAAGATGTACTCCGAGAGACCCTGGCCAGAGAGGCCCCCGAACTCAGGGACGGCGCTCTGGCTCGAGAGCTCCTCGCACTTCAGTCAGTGGCCGACAAGGAAGAGATTCCCCCCCAAAGGGGGTGCGATCGAAGACGAAGTGGGCGGGTATCGAGGGTTGGGGGTATACAGGATGCAAGACATGCGAGCCAGTAAGAGTCAACAGTCTTAAAATGATTGTTGTTGTGAACGCGGGGCGAGGGACCCAATTTGGTGACACCTCGCGCTCTCTAGTAAAACAGGGTGCGAACCAGGGGAGAAACACTCGAATTGAACAATAAGCTGGTTACCGCGCAGGGGGATCAACAACAATCATTCCTTAGAAATGAACCGGACAGCAGCAACAACAACACAAACAATAACAACACCAACAACAATCAATGTAAGTCTGTTCGCTCCTATCTGCTCACGTGCCAACCATTACGTACACCCCAAACCTTCGGTACACGCCCTCGTCGTCTTCGATCGTACCCCCTTGGGGGCATATCTTCCTTACCTGCCATGTGCATTTAGTGTAGCCCCGAAATAACAGGGAGGAAAGGACGGGTGGAAGGGGGAGGGATAATCATGGAGCACCGTCGAAATTAGCAGGAGGGGGGCAAGGAGCAGAAAACATGTGGCAGAACCAGACGGGCAGATCGGGTGGGCAAACCTGTAGCGGGCAGGTCGGGAAGGCGGGCCCAGGCGACCAGGTCGAGCAGGCGGGATGCTGAAGCGTGGGTCCTGCATGAATCGCGAGGAAGTCTCGAGCGATAGCGCGATTCCCAAGTAAATCCTGAGAAAGCCCAAAGCGAGAACGTGATTCTTGAGCGCTGAGGGCGCACCGTCTGAATGAACTGTGAGGAAGTCCAACGCGAGAACGCGATTCGTACATACATTGCGAGGAAGTCCCGCGCGAGAGCGCGACTGTTCAATATATTGCGAGGAGGTATCAGGCGGGAGCGTTTGTCGTAGTAACTCGGGCCCAGCAACGCAGTTAGAGGAGGAATAGTTTCCCTGATGCAAAACAGGGTGCGAGCCCCAGGAGGGGCACTCCAATGGAAAAACACACAAACACACACGTTACCGGAGGGGGGATCAACAGTAAGTCTTCTTCATAAATGACAACTCACCAACACCAGCATCAACAACAACACCAACAACACCACCACCAACAACAACACAAACACCAACACCAACATCAACACCAACAACAATACAACCAACAACAACAACGACGACGACAACAACATCAACACCAACACCAACAACAACAACAACAACAACAACACCATGAACACCAACAACAACACAACCAACAACAACAACACTCCGCACGGCAGAATCTCACTTCAGCCACGCGCCCAGGAGCAGTGAACGACCCCTCGGCCCCCTCGCTCTGATATATCTCCGTATGCGCCGTCTCTCACGAGGTCCAAGAACGTTGGCTCCCCAGGCGGTAGATGGGCAGGAGCCCCAACCTCGGATCCTCCTCATACTGACCCTCCCCATGCTCTCCCCCTGCATGTTTCCCCCCTTCCCCCCCCTCATCCTACCCTCACGTTCTATCTGCCGCGCCGCTACGAGTGTCCAGCCAACCCTGCGCGCGCCCCTCTGGGCAACGGGCCCCGAGCAGTGTTGTTGGGGCTGGTGTGCCGCTAGGCTAGCGGCAACCCTTCCAGCGCTTCAGGATGTCTATAGTGTGGGGCACTTCCTCGTCCAACCCCCTTGCTCCCCTTCGGGAAGGGGTGCATCCGTGCTCCTCATCAATATGCACCCCTCCCCCACGCGACTGGCCCCTGACCAGAGCTAATGGCCCCCACCATTATTGTCAAATTACCTGGGACGTGCCCGACCCTTTCAAAACGCGTGTCGACTATCAGTACACGCCGGTCGGAAGAAGTAGGTAGAAGCATGAAGTAGGAAGGCGGATAAAGTAGATTGGGTCCAGGTCCTCCCAGAGAATAACAAAACACAGCAAAAGCACGTCGATTCTTGAAGTAGGAAGGCGCTTGAAGTAGATTGGGATCTGGGAATCCCAAAAAACCTACTTTCAACGACCGGCGTGTAAGACCGCGCAGCACAAGAGACCACATTGAAAGGTCTGTGGCGCTCTTGACCGTGTCGCCGAACAGCATCGGACCGCGTCAAATCTTCACAACAATAGCGACTGTTGTGCAATTGACCCACCCACGGGAACCGCGAGGTCTCGTCGGGACCGCGTGTCCCTCCGCTCCGCTGAACCTTTCATGCGCCAAAGAAAATGGCGACAATTGCGCAGTTACCAGCCCCCCAAGGGAACCGCGAGATCTCGTCTGGGCCCGCGTACATCCCGACTCCACTGGACCTCCCAGGAGCTCACGAAAGTGGTGTCAATTGCGCAGTTGGCAGCCCACCAGGGGTCCGCGTGCTCCTCCGCTCCGCTGGGCATCCCATGAGCCTAAGACAATGGCGGCTTGGCAATCCCCCAGGGGAGCCGCAAGGTCTCGTCTAGGTCTGCGTGCACCCCCACTGCGATGGACCTCCCGAGAGCCCGGGAAAGCGGCGACGGTTGCACAGCTGACAGCCCCTACAGGGAGCCGCGAGGAAATATCTCGCGGCTCCCTGTGCAGTAAAATAAGATGTAGGAAGCATGTCGGCAGGAGGTAGGAGGCGAGGAAGAGAGGGGGCGGAGGGGGAGGGTTGGAGCAAGCAGTGATGAATTCAAGCGAGAACCCAACGCATGATAGTTTGAAACGAAACATACAACATGCACACTGCAGAATAGCATCTGGATCATGTTCGGACTTCCCGCGATCGCTGTACCACGCCAGGTGTTTTCGCACGGATCGACTACCCAGCCCGACTGGTTCGACCTCGGCTGGCATGGCAGTTCCGAGGAAGTGACGCGCGGAATCGGCGCTTCGATCTCGGCCACAGCTTGCTCCGGGGGGTCTCACGCCAGAGCTACAGAGTTGACTCTTCGGGCCAATGAGTGAAACAGTTCGAATGCCACACGGGCTGCCAAGGTGAGCGACGATTTCGCCTGAGACTCCTTCAAACCTTCCCCAGCTGGACCCAGATCGTATTGCACAGTCCGGACTCGAAAAACGATACCGCCTGTACTTCCTCAGAAGCACTGTCAAACATCTTCGGTTCGTCGATGTGACGATCCCGCTTAAACTTCGAAAACACGATTTCGATCCGGATCGAAACTATTCGACTCGATGTCGGGAGGACAACTCCGACCAGGACATCCTCACACAACAATCGAACTTCGAGATCGCAGGGATGATTCCGCTTGGGTTTCGGTCTAGAACTCCAGTGGAACATGTCGGTCCGCACTCCTACTCTCCCCCAACTCCTCCCAAGTATTCCGAACTTCTCCCGGCCCATCCCCATCCAAGCCTCCTCCAACGATGGAAACTTCCCGAAGGCCCACGTCTATTCTCCCACTTCTCACCCCGGCGCCCTTGCATCACCCCCCAAGCGGGACGTCCCATCCTCTCTCTGAAAGCCATTGGCGGCGCACACAAGGGGGTAGGGGGAGGGGGGAAGGCTTCTTAGAAGGAGGCTGCTTCTCAGAAAGTGCCGGCCTTACATCTACAGACAAGGCCCGCGCCTTCTAAGAAACAGGGGTGCTTCTAAGCCTTCCCCCCTTCTCCGACCTCCCCCTGCGCGTGGCCGACGCCAATAGAAAGTCGGCGCTGCCCCTTTTGAGCATTAGCTGGGGAGGCAGCCGCCCAGGGAAGTTCTCTGAACTGGCGGCAGCCTCACGCGTCGCAGCTCTCTGCGGGCTGGAGAGAGACGCCGAGGTCACTATGCTGGTACCACCGACGTTCTCGGCCCCATCCCCCTCCAAGGCCTGCAACTTATGGGAAACCTGGAATCACCACGAAAAGGGGTTTCGAGCCGATTCTAGTTTTCCCATAGTTCCAAACTATGGAAACCCAAAGCCGGACGACTGCCCTCCCCCTCCCTCTCCTCCTCCTCCTCCTCCTCCTCCTCCTCCTCCTCCTCCTCCTCCTCTTCCTCCGCATGTGCTCGTAATTCACTCCCCGGCCGCCTGCTATAGGCCGCAAGCGGGCCCTCCTTCCCCACCTTCCAAACAGCGCAACACCGCCGATCGTCCCCTTTCAGCATCGCGGGTCGGTTGCCGTTGCTGCGAGATGCGTGGCGGCGACGCGACGCGGCGCACACGGCCCGGGAAATCTCAAATCGCCGCCCTCCCCTCCGCGCCGACAAAAGGGCTCCTCCAGATTGCGCTCCCGCTTGGGGCGCCGCGCACGTGCTTCGCCAGATCATCAGACACGGGGCCGCGCACAAGCAGCGCGTCCCCGCAGCGCCCAAGGAGGAGGAGGAGGAGGAGGAGGAGGAGGAGGAGGAGGAGGAGGAGGAGGAGGAGGAGAAGGAAAAGGACGAGGAGGAGGAGGAGGAGAAGGAAAAGGGCGAGGAGGAGGAGGAGAAGGAAAAGGGCGAGGGCGAGGTGTCGTTTGCGTCCCAGCAGCGCGCAGATGGCTCGCGAACGGTGCGCTCCCGCTTGGGCTCGGCGCACGCTTCTCCGTGGCCAGGCCAACCGGAGAGTGGACAGCGCGAGGACGAGCTGAGTGGTGTTTCCGCCGAAGCGTAGCCAAAGATTTTCTGAGAGTTCCGCTCCCGCCTGAGGAGGAGGAGGAGGAGGAGGAGGAGGAGGAGGAGGAGGAGGAGGAGGGGGAGGAGGAGGAGGAGGAGGAGGAGGAGGAGGAGGAGGAGGAGGAGGAGGAGGAGGAGGAGGAGAAGCATGACTGCCCTCTGCCACAGAGTCGTCGGGCACGGGGGCCGCGTGCCCGGCGAGCGCCTTTCCGTTCGCTGGGCGGAAAAAGCGCGGGCCAGAGGGCACAGTCAGGGCGCAGAGATAAGAATCTCCATGGCTGCTTTTCGAACGCTCCTCCTGCACACGAGCGCTCGGGGGGCCAAAGAGGGGCCTCGTGGCGGTTCGTGTGGCAGTAACTTGACTGACAGGACCTCCTTCCCCTATCAGTCCTCCTCCCCCTGCTCTTCGCGGCTGTCCTGCAGCTCCTCGGGCGCGTGCTCCAGCGCCGCCTCTCCCGCCTCCGCGACAAGCCGCAGGAGCGTGTCACGCTCCGTAAACAAGTCATACGCCACGTGCACCACTGCCTGCGAGTCCTCCTCCTCCTCCTCCTCCTCCTCCTCTTCCCCCTCATCATCGCCAGCATCGTCATCATGATCATCACCATCATCATCACCACCACCATCATCATCATCATCATCATCATCATCATCATCATCATCATCATCATCACCATCATCATCATCATCATCATCATCATCATCATCATCATCATCATCATCATCATCATCAGCGGCATCAACAGCATCATCATCGTCAGCATCATCAACATCGTCTTCTTCTTCTTCATCATCGTCCTCCCTCGTCCTTCTCTTCCTCCTACTGATCCCTCTCACGTTTCTCGTCATCATCTTAACACCTTCGTGTCTTCCGCTTGGTATAGCATCCCCCTCTCCGTCTTCCTGTTGCTCCTCCTCCTCCTCCTCCTCCTCCGTCGGAGCCCTTTTGGCTAACATTCCGAACCTGGCACTTGGAACTTCGATGTGGCCGAAGAAACGCCTCAAAACTTCCGTGCTTGCCAGAAGGGCACGCGCTCCCCCCCTGGTTGGCTCCCAGGTGCTCACTTGAAGGACATCTTCACTGCCGTCGGCCGCATCTCCAGTTTCTTCCACCATCTCGGGGATCGGGGCACTGCGGCATGGCACGGGCAGCGGCGCTGGTAAAAACGGTGGCGGCTCGGCACCCATGGACGATGGCAAGAAGTTCGGGTTGTTTCAGCAGTGGGCGCAGCAACAGCAGCCTCCTCCTCCTCCTCTTCCTCCTCCTCCTCCTCCTCCTCCTCCTCCCCAGCAGCAGCGCCTTTGCGCACCAGGCCCCGATGTTTTCAAAGGCCAGGGGATTGTGGAATATGCGGTCTATTGCACGAGGCATGCAAATGCTCACGCCTCATGGTCTCCTCATTATATTATGATTCCGCCTCTTCCTCAATCTCCTCATCCTCTTGTCCGGCATCGCTGCGCAGATGGAGTTTGTGGACTATGCTTTCGCGATCTGCGTATATCTCAGGGAACTGCCAATCAGCAGAAAAAATGCCTCCAGGGTGTCATTCCCGCACAATGTTCGGAATATCAGCCCTGCCAAGCTCTGCTAAGCCTTGCTAAGCCCGGGCAAGCCCCTGAGCCTGGATAGGCCTCGGCATGCTCTGTTCAGCCCTGGCAAGTTCTGCCAAGTCTTGCTAAGCCTTGGTCAGCCTTGGCGAGCCTTGCGAAGCCCTGCTAAGGACGGGCACGCTCTCTAAACCCGACGAACCCTTGCTAAACCTTGCCCAGCGCTGGCAAGCTTTGTTCAGCCCTGCAAGCCTTGCTGGGCCTTGCTCAGCCTTGTCAAGTTTTGCTCAGCCCTACTCGCCCGTGCGAAGCCTTAACCACTGATGGGCTGTGCTGAGCCCTGCTGAGCATTGCTAAGCATTTGTATTTCATTCCAGGCCCTGGCTGGCCTTGCAATACCCTGCTGTACCCTGCAAGAACCCTACTGAGTCCTGCTAGCCACTGCTAAGCTCTGGTAAGTTATGTAAAACCTGGCCAAGTCCTTGCACGCCCTGCCGAGCCCTGGGAAACTTTGCGATGCCCTGCTAAACTCTGCGAAGCCCTCCCAAGCTTGGTAAGCCTTGTTGAGCCCAGCTAAGCATAGCAAGTCTGGTTAAGCCCTGCTAAACCTTGCTGAGCCTTGCTCAGCCTTTGCAGACCTTGCTAAGCCCTGCTGCTTCTTGCGAAGTCTTTAGCCCGGCTGACCTTTACTGTGCCCTGCTGAACACTGTTTGGGCCTAGTGGGCCTTGCTAAGCCTTCTTAAACCCTGACCAGGCTTTGGCAACTTTGCTAAACCCAACGGAACCTGCAGGGCACTGCTGAGCCTTGGCAACCTCTGCAACGCCCTGCTATGTACTGGTACGCCTTGCTGAACACTGCTAGCCACAGCTAAGCCCTGGCAGGCTCTGCAAGGCCCTGCTAAATCCTGGTGCGCCCTGCTGGCCCCAGGTAAGTGTTGCCCCGCCCTGCTAAGCTGTGCTAAGCCTGGCTAAGCCATGGTCAACCCTGGTGAGCCCCTAAGCCTGGATAGCCCTTGCCACGCTCTGCTCAGCCCTCGCAAGCTCTTGCAAGTCCTGCTCAGTCTTGGCAGGCCTTGGAAAGCGCTGCTAAGGTCTGGCAAGCTCTGTGAAACTGGGCTGACATTGGATACGATTTGCTCATCCTTGGCAAACCTTGGTTAAGTCCTGGTAAGTCGTCTTGTGCAGTGCTCAGCCGTCGAAAGATTTGCTTATCCCTGCGAATCCTTGCGAAGCCTGAATTTCCTGCTGAGCCCTGCTGAGCCCTGCTACAGCTCGGAACTCATTGCCAAGCCTTGGTTCACCCTGCTGAACCCTGGTAAGCCCTGCCAAAGCCTACTGGGCCCGACCAGCCACTGCTGAGCACACCACCGCCACCACCACCCAGAAACAAAGGCGTCCGCAGCGTTTTTCGTTTATCCTTTCTGTTTTTCGAAGGAAGAGCCCCTCCCCCTTCTCCCTCAAAACAACAAGCGGTGTGAACGTCCGCCGCGTTTTTTTTTTTTTTTTTTTTTTTTTTTTTCATTCTCGCATATCGTGCCGGGGAGTCCGGGGGCCACGCCACCCTCAGACGCAAACAGCACAACAAGACGTGATGAGGGTCAGGTCCGCTTCCCCTCAAGGGGGCTATCACCGCACCCATCGAAAGCCGCAGCGAATGGCGTTGAAACTCCATAGCTGTAGATACCGAAGGTGGCCGGCCGGGTAAACGTCACCACATTCAGGGAGGAGGAGGAGGAGGAGGAGGAGGACGACGAGAGGCAGGAGGAGGAAGAAGAGGAGGCACTGAAAGACGCCTCAGGCGAACTGGGAAATATCAAACGCGCCAGTTCGGGTTACGAAGGCGTGCAATTGGAGCCCGGACCAAATAAAACGCACCGCTCCTGAATGAAACCGCCAACGGCTGCCGATAATCCGACCAACAGCTGAGCCTGCGTTCGTTGCAAAGCCGCCCTGATTGCTATCGAACCAGAGGGGGGGAGAGGAAGGGGAGGACAAGGAGGGGGAGAGGGGAACAAAACAAACCTGTCAGGGCGCGGTGCCGCGAGATATACTGATATAAACCGCCCTCGGTTTTTGTCGAGTCGAAGGCGCAATGGTAGCGCTAAGTTGTACATATCGTGAAACGGGAGCGGGAGGAGGAGGAGGAGGAGGAGGAAGGGAGGACAGGAGGGGGGAGGGAAACGCGAACGCGCGGCCGAGCTGGCGCGCCGAAGTACGACCGAATGGAGAATGCAAAAATCTTTCACAAACAACTACACTAAATGATGTCGAGATGGCGTTCTAGCTTGCAGGCGCGGGTCTTTTCAAAACGATTTGGACGAGGTGCCGGGCTTTCGGGTGACCCCGGGCCGCATCGCGAATAAAACCGCGGAATGCCGCTTGCCCGTCGGCGCCCGGGAGACCATGCCTTATCGCATTGTGCGTCTTGTACAACGCGTACACACCTATCGCCCGGAGGGCCGCCGCAGTAGCCGTAGCGTGCTGGTCCTGGCAGTGTGCTGGGAGCGACTGCGCGTACGGGCGAATGCCTAGGAAGTCACATAAGCAGTGCTCAGCCGGTGGCCGGCTCAGCCCCCGAGACACTGACGACAGAGGGAGTGAAACGCACTGCAGAAAGCGTGGCGCTGCAGGCTGTCCTCCCCGCGGGTGCAATTCAACACGCAACGGCCCGAACGGCCGAAACGGCGTGCCGTGATCCAACCGTTCCAAGCGGTCCTGATTTGGCAAGCCTGCACACGAGGAGGGAGGAGGGGCGAGGAGAGGGCGAGGACGTTGATCCACCGTGCTGGGCGGCGGCCCGGCAAAATGTTAAGTTGCCACTTGTCCAGGCGCTTCCGGACGTGCGAGGCAGCAGAAGGGCGGGAGGCGGCCTGGAAGATGCGCGTAGCACGGGCCTGCCAACCGAGCCGCTGTTGAGCAGCCGGGTCGGCGGAATCCAACAAAGAGGACGCAGAGCGCACGCTCCGCTCAGCCGCTGCCAACTCAGAAGTGGCGTCCCGAAGGGTGAACAAGAAGTTCTGGCTGACGTACTCCGAGAACTGCGCCGCTCGCTGCTGGTTCGCGACCAGCCGGCTCACCTGAAGGAGCCGGCGGGCGCGCGCCTGGATCCGGAGCCCCCCGTGCCTGGAGTTCTCGAAACGAGCGACTCTGGCTCGCGCCGCTCTGGCAGCGGACCGGACGTCCGGCAACGCCCTCGGGAAGTGCAGCGTCTTGAGGTCCCGGAAAGCCTCCACGGAGAACCAGTCCTTGGGGCCAGGGAAGAGCGCGCGGCACGCTTTGAGCTCGACGGCGTCGAAGTCGGACGGCAGAGGGTCCAGCTGAGCCGCGAACATCACGACTGAGCACGCGAAAACCTGGTACGCCAGGAGGGTGTGAAAGAAACCGACGCCCATGCGACCCCACAGCGTGGCTCGGTCGAGGAACTTCTTCACAGGCGCCTCCCACGAACTGGATCCCCGCCCCGGACCGACAAACATGCCAAGGTACTTGGCCTTCTCCGCGATAGGGAAAGCGCCCCATAGCGGAGCCTCCCTGGCCAGATGGCGCCGCACCGCGTCCCGATCGTGCCGGAAAAGGGGAACGAGAACCGTTTTCGCGATGTTGAGCTTGAGGCCGGAGATGGTCTCGTACTCCGTGAAGATACCCTGTAAGTTGCCAAGGTGCCGCAAGAGGGCTGCGTGAACGAGCGCAGTGTCGTCGGCATAGGCGCGCACGCAGACTCCAGGCACGCGACGGCTCAGACGACGCAGCAGTATGTCGGACGCAACTGCGAAAAGCAGCGGTGACAACGGGCATCCTTGCCGGATGCCTCGGGCCATGTCGAAGCCCTCGTGTCGAGCACCGCCCAATGCGATGAAGCACGAGTTGCGGTAGTACAAGCACGAGATGAACTGGAGGAGCCAAGCGGGCCATCGGAACGCCCGAAAAACCGCGAACATCATGTCGTGCTCCACAGACGGAAAGGCCGCGGCGAAATCGAAGAAGATGGCCCTCCCCTCGTCGGATGCGCATGCGCTGGTGGCCATGGCCTCTTCGATGTCCACCAAGTTGGCCAGCATGCTGCGCCCTGCGACGAAGCCCCTCTGAGACCAAATGATTTTTGGACCGACGACGGGTTCGATAAGGTGCCGGACAGCATTGGCCAACAGCCGATTGTCCGTGTTGGTCACATTCAAAGGTCTCGTGTTCTCCGCCACGTAATAGCCCTCCCCCGTAGCAGTGCGGCCCGAGGCTTTTTTGGGAAGCAGGAAGAGCAGGCTAGCATTGAAATCCTCCCAATCCTCGTCGATGGCCGCGCAGCCCCCGTCGTTCATCAACACCCGCACTGCGTCAAACAACACCGATGCAGAAAGTTTGGGGCATCTGCGCCAAGCGAGAAAACTGATGCCGTCAGGGCCTGGAGAAGAGTTGTTGGAATGCTTGATGGCGTGCTCGACGTGTCGTTTCCGGAGCTTGGGGAAGGCGGGAGCGCCCTCGAGTACGTCCGCGGCGTCCCTGCTGGCCACGTCCTCGTTGAGCCATTGCTCCAGGAGGGAATGGTCGATGCCTTTCGCGCGAAATACGTCCGACCAGTGCCTGCGGAGCTCGGCGGCCATCTCTGCGGGGTCAGTGAGCACCCGCCCGGTTTTGGCGAGCACGGCAGACAGCGCGCCCCCTCTGCCAGGAGCGAGGCGGTAGATCAGCCGCATGTTCTTCTGTCTGGCCTGGTTGGCTTTTGCCGTATCGCCACGGACGAGGTCCTCATGGGATTTACGTAGCTCGTCCAGCGCATGGTCTCTCGCTAAGTCGATTGCGTGCTCCCGGGCAGACCGTAGGCGACTTGAGAGGCCGCCCCCGGTCTCGTAGGGATTGTCCACAAGCTCGACCAGATATGGGTATCGCGTGATGCAAGAAGAAATTGCTCCCAACATGCCCTGTTCTGCGCTCCGGATGAACTTCATAGTGACACCCAGTCTGTCTTCGAGATCGACGGCTTCTGGAGGCCTCCCCATCGTGCGGTCCAGGCGTGTAGCGACCTCCTTGATGGACTCTTTGTACATGCGGAGTCGGCGGATCGGGGTGGCCAGCGGGTTTTCGCCCAGCTTGCGGTGGTAGTTCAAGGCCAGGAGGCGAGGAAAATCAACATGTCGAAGGGCGCGTTCAGGTACCGAGCGCGAGTGTTCTGGACCGTGCTGCGGCGTACTGCGGGACGCAAAGACGGCTCGATGTGCAGATAGCTCTTGTCGCCATTCCAAAGCCGTAGCCCGCAGGCAGCGGCCCAGCTGCTCCGACGCATGGAAGTTCATGTAGATGCGGCCCAACCGCGAACGAGAAGAGGCCGAAGCATGTGTGGGCTCGCCTTGGTATAACTCGCAAAGGCCGTGCGGGCGGGCAATAACTGCTTGAAAGTGGCTCTCCTCCCCCTGATCCCGTCTGCCAGTAGAGGTCTGTGAGAAGACGGCAGTCCTGTCCATGGGCGAGTTGACGTAGTTGAAATCCCCCCCGAACAGCGTGAGTACCTTATCCTTGGGGGCGATTCTCCCAGCCAGCCTGTTGCGCATGCGCGCCCGTAGGGTGGGAAATGTCGTCAGTGCGTCTCGCGCGGCCCCGTCCACGCCGAACAGATCCAGCTCGGTGACAGTCGCCCCGGTGGGGAAATAGTTGACGAGGATGTCAAGCGCGCCGTGCGGGCCTCGTAGTTTGAGCTTGATCGAACGCCCCGGCCATATGACTTCAAGCGGCGCGATAAAGGAGAAGAACTTCAGAAACAACTCCTTTACCAAGATGCCAACCCCTGCGTGCCCTGGAGAGGCACCTGCCGACCACCACGCCCTAGTGCCATCGGGCGGCCTCCACGTGGCATTGCCGGCATCCGTGCCGTGAGTCTCCGTGAGGAGCAACACGTCCGACCGCGCGATGAGCTTGTTGACGTAAGCTGACTTGTCCTCGTGGCGCTGCGGGTCCGCCGCGAAGAGGGCCTGCGCGTTCAAGAGGGCCACGGCGACGTCCAGCGAGAACTGGCCCTGCCGGGACACACCCTGCTGGATAATGGCCCGCGGGGCGGACAGAGCAGGGACGCTGATGGCGTCTGAAGGGAGTTCGCCAGGCGCTCGCAGAAGTCGCTGACGACGATAATGGCATAGCGGAACATCATCTCGACATGCAGGGAAAGGACGGGCAGGTAGCAGTTCGCAACCAGAAAAAAGCAACGGAGGGAGATGTGGAAGAAGACGGTCGTAATCGGCAGCGCGAGGCGGAAAGACTCCTGGTCGGTAGTGGTCCACGCGGCCCGGCCCCGCCTGGACGGGGAGGAGTCGAAGGACGACATCGATGATCCAGTAGCTCTCCCCCAGCTCGTTCATGCAATAAATTCCGAACCCGTGCCCCAGGTTCGACGGACACCCTGCATCCAGGCGGCAGCCGCGGGTGTCGCGGCCGGCTACCGCCTGCTGTTTCCCGGGAGGGAGCCCAACTGGATGGTGTCATTCAGTACCTCAATCGCGACCCTGTCGGAGCCGACCTGGACCGTCTGGCCATGCAGCGCAGCGTGGACTTTGCGAACTTCCTCCTGGCTGCGGAGCAGGAGCCGCAGGCAACCAGGGGGTGCAAATTTGTTCCTGGAGGCGATGTGGTAGAACTCCCCAGGCTTCGGCATAGCGTCGTTGACGGCTTCCGTCAGAGTCAGCCCCGTAGCGGTGCAAGCGTGGTTGAGGATGCGACGAAGTACCTCCGCGTCCTCCCGGCCCACCTCACCTTGGATCTTGAGGTCAGTGACGTAGTCATGCAAGTTGGGGTTCTGCTTAGCTCTCCGCGTCGTGGCCGCGAGCGTGCTGGCGACGACCGAGGGGGTGGCCACCGCGCGGCCACCGCGAGATGGTTTCCACTTCAACTTCGTGGCCGCTGTGAGCGGGTCCCCCAGCATGCATCTATCCAGGACCTCCACCCACGTATCTGAGGACGCCTCGGAGTAGACCAGCGCTCTGGAGTCGGAGAGGACCAAGAGCTGGGTGCAGAGCGGCCAGTAGTGGTGCAACGAGGTGGGCCTGTTGAACTCGAGTATCATGGCATCCGGGTCGTTGTACATGAGCGTGGAGCCGAAGAAGGCGCTGCCTGGGAGAGCGGAGCGGCGAAGGTGCCGAAGCTGAAGGAACTGGGCGAGGACACCAACATCAGCAGGAAAGAGAAGATCGACTGTCACCCTCGGGACCTCATCAGTGCTAGCGTAGCTCCTTTTGGGCGGCCGGCAGAGAATGTTAGTGAGCATCGGGTCCCGCATAATGGCGTAGAACTGGGGGATGCTGTCGGCGAGCATGTCCACAGACATGCCAGAGACGGCGTCAACCTCCAGGACGGCCGGCTTGAAAGTCAGGACCCTGGGAGCGAACCTGGCGCCGGTCAAGGCCAAGTTGAACACCGCCAGCCCCATTCGAGTGTGCCTGGGGCTGCTGCGACCTGGGAGGACCATCTCAAAGGGGTGGGGCACGAAGGCGACACCCTTCATAATGGAAGCCACCTTCTCTCCAAGGAGAGGAGACCAGAATAAGTCCATGATGTCAGACGCGGAAGCCATACCAGGACGCAAATGGAGCGGCGTAATCATCCGCACGCTGATCGGGCAGTTGGGCGAACCAGCTCTCCGCATAAGCGAAGCGAGGAGGCGGGTAAGGGCGTTGCCATCGGAAGGAGCCCACATCACGATCGCGAGTCCCTTGAGCTCGTCCCAGACCCGGTCGTCGCCCTTCTCAGCGAGCTCGGCGAGTGTACGGGAGTGAGGCACGCCGTTCGGGATCGAGGTGTGGCCGAGCACGTTGGACCACTGCGTGAGGAAGCTTTCGTTCGCGAAGGCCTTCGTGTTGTTCAACATCTCGAGCCCGTCCTTGCCGAGCTCCTTCCACAGCGGCAGCTTGCCCGCCCGGATCCTGCGACGTGCGCGTAGAATCTCAGGCATGTCCTCAATGCACTTTGCGGCATCTGCGGTTAACTTGTCTGTCACCTCTTGCGCTTTGAACACGTCGTTCGAGTCCCAGCCACGGACTGCGAGGCTGCACAAAAACTTGACGGTCCGCAAGCGGGACGCGATGAGCTGCTCCGAGGGGTCGGGGCCCTCGTACATCGCGTAGCCCAGTGCGTGCCAATGGTCCGAGGAGTCCAGGTGGTAGCCGAGCTTCGCAAAGATGCCTGAGAGGCCAGCCCAGTCGTGGGGGAGCTGAAAGGACGTCTCCTGGCCAGGTTGACGGGCAGCAGCGGCGGCCTGTACGATCGGGAATTGGGGAAGAACATGATCTTCGAGCCACTCCCGGAGGAGGCCGTCGGCGATCGAGCTGATCGGCGCGATGGAAGGGACAGGTACAGGTGGGACTCCGGGGAGGGCGGTAGCTGCAGCAGCGGGGCTAGTACTCGCGACGTTCTCCGAGTCGACCTCGATAGCGTCCAGCTCGGCGTCCATCTGCAGGCCGTCCAGGGCCTGCGATAAACCAGAAGTCCCCTCCGCCTCGGCGCCGGCAGCAGGTGCGCCCAGCGCCTGGGCAGCCAGCCCGGGCGCGGCGCCAACGGCGCTGGCGGCGGCCCCCCCAGGGGCGGGGAGCCCTGGCGGCAGCAACGGCCCGGAGGCCGCCGCGGCGGGAGCGGCGGCGCCGGGGAGCGCCTGGCCGCAGCGCCTGCACCGGCCCTGCTCGTCGGCAGAAGCCGGGAGCGCGCCAAACAGCGGGCAGGCCGAATGAGGGCAAGCCATCGCGAGCAGAGAGGAAAGGCTGGGAGGAATGGGGGTGAATCAAGGCTTGAGCCCTAAGCCCTTGGGCCTTCCCAAGGGTGTAATGCTGTGGCGACCGCGGCCCCCAGGGGCCGCAGTCTTGAGCCAAACGTCCGCCGCGTTTTTGTGCTGGGGGGGAAGAAACGTCTCCCCTCCATGCTACACACCACCCACACATACACGAACAGAAAACAGAGAAAAAGAAAGCACAGAAGAACGAAGAAAGGTTCCGGCCTCCCAGGTGGGGTCGGAGTAGATGGGGTCGGAGGATCGCGTCGCATCACCGATACATCGGCGACAAATCGGCGATGCGTCGGCGATGCACCGGCGAGGCATCGGCGACTTCGGCGATGCATCGGCGACGTTGACGTGTAGCAAAGCAGGCTGCACATCGAACCGCATCGGCGATGTATCGGCGATGCGGTGCGATCCTCCGACCCCATCTGCTCCGACCCCACCTGGGAGGCCTAGAGAGCACAACCACTCGTGACCGCTGCCCCTAAGATTTCTGCGTCATGGTCAACCGTTTGGCCATGGAGGTCAAGGTGGCAGGACCCGCCCCAGAGTCGGTGCCCCCCCCAAAAAGGAAAGGGCGAGGACTGCAACACACGCCATGCCCAGCCCCACCGACATCCTACACGGTCGTGGGCAGACGTTGCACAGGCAGGTCACGCCCAGCCTGGAGCAGGAAGCGGGGAAGCTAACATTAGGTCGGACATGTCCTCCTCTGGAGGGAGATGCCCGACTTAAAGGTAGCAGCATGTCCCCCCCCCCATGGTGGGACAAGGAAGACCCGTCTCAGGCGCCGGGCCAGGAGCTCGGGCGCACGCAACATACGGGTGGAAATGGCCATCCCGAGACACAGGCGGCCCTGGAAGGCCTCAAGCGAGCCAGGCTCGCAGTTCTTCATTCTGGCCAGTATCTCCCCCAGCATCTCCCCTTCAAACAAATCGTTTGGAACCCTCAGAACCATGTAGGTTCAGGCCAGGAGAGAAGGATGAGCTCAAGAAGAAACTCGATCGTCTCGAACTTCAGCTGGACAAGTTCACTGAAAACGGCAGGAGCGCGTATCTACAGCACCCTACAGCTGAGGAGGGATTGCAACATCTATAAAGCCCGCTGGCCATCACCCAGACATCATCATCATCATCATCATCATCATCATCATCATCATCATCATCATCATCATCATCATCATCATCATCATCATCATCATCATCATCATCTCTGATTATCAGGGATGATGATGATGATGGTGATGGTGGTGACGGTGATGATGATGATGATGATGATGATGATAATGATAATGATGATGATGATGATGATGATGATGATGATGATGATGATGATGATGATGATGATGATGATGAGGTAGAGGAATACTTGGCTACGGAAGAATGGGAATGGGGCCTCAACGCACACGAATCGGGATTTACGTGGAGCCTTTCAGCACGGACTTACAGGTTGAACGCCGACCTTGGACAGCCAAGCGGCTGCCATTACTGAGGGATATAGGTTCAGAATGAGGGGGCCGAACGGTCATGCACTGTCCATCGGCGCGTGGCTGAAGTGAGGTTATGCGGTGCGGATTGTTGTTGTTGCTGCTGTTGTTGTTGTGTTTGTTGTTTGTTGGTGTTATTGTTGTTGAACTCACTTCAAACTAAAAAACGCCCGCCCCCTTGTGGGGCATCCAGGCTGCAAGATGAGGACATGCTGCGCCCTGCGCCAGTTGCAGTATCAAGTCTGAAATGTTACTGTCTTCGTTTCTGCTTCATACTGTGAAGTGTTACTGTCCGCGCGGGGGGGGAGCCGAAAAGGGTTCTGGCTGATTACCCTCCCGTACAAATACTCATGTCTGGGGGGGGCTCACGTACAAGATACGTGCGACTCGCGCCTCTGAGGCTACGATCCCTCATACATTACGCCGCATTCGCGCCCCCAGGGCCCCGACCCATAGCACATTACACAATCTTTGCGCCTCGGAGGCCATCAACTTTCGTAATGTGCATACTGGTCGCGTCCCCGAGGCCATGCGCACGCGTAAATCAGATCATATTCGCGTCCCCGGGACCATGAACTCTCGTAACTTACGCGATATTCGCGTCCCTGGGGCCGTACACTCCTGAACATTATACAACAACTGCGCCCCCCGAGGCCATAAACAATCACATATTATGTAATAGTTGCGTCCTCGAGGCCATCGGAAACCTTCGTAAATTCATTTGTGCTGGCATCCCCGAAGCCACAAACCTTCCAACGTTACGTGATACTTGCGCCCCCGAGGCCGTACAAGCTTGTACATTACACCACGCTCGCGCCCCCGAAACTTTGAACCCTGGTAAATCATACCAGACTCGCGTCCCCGAAGCCATACACCCTCGTAAAGTACGCCATGCTTGCGGGCAATGTCTTTATCCACATCCAGTGCGTCTTGGAGTTTCGGGCACTCTTCCCAAGAAGCATGAGGCGCACTGGATATGGAGTGCGCCTCGGCCTTGCGGCGCCCCTTCCAAGAAAGTCCAAGACGCACTGGATATGGATATAGATATTGCCCGCAATGCTCGCGTCGCCGAGGCCACAAGCCATCGTACATGGAATGAGATTTGCGCTCCAGAGGCCATACGCCCCGTGCAACTGCCACAAGACGCGCGCCCCCGAGGCCGGGATGCCTTCCCACATTACGGGACGCTCGCGCCCTCGAGGCCTCCGTCCCTTGCAGTGGGGGCGTTGACCTAAGGAACGCTTAATAAGGAACGAGGTCCGTTTTCCCATCAGTTAAAGTTCGATTCCCCATCGAAAACCTAAGGAAAGCCTAAGGCAAGCTGTGAAACCTTCAAGGAACACCGAGCCCCTCCCCAACGAAAAGGGTTCCTTCTTCAGGGCCCCGACTGTACAACAGACGCCGAGGAGCCCGAAGACCGCCCCATCCGTGCGATTGTGCTCACTCCAGCCTCAAGCAGCCCCCCAGTCTTTCCAACAGGGCCTCCTATGCACAGCATGCGGGGGGCAAGTCCAGAATGCAACACCGAATTCAGCAATCTCATCTGAATCTGCATTTTCGTGCCGATGACTTATCGTCCTCGCGTGAGTTTCCGAGACTGGTTCAAGACGGCGCCCAGAACTTACGACGTAACTCTTTCAGGATCCATTATCCGAAAGAGGGGGCCGGCGGCAGATGGCGAAACCCTTACGGATAATTGTTGTTGATTCCCGCTCCCGGGAAAATCTTACATTTTCAATTCAAATGCTTCTCCCAGGGCTCGCACCTTACCTCCTCACGGTATATTCCCAAATCGCGCTTTCGCGCGGGTCTTCCTCGCAGCGTATACAGGAATCGCGCTCTCGCGTGGGACACCCTCGCAGATCATTCAGACCCCGCGCCCTCGACACTGAGGAATCACGCTCTCGCTGTGGATTTCCTTACGATGTTTCTGGGAATCGCGCTATCGCAAAATTCCCCCTGCGATTCATGCAGGACTCACGCTTCAACAACCCGCCTGCTCGACCTGGCCGCCTGTGCCCGCATTCCCGACCCGCCTGTTCGGGTCTATCCGGACGATCTGCCCCTCTGGTTTTGCCACGTGCTTTCTGCTCCTAGCCCCCCTCATGTTACTCTCTCTCGTGCTCCGTCCTCTCTTCCCCTGCCGTAGGGGCAGCATGACATACACGTTGCAGGTAAGAAAGATCGACCCTCAAGGGGGCACGATCGAAGACGAAGCGGGCGGGTATCGAGGGTTTGGGGTATACGTGTGGAATGGCACGCGAGCAGATAAGAGCGAACAGTCTTAAAACGATGGTTGTTGTTGAATTATCACAGCTGAAGGACACTTATTTTTTGATCCCCCCTCCAAGGAATGCTATATTTTTCCTTGAAATGCCTTTCTTGGGGCGCCCACCTTGTATTCTACAAGGGGAGGCGTCACCAAAGTGGGTCCTTGACCCCCGAGTTACAACAACAACAACAGCTCCCGCCTGATACTTCCTCAAAATGTATTCCCAACTCGCGCTTTTGCGAGGGACGACCTCGCAATTTCTGCAGAAATCGCACACTCGCGGTGGACTTCCTCGCCATTGATTCAGACCCCGCGCCCTCGCTACTCAGGACTCACGCTCTCGCTTCGGGCTACCTTAGGACGAGAAGAATATATTGACGCAGCTTGGTATTGATTAGTTTTGGGGAATCCGGGATTTCTAACAGCCTTTGAGCGGGGTGCACTTTGCGTCGAATATGGTCCACTCTGCATGGCGCCTGGGCGGTCACCCACTCGCAATCGAGTAGTCGCCCGTCGGGGCTTTTTGGCACTTGCTGATCCCCCTTCTCGTTGCCGAGCGTGGGGGGGGGGGGACGGTGGCGCACCACCCCGTCTCCCGCCGCCGCGCACTGCGCGCCTCGGCGGAGTTCCAAAGACCTGGTCAGGCAAATCACCCGCGACTCTGGAAAACTCCCCGAGGGTATATCAAAAATCCAGGAACGTTTCTGGAAATGTCTGGCCTACACTTTTTTCAACCTTGGAATCGATGTTGAAAAATGCCGGAATCGATCTGGACAAATTCTGGAATCAATTTTGAAAATTTCCACATTTCAGAATTCTTCAGATGTCCTGCGCGGCGGGCGCAGTCCACCCCTAAAAATAGTTTCTTGAAAATTTCCGGACTCGTTTTTGAAAAATTCCGGACCTTTGCAAAAAACGGGCCGCGCTTTTTTGAAACATTCTACAATCCGGACATACTTTCCGGGCGGCCTGACGGGCGCAACATGCTGATTCACGCACCGCGCCGCGTGCGATTGGGTGCAGCGCACGCCGCGCCGTGCGCCCGCAAACAGCACTCGAATGGGTTGCCTCGAAAATCGCGCCACGGCAGCTGCGACTCGCGGACTCCCCAAAAACAAAAAAGAATGCAGCTTTGAATCTCCGAGGGCGCTCCGATGCGCGAAGCTGCACCGAGCACATCACGCAAAAAACCTGCGCGACGGAATGCGCTCGACCATTCGTCCCTGGAACCTGCGCGGAAGGACTGGAAAACCTGGAACCCTTGACCACTATCAATATCAATACTTCATGCTCCTGTGATATCTTGCGAATTACTTGGAAATCGCGCTATCGCCCGAGATTCGCGATTCATGTAGGACGCACGCTTCAACAACCCGCCTGCTCGACCTGGTCGCCTGGGCCCGCCTTCCCGACCCGCCTGTTCGGGTCTACCCGGCCGATCTGCCCGTCTGGTTATGCCACCTGTTTTCTGCTCCTCGCCCCCCTCCTGCTACTTTCTCCCTATCGTGCTCCATCCTCCTCCCTCGCCCTGTCCCTTCCTTTTATCCGTCCTCTCTTCCCCTGCCGTAGGGGCAGCATGAAATACATGTCGCAGGTGAGAAAGATAGACCCTGAATGGGGGTACGATCGAAAACGAAGGGGGCGGGTATCGACGGTTTGGGATAGACGTGTTGAAAGGCACATTCGCAGATAAGAGCGAACAGTATTAAAATGAGTGTTGTTGTTAGTGGTGGTGGTGTTGGTGATGGTGTTGGTGTTGTTGTTGTGGCTTGTTGTTTGTTTTCGTCGCCCCCCCCGCTACCCGGCCCGCGACCCAGCCGCGACACACCCGCGACCAAGCCCGTGACCCACCCGCGACCCACACCCGACCCGCCCGCGACCCACCCGCGACACGGCCCCGCGACCAACCCGCGACCCGCCCGCGACCCACCCCGCGACCCAGCCACATTGCTTCAGCGAAAACAAAAAAACGGCGCCTGCGGCGAGCTCGCTGCAGGATTTCTTAAGCAAACAAGAAAGAGTGGGCGAGTACGGCGGGCTTCTTCAGAGCCTCACAGACTGCCGACGTTCCGCCGCCCCCTCACTCTTTTTCGCAACTGCGGGGGGCTACGGTGTATATATATATATATACAGAGAGAGAGAGAGAGAGAGAGAAACAAATCCATGTGTAAATAGATGTAATATGATAAGGTGTGTATGTGTGTGTCGTTGCAGAGCAGACGGGCCAACCGCAGCAGCAACTGGGTCGGCAGCATCAGCCTCCTTCCCCCTGCAGCAGCAGCCGAAGCAGATGACCTGTGAAGAGGGAGTGAATGTCGCCCAGTTTGTGGTGGGCATCGATGAGGCAGGCAAGGCAGACAAAGACGTCACGATGCAGGATGGATACAAGAGGTTCCAGAGTAAAGCGGCGTCGGAATGCCAAGCCATGCGAACCGTCCTTCATATTCACACTCCCTAAGAGGCCTTTCTCGAAGAAGAACCACAAAAGGGGCTCCCAAGTTCACGCGGGGGGCAGAGGTGTCAAGCCGCGTACCTCTGCTCAGCCAGCTCGCTGAATACGCCACGGACGACGAGGAAGAGGAGGAAGCTGCCCGCGCTCTTGGCACTTGCGGAGGGGCTTCTGCACCCGCAGGGAGCTACGCACAGAGCGAAGGATTGCAAAAAAAAACCGAAAGATTGCAAAAAAACCCTTCGACTAAGGATTGCAAAAGGTTTTTTTTGCAATCCTTCGACTCAGTGTGATAAGGGTGACAGCGCCGAAACAGCTGTCCCCTTTAGCCCCAGCCGCCCCTCTCGCTCCTGAGAATCCAGCCCCGGCAGCCCCGCCTGCCCACGGGGACCACGCCCCTGCTCATGCGGCCCCTGCAGGGGCCGATGGAGGGGGGCAGGACCTTTAGCATCTTCGATGGAGACCGCATCCCCCGAAGAGGGAAGCGGTGGGAAATTTGGAAGACCAGTGCCCATGCATCCGGAAAGGATGCTCAGCGTGACACGTTCTCGAAGGACGTTATCTCTTCTTCTAAGCTTCTGGAGGACGCTGCATTTGCGTGTTCCCAGCAAACTAAATTGAAACTGACATACTGGATGCCGAACAGGTAGAAGAGCACACTCAGTTATTAGTCTTCTGGCCGGCTATGCTTATCGAGGCCAAGGCGAGATGAGTATAGGTCAATAGGTAATGTCTTTGGCAGTCCCTGGCTCTTTCCAACACCACTTCCTGCCTCTCAGGATTGAAGTCGACGGGGTGATTCCTCATTTTCGGTAGCTGCGCTTTCGAGCAAGACTGCGGGTATGTCTACTGATACCTGTACCCCTCCTCCCCCGCCCCCTCCTTCCGTCCCCTACCCCCTTGAGGACGGGCACCGCTGGAGGTGGTTGCCAGACTCGAATTGGCTACGCGGGCGTTGTCTAGCCAAGCGTGTTCATCGGCAAGCTCCGCATGTGGAGCTGAAGTGCCCAGGGTGTAATCCAATGATGACTACTCCAGATTTCATCATAAAAGGGAGGGGGTCTCATTTCGGGGGGGGGGTCTCTTCCAGGCTATCTTGGAGGGCCTGGGGGGGTCTGGGGACGATGTTTTGGAGGGTTCTCCCACAGGGGGGGTCAGAAATGGCTCGTCTTGGAGGGTCCAGACCCCCTCCCTTTTATTACGACATCTGGAGTAGTCTGATTCAGGACTCGCGAGGCCACAAGTAGTACGTAGTAACTGAAGACGCCGTTGATGGCGCCGGGGGGTCCCGAATGATCTGCTCCAAGCGTGGGCAGCTCCAGGAGGGTCAGCGGGCCAAAGGATTGCTCACGCCATGTAGGGCACGGCTCGAGAGCGCCCACGCTGATTCTGCTCCCCACCCCTCCCCCTCCTCCACTACCCCCTCCTGCTTCTCCTCCTCCCCCTCCTCCTCCTCCTCCTCCTCCTCCTCTTCCTCCTCCTCCGTCTCCTCCCCCTGCTCCCTCCTCCTCCTCCGCACCCCAAGCTTGTGGGTCTGGCTTTCGGGCCGCAAGTCGGGCCTCTGGCGGCTGTCCAGGGCGACCCCGGCACCCCCAGAACGCTCTCGGCGAGGCGCAGCTGCCGGAACGCAGCCCGAGGCGGACAGACCTCCGGGAACCTACGAAGACACGCCCGAAGTCCCCGTCACGCGCCCTCCGCCGCCTCTCCCTGCTCCTCCGGAGGCCTGACCCTTTTCTATCCGACCAGCTCTTCATCCCGAGTCTCGGGCGGGTGGTAATGGGATGTGGCCTACAGGGGGTGGGGAGGAAAGGGCCCTGAAGGGGCCCTTTCGGGCCCTTGTGGGCCCCCCTTTTCTTCACCCCCCATGTCCAGTAGGGGCCCGACCACAAGAAACCTCCCACAAAAAAACCCAACCCTGAAACCCTAGGGCGTCCATTGATTTTGGGTGTGGGAACGTCACGCCCTCCATGGCAAAACCATCGACACCCAAGAAACCCAGGGCACCCTGGAGGCAAGCAGAGTGTCTCTTAGCCTGTGCTTCCGCTGTAGAACACCGCCCAACACCACCCGCCCGAGAGTCGTTTCCGGCCTGCCGCGGGGCCGGGTGAGGGCCCCCAGGGGCCGACCACTGCCGAAAAGCGCCCGGCGGAGCGGCCCCCTCCGCGCCCTCGCCCTCGCGCGCCGCCGTCTCCTTTGAGGCGGCGCCCACGAGCGGGTTGGCGCAAGAGGGGGGGGGGCATCTAGGGTCAGGTCGGGCATGTCCTCCTACAGGCGGACTTTGGGCGAGAAATGAAAGGTAGCCCAACAAAAATTCCCCCAAATGATCAAACCTAGTCCGAACATCGTCCCCCGACTATTTGTTCAACTATGTTTGAAGATTCCCCCAGCAGAGGGACACGCCCGACTGAAATCCAAGGAGGCGGCGGGGCCTCAGCAGACGGGGGCCTTCTTGGCAGGCCCCAGAAGCTCCTCAGACGGCCTCTGAAACGTCGGGGGGCTTCCTCGGAGCACACCCCGTCGTCCCAGAAGCCCCGCCGCCTCCTCAGAAGCCTCCCTTGCTGCTCCCCCTTGCCCCCCTTGCCCCCCGCCCCCCCAATCGCCCCTCGCCCTCCTCCGCGCGCCGATGGCCTGCGGATTCTGCCGCACGGCCGCGAGCGCCACCTCCGCGTCGCACCGCAGCTCGTCGGCGGCGAACCGCAGGGCGAGCCCGTCCCGCCGCACGGCCTCGAGCACGAGCGCGCGGTCCTGGGGCCGCGCCCCCTCCCCCGAGGAGGGCGGGAGGCGGGGCCGCGCCGGGGGCGGGGCCGAGGCCGCGGCCCGAGCAGGGGCTGGGGCTGGTGCGGCCGTCCCCGCCCCGGCCCCTGCTCGGTGCTCGGGCGTGTCTTCCTCTACAGGAGGAGCGTTCAAACGAATAGTTTTTACAACAAATAATGTGGGGACGAGTGTTCTACCATCTGTTTTTTGACTGCTTGTGATTTTTTGGGGGGGATCTGGTTGATTGTTCGCCAGAATCCGCCTCTGTAGGGGGACCTGCCCGACCTAAGAGCTGCTCGGGCCCCGGCCCTGGCTCCTGCCCCTGGGGGCAGGGCCGGGGCCGGGGCTGGGGCTGGGACCGGAGCTGGCGCCCTGGTCTAGAGCTGGGGCCGTGGCAGGGGACCGGAGAGCCAGGGCGAAAGATGCAGGGAAACGAACTCTATTAACCGACGCTTTTCCGAACCCTGCGCAGAAATTCGCACAGGAACGCGGATTTGGGTGTATACGGGATCCTGGTGTATACATGTTTCGTGTTTCCCTTGGAAAACGGGGGAGAAGTATACACCACACCACCTCGACGTCGTCCCCGACCCTCACAAAGTCGCGGGATTGAAAAAACAACCCGCCACTGGTAATGTATATGTTCCAGTTTCCGAACATCGGGGCGGGGCTCCTGCTCAGAGCAAGGCGATCGCTGAGGCAACGGCGGCCCAAGCTCAGCACTCGGACCCGCCCAGTCCCGGGGTCCAAGCGCATCAGTTTTCCGAGCTGGGCCCCGCCGCGGCGGCGAAGGGGCCCCCCAAAGGCCGGCCGCGGTCGTCTCCGCGCGCCCTCCGCCGTGGAAGCTGCGGCGGCTTTCCCGCCTGGTCCACGGTCGCCCCGAGTCGGTCCCCAGAGCCCTCCCGTAGAGGCATCCTGGATGGGGTCGGAGTAGATGGGGTCGGTGGATCGCGCTGCATCGGCGATACATCGGCGATGCATCAGCGATGCATCGGCGATGCACCGGCGATGCACCGACGATGCATCGCCGATGCATCGCTGATGCATCGCCGATGTATCGCCGATGCAGCGCGATCCACCGACCCCATCTACTCCGACCCCATCTAGGAGGCCTAGATCCCGTGGCCCAGGCCGGCCCGTCTTCCGGTGCGGAGCCACCCGTGGCGAGGGCAGGCCTCCAGGCGGCCGGCGCCAGTCACGAGCGAGGCGTGAGGCTCGGGCGCTCGGCGGGCTCGGGTGGGCCTCGCGAGGCCAGCACAAGAACGACGAGGCCCCGTCCGAACCTCGACGCGAGCTCCCGCTGCAAACGCACGCGAAAACTGGGCCGTCCGACTCCAGGACGGGTTCGTCGAGAAGCAGCGGCAAACCTGAGAGCCAGCGAACTCGAGCCTTGCGTCTCCCCGAGCGCAAGGCCGCCGTCGTCTCGCCTGGCCCTCTCCCGACAGTCGGAGGCGACGATGAGGGCGAACAGCTCAGAGGCGGGTGTTACACGCATTCGTCGGGAAGCCTCCCCGAAGACATGGGCCACGGGCGCACCTGGATACACGTATGGCTCCCCCTGGGCTAATCGCCCCGATCGTCGCCTCCGAGACCGACTCTGCGGGCCTACACGCAGGCGGGCACCGCGCCACCTGGCGCTCTGCGGGCCCTCCCCACCACCTTGCCTGCGGACTACCGCTTGCGCCCCGCACTTGCTCTGGCCGTCATCGTTGCAAAGGCCTTGCGCTGCAAGAGCATTGCAGTGTGTTGCCATCGCTTTGCGTTGCATTGCGCTGCATTGCTTTGAATTGTGTTGAGGTGCTCAGCGCCACATAGCTTGCACCACACAGGCTCACACAGCATAGCACGCACCATATAGACAATGGCGCCACATTGCTTGCACCGCGTAACTTACGCCACGTCGACTGCACCACGAGGATTGCAACGCATACTGTACATCCCACAACTTGCGCCACATAGGGTAAATCACTCAGCATAAGGTTATGTGGAGGTTGTGTGTGTACGTGTGGTGGTGGTGGTGGTGGTGGTGGTGGTGGTGGTGATGGTGGTGGTGGTGGGGAACGCGGGGGTAGGAGAAGAGGGTGGGAAAGGTGGGAGGCGTGTGTGCGTGTGTGTGTGTGTGTGCATGAGTGGGTGGGGTAAGGTGGGTGGCCTAGCGCGCATGGGGCTAAATCATGCAATGAGGTTGCGCGGCGCGGGACGGAGTGAGGTAAAGTGGGGGATGGGAATGCAGGTGGTTTCTGTGTGTGTGTGTCTATGTGTGTGTGTGTGTTTGTGTGTATGTGTGTGGTTGTGTGTGCGTGTGTGTGTTTGTGTTTGTTTGTAGATGCGCGTGCGTGCGTGCGTGCGTGCGTGCGTGCGTGTGGTGCAGTTGAGGCGAAGAGAATGCTGGTGGTGGTAAGTGAACCGAGGGCAAGATGAGAGGTCGGACGGAGGACAGAAGGGAATGGAGGGTGGAAGGAGAGGGGATGAAAAGAGCGGAGGGGAGGGGGGGAAAAGGAGAAGAGGGCGAAGGGGAAACAGGTCACATCCGGAGAACCCCCGATCGGCGGCACTGGCAGAAGGCCATTACAGCGCGCGCATGCGACAAATGAGATGCCCTCGCCTCGTTGACCGTTCGGGGGTTTGCCGAGGTTTCGCCACGTTGCCCGTTGCCGCCCCGTTGCCCCGTGGGGGTCCGCCGAGGTTTCGCCGCGTGGCCGCCCGTTGCCGCTTCGCTGCTCCAGCCCGTTGCCGCGTCGTTGACGCTTGCGGGGGCCCGCCGAGGTTTCGCTGCGTCGCCGCCCGTTGCCTGGCGTGTATGCCGAGGTCCCGCCGCGTTCCAGCCTCGTTGCCGCCTTGGGGGGGTCCGCCGAGGACTCGACACGCTGCCGCCCGTTGCCGCCTCGCTGCCTCGTCGTTGCCGCCTCGTGCGCCGCGTGGGTGTGCCGAGGATTCGGCACGTTGCCGCCCGATGCACGCCCGTCGCCCATCTTACAACAGATGGCTTGCACTTCGAAAGTGCAGCACATCATTTTTTGGGTGCACGCCGGCAGACATTCCAACACATGCTGTGCATCAACTAGGTGCGCGTGCCCACCAGGCGCTTCTAACTCATCGGACTCTTCAAACGCTTAGCGCACGTGCTAGACCGCCCGACTCCTCCAACGCCTCTGAATCGCCTCACTCGTCTGCCTCTTCTGCGCCGACGGGGCAATAATTTTACCCACTCTTCCCTGGGCCGAAAACACGGATCGGTGAAAGAAATCCCGACGTGGAAGGGGGGCTATGCGACAAGTTCTTCCACTGGGATAGAATTGTCGTACTACTGCCATTGAGGTGGAATAGTTATCTGGTCCCATCCTTGACGAAATCATCGCTTCTTCCAAACACAAGCAACGCGCTGCCGATCGGCCAACCCAAGCGGATTCAAACTGTCGTCCTGTCGGAGCTGCCAATGGTTGTTTCGCACGAGACACCTTCTCAATGAGAGCGTGACCAAACGAGGATCGAACGTCATGTAGCCTCAATTCACTCTGCTCACTCCTGAGTGTCGATCGCGCGCATGTGGCGGAGCGACGCCGCATGCGCGCTCCCCAACTACAGCGAAACCGCATGGAAGAAAACTCCGCAATGCCGCCGGTCCCAAATGCAGTAAGACATGTGATGTCAGAGATTCTTTTAGTTTGGGCATGGGCCGAAGCATGGCCAGGAGCACTGGACCCCCACACTTCACCGCGCTTTTCTGCTCAAAATGTGGGGGGCGGGGTCGACCCCCCCCGCCAAAGGGTGGCGCAGGTGAGCTCAGCGCATTGCTTAACCAAACCTGCCACACCAGGCGTCTGCGTTGATGGCTGCGAATCCGACGATGTAGCCGCATCTCCCCGCTGTCTCCGCTTCCAACTCCCCACTAGTCTCCACGAGCCTCCATCCGCCCGCGCTCCGCAGCGGGGACTTCGGGACGGCGGCGACGGCTGCAGAGGCGACCCCAACGACGGGCGGCCGACGGGACAATGGTTTGATTCACTCTTGCTTGGGCCCACGAGGGCGGATCGGAGAAAGACATTCCAATGTGGAGAGAGGAATCGCCTTCCCCTGCGCATTCCTGCACAAGAACAGCGTGTATTGCTGGAGCGGCTCGTGGAAGGACCAAACTATTCCACCTTCATGAGACTGTAACACGTTGTTACTGCGGTGGAGAAGTTCTCCGGACCTGCTTTTGTTGAGGCCTCCTAGATGGGGTCCGAGTAGATGGGGTCGGAGGATCGCGCCAAACCGCCGATGCATCGGCAATGTATGCGCGAGGCTGATGATGCATCGGCGCCGTCGGTGTGGAGAAGACCGGGCTCCACATCGGTGATGCATCGGCGATGCGGCGCGATCCTCCGACTCCATCTGCTTGGACCCTACCTGGGAGGCCTAGATTTCTACGATGCGCAACCGCTCAGCCGACCCACACGGGTTAACACCTCCACGCGGGCGGCCTCGACGACGAGGATCGACCTCCTCCTCCTCCTCCTCCTCCTCCTCGCGGCATCACAGCGTCTTATAACCTTGCACGCGCTGGCAGCGGCCGGGAGCGGCCATCACAGGCTTGCTCCCCCTGCAGTTTGGGTCAAGGGCTGCGGCCCGCAGGCCGGAGGGTGCTCATAGAGGCATCCTAGATGCTAGATGGGGTCTGAGTAGATGGGGTCCGAGGATCTCGCCGCATCGCCGATGCATCGGCGATGCACGGCGACGTCGGCGATGCATCGGCGACGTCGGCGTGGAGAGAAGTTGGCCCCACAACGAGCCGCATCGGCGATGCATGCACCGCTGAGGCGGCACGATCCTCCGACCCCGTCTACCCTGACCCCATCTGGGAAGCCTAGACTTGAAGCACGGTGGGACTGCGCCAGCAGCGCTGGGGACCCTCGCCGAAGGCACGGGCGCTCGGGGCCTCTGCTCTTGGGCTGTCCGCCCCTGCTGCCACCGCCAAGGGGGACGGACAGGGTTTGTGGGCCCTGGAAACGGCAGGGCCGTTTTTTCACCGTTTCCCAAAAAAGTCCCTTGAACATGGAAACGGCAAAAAAAACGGCGACCGGAAACGGCAAAAAAACGGCTCCAGGATTGGACCCGGAGCCGGAAGCGGTCAAACAACGGCGACGGAACCGGTAAAAAAAACGGCGTCGGAAACGGCGACAAAAACGGCAGAACGGAACTGGTACAAAAAACGGCCCTGTCGTTTCCAGGGCCCACTAAGGGGCCTCTGCTCTTGGGCTGTCCGCCCCTGCTGCCGCCGCCAAGGGGGGACGGGCGAAAGGGGGGGATAGCAAAGGGGGGGGTCCCCCCGGGGGGGTTGAGAATCAGCTCACGCACCTGATTTTCCCGGCGCCTTCCGGCGCCGGAGGCGCCCATGTATCCAGGAATGGGCGCCTCGGTGAGGCCGAAACCAGCTGCATGCAGCAGATTGCGTAACCCCCCCTTTCCCCATCCCCCCCGTTTCGTCCGGCCCGAAAGGGGGACGGGCAGGGGCGAGCGGTCCTCGGCAATGCCGGCGAACTCGCCCCAGCGGCCGAGGACAAAC
Source organism: Prorocentrum cordatum (assembly GCA_963575745.1). Classification (NCBI taxonomy): domain Eukaryota; class Dinophyceae; order Prorocentrales; family Prorocentraceae; genus Prorocentrum; species Prorocentrum cordatum. Next base: position 19,508 of record CAUYUJ010018284.1, on the reverse strand, counting down.
TCCGGGGCGTGCTCCAGCCGCAGCGGGTCGGGGCCGGCTGCGCCCGCGGAGGCGGCAGGGGCCGCCATCCTGCCCCGCGGCGGCCCCGCGGCTGCACCGTGTCGGCCGCGGTGCCTGGAGGGAGAGGGGGGGAGGGGGGGGTGGAGGGCGGGGGAGAGAGGGGGAGAGGGAGGGGGCGAAGGGGTGGGGTGGGAGGGGGGGCGAGGGCGGAGGGGCGGGGGCGGGGAGGGGTGGAGGGGGGGTGGCGAGAGGGGGGGAGGGAGGGGGCGAAGGGGTGGGGTGGAGGGGGGGGCGAGGGCAGAGGGGGCGGGGCGGGGAGAGGGGGGGGGGGATAAAGGGCGGAGGAGGAAGAGGCGCGGATGGTGAGGAGGAACAGGGTTGGGAGGAGGAACAGGGTTGGGGGAGGAGGAGGAGGAGGAGGAGGAGGAGGAGGAGGAGGAGGAGGAGGAGGAGGAATAGTAATAGGAAGAGGAGGAATAGGAGGGGGAAGAGGAGGAGGAGGAGGAGGAGGAGGAGGAGGAGGAGGAGGAGGAGGAGGAGGAGGAGGAGGAGGAGGAGGAGAATGTTGGAGTAAACCCTCCCTCCAAGATCCCTCTCCATAGCCCCCTACAACGGTTCATTTCCACTGAGGGAACTGCCTCGTTGGAAGACGACTGTTTGAAGACCCTGAAGCATGTCAAAACATTGTTCTCTGGACTCCAACGCCACGGATTAACCTTACTGTTGCGTCTTGACGGTCCTGAATTGCGCCAGAGAGCCATTCCTGGGACTTCAACACCACGAGCCAGCGTACGTAACTGTTGCATCCTCATAACCCGGAGTCCTTCCACAACGCCATTCCTGGTACGTTGATCATGGGAACCCGTGAAACTCTTGCAACTGTTAAGAACGAATGTGCGCGACGCTACAGCGAAAGCCACATTTTGAAAACCACCCGCCCTCTATTTGTGAAGCTGCCGCGTCATGGATGGTGAGGAAGTCTCAAGCGAAACGCCCGGCCCGCACTAAAAACTGGCCCCGGGGGGCGACAGGGAACAAAAAGGAATGGAGGAGGAGGACCCATATATAACCCAAGACTCATCAACCTTTTCCACTGGAAAAAATGCCCCATTAGGAGACGGCCGTTTGAAAATCTTGAAGCGTGCCAACAATTCCATCTTCATCACGTCGACACCACGAATGCACTTCACTGTCGCGTCTTGACGATCCTGAATCGTGCCGGAACACCGTTCCTGGGACTTCAACACCGCGAATTAATGTAGCTGTTGCGCCCTGACAATCCTGCAAAGCACCACTTCTGGTACGCTGACCATGAGAATCCGTGAAGCCCTGGCAAGTCGTTAAAGCGAGTGTGCGCGTCCTTAAGACACGGGCCACATGTTGATAAGGAACCGACCTTAAACTGTGAAGCTCGTGCAACATTTCAAAACGAATGTGCGCGGCGCTTGAACGAGAACCACGTTTTGAAAACGACCCGCCCTCAACCCGTGATGCTAGTGCATTTTTGACTGTAATGAAGAAACACGGCGCTCAATAGATAACCGCGTTTTGAAAAGGAACCGCCATCAATCCATGAAACTCGTGCAATTTCTTGAGACGAGTGCGCGCGGCGCTAAGGCGCGAACTACAATTTGAAAACCACCCGCCCTCCATCCATGCAGCTCGTACACATGAAAAAACATATGTGCGCGGCGCTGCGGCAGCAGTCACCGTTTGGAAGCGGCCCGCCCTCCATGTGTGAAATTGTTGCTCCTCGGGGCGCAGGGAGGAGCTTATTACAAGGAAGCGGAATGGAGGAGGAAAAGGAGAAGGGGGAAGGATGAGGAGGGAGGGCGGAGGAGGGTCACAATAAAATCCATATGTATCGCCGATGCTGCATCACAGCCTCCATCCCAAGTCCCCTCCTCACATGTCCCTGCAAACTTCCTTTTCCATCATCGGAGGTGCCCCTTTGAAAGACCAGCGCAGCTGGGCCTGCCAGGTTGGCGAAGGCCCCGCTTGGCGGAGGAACTGCCTCGCACGCTTCCTGAGCATGATCGAGAACGCGGAGACCACGATCATACAATCCAACGGCGGCTCAACCGATGCACCCCTTTCGAACCAAAAGGACCGCCCCCGTTCTTGCTACTGTGGAAAACACGGACTCGTGTGGTCATTTGAAAGCAGGAGGAGGAGGAGGAGGCGGAGGAGGAGGAGGCGGCGGAGGCGGAGGAGGAGGAGGAGGACGAGGCAGTCGGAAGCGAGCGCCCCAAGTTGAGAGCACGTCGTACCGGATCCTTGCACCGCTGCGTGTGCTGAAGCTTCGGGTCTGGGACGACCCACCTGCCACATGTTGGAAACCACCACCCTCCACCCTCGAAGCGCATGCGCAATATTAGCACGAAGGCGCGCCGCTGTGGGGTGGTCGCCTCTGGTTTCAAGAGCCAGCGGTGCTCGACCCTCGAGGCTGCTGCGGGCAGTGAAAACGGAGCGCGCGCGGCGTCAACGCGAGAGCCACATTTTGAACAACACACCTCCTGTTCAAGCTGTTGCCACTGTTTGAACAAGAAGACATGCGCGCGTCGCGCAGGCGATCGCCACAGCTTGACATCACCTCCCTCGATCGTTGAAGCTGCTGCTACATTTTACAACGCATGAGCTCGGCGCCATTTTATCGACAATCCATCCTTGAAGCTGTAACGAGCTTTCACGACGAATGTGCGAGGCGCTAAGGCGAGAAACACAATTTGAAAAGAGGAGGAGGAGGAGGAGGAGGAGGAGGAGGAGGAGGAGGAGGAGGAGGAGGAGGAGGAGGAGGGAGGAGGAGGAGGAGGAGGAGGAGAGGAGGAGGAGGAGGAGGAGGAGGAGGAGGAGGAGGAGGAGGAAGGGGAGGGTGATGAGAAGGTGGAGACAGAGGACGATTCGACATGACCTGAAGGCGGGCTCCTGATGACCACGCTGGGCGCAGAACGCCAACCGTGCAGCGCCACTCACTCGCACATCTTCTGCTCATGGGAGGTGCGCCGAGGTCGGCACACTTGTCATTTGCTTTGTGATGGGCGTGGAAGGCGATGACCATGGTTTCAACATCTTGTGCCCTGGGCGCCTCGTAGCATTACATGTAATACTCTCCTCATCTCGGCCAAGACTGATCCAGAGCCATGGGTCCGATGGGGAACCGAGGCGCATTGAGCTGAGGACGACATGTGACGGTGTCGAAAGCAACAGAAGTCGAGCTGGATCGCATCGGGGCCCCCGCACCCGAATAGACTGCCCTTCAAGAGGGGGAGAAGCATGCATGCGTGAGCTGGTCGTGCATCCTCCTGCCAAGGACTTGAACGCGACCCGTCCTCGAGCGGGGCGGACTTTCGCGAGGGCCACCTGGAAGAGGGACCAGCGAAGTGCAATGTCGGGTTGGCAGGAGGCGGGGAGGGGCGGCGGAACGAGAAACAGAATTAGACGATGGCCTGATTCGCTGGCTGCCCACCGTGGGCGCTGAGAGAGGGGGCGGTAGGCAACGTCGGCGTTTTGCAATGGCGTGTCGTAAGCAGTGTCCGAACTGGGGACGGCGTGTGAGGCCATTCTCCATGCCGATGCTATGCCGAGCGCGGTGACTGATCGAGGAGCCGAACCTAACCACCGGGAGGAGGATGGATCCGTTAGCAAAGGCGTTCGGGGGCAATATCAACAGCTTATACACACCCAAGGCTTGCTCAGGAAGAGCGATGGGCGCACGGGGCAGAACTGGGCAAGATAACTCAACGTGCTGACGGCATACGTGCTATACTGGTACCCGAGAAGAGCCGACGCTGCACGTGAAGTCGGCAGCTCAATCGTGCGCTGCCACCACATCTGCGAAGCAGCATGCCACTGGGGTGCGATATCACCCTTCGGCCCAAACTGGACCCTAGTATGCACCGCCGATCCCCGAATATGGAACTCGTGGCGTTCTGGAATTTCAAGGCCAAGCCATGCTCGGATACTACTGGTGACTAGGGATGGCGCGCAGTCAGCCCCAAGAGGGACGATGCAACACGTAGCATTTTGAAACGGCAGGAGCGCATGCCGTGCACGATTACGGAAGTGAAGGGCAACCTTTTTCAAAGTTCGCGGCTGCGGCAGGAAAGCGCCTGCGTCGTCAGCGCAAATGAGGAAGGAGAAGAGGAAGAGAAGCAGGAGGAAGACCAATGTAAACCCAAGACGCATTAACGATGTTACACTAATAAACTCTCCCTCCAACTTGCCTCGTCATAGTTCCCCACAAGAATCAAGGAGGGAAGTGGCAAATTAGAAGACAACCGTCTGAGAATCTTCAGTTGTGCCCATAAGGACAAATCATCCTGGAAACTCTTGAGCCGCGGCTCAACTTGACCGTTGCGTCGTGACGCTCTCAAATCGAGCCAGAGCACCAGTCCAAGGACTTCGGCACAACGAACCAGCGTAGCTGTCGCGCCCTCACAATCCTAAGTTGCGCCTTAACGCGGTTCCTGGGATTTTAACCATACGAACCCTTGACATTGCTGCATGCGTTTGAGACGGATGCGCATGGCGCTAATGCGAGAGCCACATGTTGAAAAGAAGCCGCCCCCTATCCTTCAACAGGTTGCAAACTTCAAGACGAACCACAGCGAGCACCACTAGACTTTAAGAGTTCCTATACGCGCGGCACTACAGCGAGCACCACACTTTGAAAACCAGCAACCCTCCAGCCTCGAAGCTATTGCAAACTTTGAAAGCGAATGCGCGCGGCGCTGAGCCGAGAACCACAACTTGAAAACCAGCTGTTCTCCATCCTTCCAAATATTGGAAGCCTTTCAGACGAATGTGCGCGGCGCCAGGGCGAGAGCCAAATTTTGAAGACGGTCCCCGCTCCATTCGCGAAGCTGTTGCAATCTTCAAACCTCACGATCGCAAATTGTGAGGAAGTCTCCGGCGAAACGCCCGGCCAGCCCTATCGACACGTCTGGGGGTGCGACTGCGATTAGCTATTTAACGAAGAAGGACGGTAGGAGGAAGAGGAGAAGAGGAAGGACGAGGAGGAAGGAGGAGAGAGGAGGGGGTCAGAGAGGAAGGAGGAGAGGGCGAGCTCCTGTTCGGACCCGTGAAGCCCTTTCGGGTCTGAATGGCCCCAATGCTGGGGAAAGTCGGCAGCTCGAATACATCCGCTTTCGGCTGGTCGCGCACATCACCCGCACCTCCGTGGTGATGAAGCACCCTGCTCGCCCCTACTGGCGCGCCGAGGCGGTTTCAAACTGGCCCCTGCCGGAACTCCAACGGGTGGCCTCGCTCGCAAGGGCGGCCAAGGCCACTTATGACAAGTGCATTCTCGGTTGTATGTGCCAGAAACCCACCATTACCCTCGGCATCCGCACCCCAGATTTTTTTCACCTTGCGTCGTCGTCTTGGGGTTGGGGGGCGGTGCCAGCGTGCGGGTGGGCATCTGGCCGCCTTGGGCAGGGCCAGCGGGGCTTCCCGCACAATGGCCTTGAAGGAAGATTCCTCTGCTGTGTGCCGAACCCCTGGTCTGGCCTTCCCGGGGGAAATTGGGAAGACCATTCCTCCGAACCCCGTCGCCCAGGTTGCAGAGTTTTGCGTTCCAGAAGCCCCATTCGTATGAGTTCACATAGCGGCGCCATTTGTGCAAGGCTCGGAGGTTGTATTGCTCTCTTCTTGTTCCCCTCCGTGCTTGTCCCGAGCTTATCAAGGACGTCTCTGGGCTTATGTTGTTCCCATTTTAAGGACCACATCCCAAAAATAACCAGCACCCAGGGAAGTATCGAAACAGTGTCGAACGAGCATCGCCTGGTGCTCGAAGTTCTTTCTGGTCGTCGAGGCGAAAATAGGTTGAAAATCCTATCTCTGGGCAGTCCCTTCAGCGAGCGCAGACAAGGGGAGGAGGGGGGGGGAGGGGGAAGGGGGGGAAGGGGACGAGGAGGAGGGGGACGGGAGGTCTCTTCCGTCTTTTTCCTGCGCTGTGCTCAATCAGCCCACATGTGTGCGCGACGTGTCTGGTACGCCTTGAGCGCCGCGGTCTAAGCCAACTGAGCACTTGAGCCAACATCGTGCGCACCCACGGGGGGTCAGCATCAACCGGGCGGCCCCGAGCAGGAGGGCCTGTGGCCCACCGCGCGCCCTGGACACGAGCGCGAAGAGTGCGACCCAGATGGTTCATCCAATAGGGGGCCACATGCGAACCCTACCCCTATCCCCCACGATTTCTGAGGGGGAGGGTGGGGTTCACTTCGCTCGGGAGCTCCCGAACGAAGTGAACCCCACCCTCCCCCGCAGAAATCGTGGGGGGTAGGGGTAGGGTTCGCATGTGGCCCCCTATCCAAGCGGCATGGCAAGGAAGTGGAGCACACTAGAAGACGAGGACGTAGCAGACGCCCACACAGAGCAAGGCCGCACGTACGACCGTGAAGACAGAGGTTCCTGATCAATCCACGTCGGGTTTTTTGGAGGGCGCAGGATCTGTCGACCACAGAATGTTGCTTCGGGCCCTTCCTGACCTGCTGGAGCCTCGAGCGCGCTCCTACGCGTCCGCCATGGCCTCTGATCCTTGGATAGCCGATGCTGGAAGATCCCGATGCACGCCTTGATGGTGACGAGGCGCAGCGCACCCCCCAGTGGTCCACAAAGGGGTCAGCCCTGGGGTTTGCGCCGTGTCCGACCCCGCACCGGCATCCCCTCGCCGAAGGTGGCGACACGCGCAGCCAGGCCAGCGGCACACCGCTCCATGCTGACATGGCAAAGCCTCCTCCTCCTCCTCCTCCTCCTCCTCCTCGTCGACCCGCGCGGACCACGCGGAGAAGCAGCTATCGGTAGGCCGTCCGCTGGATCTCCCTCGCAGCGCCGCGGTTGTGCCCCTCTGCCCCCTGCGCATCGCCTGCGAGCTCACGGGCGGAGCGCCGAGCTGCGAGGCCGCCAGCAAACGGCACGGCGTGCTTCTCCGGTACAGGGCGGGAGCATGTTGCCGAAGGTCGGCGGATTAAGCTCTTGGATGCTATCCGTAATGGAACTCAGTAGCTGTGATGGCGAGGGAACGCGCGCGCCGAACCCCTTCCGGCGCTCCTCGAACACTGGCGCCGCAGCCGCATCGACCTGGACACATGCGGTCCTGGGAGCTCCTCATCGATATCCGACTCCCACCCGCCGTTGTCGCCTTCGCAAGACGAGCTGATATGAAAAGGCGTCGCCGCTGCAAGCAAAACCGCGGGTTCCTCAATTGATTAAGCCGATGCAGCAGAGGCAGACGAGGAAGAGGCAAGTGAACTTGATAGGGCAGATGCCACAATCTTACCCAAGACAGCTCCTCGGACGCTGTTGGGTTCATCGGTCTGGTCTTTGGCTAAGTGTTGATACAATGCTGGCCGAGCCATATGCGACCTCTGTGACGTCAACAACTCTGAGACAGATTTGTACGAAAAGGGTGGCCCTGCCTGCGAATGAAAGACCTGAGCCCGCTGGCCCACGACGCGAGCTCGACGTCGTTGGCCAGAGAACCGCTGCGCATAGACCGATGATGTGCCACCAGTGTTGTGGCTGAGAACTTGGCATGTCGCTTAGCTTTGCTGAATCCGACGCCGCAGCGCATTCGGTAAGCCATGCCGGGTTTCGGGAGCAGCTTCGTTCAGTCCTTAGTAATACTGGCCAGACGCAGAAGAGCAAACGAAACGCTCGACAAGCCAGCGATGAGACATGGCCACATGCCCCGCCCATGGAGGTAAACATTCCACTCGAGATACGATATCACAACGAATCACAACAAACTACGCCGACGCTCGCTTGGACAGCAAGTCAACATATGCCATCTTTAACCCCAGGAGGGGGAGGAGGAGGAGGAGGAGGAGGAGGAGAAGGAGGAGGAGGAGATGAGGAGGAGGAGGAGGAGGAGGAGGAGGAGGAGGAGGAGCGCGGTCTCGGGCAAGCAGTGGTGGAAATGGCATGTGTGTCACCCGCCGCTGCCTGAGCCACACCCTCGGGCCGGCTTCAACAGAAGGCTGGCCTGAAACTGCAGCGAGGAACAGGGACAGGCGGGCTGCGGGAAGGCCCCGCAGAGTCGCCGGCCAGGACCAGGAGGAGGAAGAGGAGGAGCAAAGGGAGGAAGGAGGTAGGAGGAGGCGAGACGAAGCAGAGGAGAAGGAGGAGGAGGAGGAGGAGGAGGAATAGGAGGAAAGGGAGGAGGCGGAGGAGGAGGAGGAGGAGGACGAGGAGGAGGGGTGGAGTTTGGGTGGGGATGAGGAGGAGGAGGAGAGGAGGAGGAGGAGGAGGAGGAGGAGCCGAGGTGGAGGAGGAGGAAAAAGAGGACGAAGAGGATGAGGCGGGAGGGAGGAGGGAAAAGAAGGTGTTCTCCTCCCCCTTGCGATGTGGGGCTGGAGGAGGAGCGCAGGAGGAGGAGGATGAGGAGGGGAAGAGGGAGAGAGGAGGAGGGGAGAGGGAGGAGGAGGAGGAGGAGGAGGAGGAGGAGGAGGAGGAGGAGGAGGAGGAGGAGGAGGAGGAGGAGGATGGGGCAGAACAAGCAGAGCCAGATCTGCCTCCTCGCCCGGCGCAGGGCACCATTCAGGCGGGCGGCCGCGTGGCGGCCCCCTGCCGGGCCCACGAGGCCATGGCCCCGCGGGCGGCGGCCGCGGGTCGGGGCGGGTGGGCCGCCCCTCCACGGCGACAAGCGTTTCGCTCGAGACACCCTCAACACATAGACATCCGCCAGGGCGACCTGAACACATGAAAACAAGCGTCTCGCTCGAGACATCCTCAACACACCCTCATGTTCGACATCCGCCTGGGCGACCTGGGCCAACCCGGGCCAGCGGCTGGCAACAAGATGGGGCGGGAAGACGTACGAGCACGGTGTGCGAATGTGGGGAGGCGCACGTCCGAGGCGCACACATAGGATACAGGCACCGGAGCGCACATCGGATCCCCGGCGGTACGGCCAGAAGGCGCCCGCCACGGAGTTCATACTGTGAGGTTGCTCGGCGCGCGCGTCGCCCCTGGGGGGGGGGAATGACACAGAGTATCAGCATGTTTGGGTGGCGCCGAAGAGAGGGACCACCCAAGCCTAGACGATGTTGAAAACGATCGGTGGGTCTTTTTCTCTCCGTGTTCAAAGTCGACGTTTCTGTTTTCTGTGTTGGGGTCCGTTTGTTGGTTCGTGTGGGGGGATTCTCGTGCACGCCATTGTCCGTCTGGTTCCTGGTTGTACTGCCATGATTGTTTGTTCTATGTTAGGCTGCTGTTTTATTGTCCGATTCGGTTGGCCGGAATCCGAAAATGTGAACACATAGTGTTAGCCAGCGTGGGCCCCAAACAATAGGTTTTTGCAACCTATGCGGTGCAATCTAGGTTTTGCAATGTATGCGACAAGTGTAGTGCAATCTACGCGGTGCAATATATGTGGTGCAATGAATTTCTGTCCGCAGTGAGTTGTCCACTCCACTGCTCGCGCAATCATCCCACCCACCCACCCGCGATTTGGTTTGCAACACCCATATGGTGGCGATTGCTTGGCGTTGTCTGGTCCATCTTTGCGGCCGCGCCAACCCAAGCACGCGCGCGCAGCGGCCAGGTAGTTTGGCGCGACCCACGCGGCCGCGGTGGGGCTGACCGCTGGGCACATCACAGCGGGCACTTCAGTGCGAGTCGGCGACTTGGGTGGGCGCGGTATCATGGCACCGTCGACAACGACAGACGCGATGATGATAGTAACGATGCTGGTGGCGATGTTGACAACGACGACGGCGCGGCCAATGCGGGCGCCGATGCTGATCACGCCGACGACGATGACGGCGTCCTCGCGTCGGAGATGAAGGCTTTAGAAAGAGTTCGACATGCACGCGCGGCCGACGCGCGAGAGTGGCCCGCATGGAAGGATTTGACACGGATCGTGCTCCGCCCCAGCACGCGCGCAATGGCGTGCGAATGATGTCGGCATGCGGCGCGAAAGGCCCATTTGGCAGAATGCCATGCAACTGTTGCAAAACCTAAGGTATTTTTCCCCAGGCTTCGCAAGAGCGCGGGTGCAGGCTTTTTCGAATTTGAAAACTGATGTTGCGAAAACATTTGTTCCCCACCATCCTGTGGTGTTGGGTCATTGAAGAGACGGCGTCAAGCGTTCTTCTCCTCCCGCCTGCTTCCTCCTCCTCCTCCCTCCTCCTTCCTCCCCCTGCTCCTTCCCCCCTGCGTTTCACCCACCCACACAGACACAATTAATCGTCGAGTCCCCAGAAAATATAGGAAACAAATGGGGAGTGGGGGGGGAGACGGAAACCCAGAAAGCATGGAAAATATTGGGAGTCTGTTAGTTTGTGTGTATTTATTTGTGTGTCCCAGGGCCCCTTCAGTCAGGGCCCCCCCCCCCCCAGCCTGTGGGGTCCCCCGCGAGGGGGGGGGGGGGGCGCGTTGAGGCACGCGCTCCACAAGCCGAGGGCCGCGGCCGGAGAGCTGCCCTCCTCCAGGGGGGCGGCGCGAGGGCTCGAAGACAATCGCGCGACGCGCGGCACGTGAAGGCGGGCAAGCCTCAGGTCGGGCCTGTCCCTCTACAGGGGGGATATTCAAAGACTGTCCAGAAATAGTCTGGGGACTATCTTTTTGAATATTTGTGGGCATCTTTTGGGCATTTTTGGGATATGTTTTATTTTTCGTCCCAAGTCCCCCTGTAGGGGGACAGTCCCGACCTAAGGCAAGCTTGGGTGGCGTCGATCCAGGCGTCTGAAGTGGGGTCACAGCAGAGGGCGTCGGATGATCGCGCCGCACCGCCGGTGCATCGGCTGTGCGGCTCGACGTGGAGCCCGATGTTGTCCACGCCGAGGTCGCCGATTTGTCGCTGGCGTCGCCGATGCAGCGGCGATGCATGGGGGACGCGGCGCGATTCTCCAACCCCATCTAGTCGGACCCCATCTGGGAGGCCCAAAGTCGACGCGGAAGCGACCGGAGCGCGAGGGCGTCCAAGGCTGAGTGCCGCCAGCGGCCTGGCATCGGCCGACGTCGCAGAATCAACACCACCGGAAGGCTGCGATCGGTCGAGGCTGAACGGCCCACGCGGCGTCACGAACCAACGGACATGTCGTCACGACACGAAGCTGCCGTAATTAGGCCGAAGAAGAACAAGCTGCATCAACGGATGTCTTGCATCTGCGCTCGACCCTCCACCTTGTCGCGCGGAGCGCGCCAGGGATGGCGCCGGCGGCGCCGCCAGGGGTCTCCAGCGCCGGTCCAGGAAGTCCGCGCGGACCTCCGACGAAGGCCGGTCCAAAGGTGTTTCTTGCTTCTACAATATTGGCTGTCACGACACGAGCCTGCCGTAGGTGACCCGGGTGATTAGCTGATGTGAAGAAAAGTTCGGGTAGTTGTTTTTGTCCCCAAACAAGTGTTTGCACTTAAGAATTCTTACTTGCATTAACCATCTCGGGACCCTCCCCGCAAAATCGCCGCCGCGCTGTCCGTCGCCGTTGCCGATCGTCGCCGCCATCACCGCTCGTCGCAGCCCGTGACGCCCGTCGCCGCCCGTCGCCGCCCGTCGCCGCCTGCCGCCGTACCCGCCGGTCGCCGCCATCCCCGCCCGTCACCGCCCGTGTCGCCCGTCGCCGCCCGTCGCCGTCGTCGCATCGCATACATTGCATCGCATTGGTTGAATTACATAAGTTGCAACGCATACATTGCACCGCATACGCTGCACCGCGTAGAATGCATGACATAGATTGCATCGCGTACATTGCACCATTTGTATTGCACCACATGGGTTGTACTACGTAGGTTGCATCGCACACATTGCACCACACGCAGATTGCATAACATAGGTTGCATCGCATACGTTGCACCCCGTATACTGCACCACGAAGATTGCATGACATAGGTTGCATCACATACATCCTCGTTTCCGAAAGCAAAAATACATTCTATCCCCCCGGGATTATCGGTCCCCCTTTTCCGTCTCACAAATATGATCTTGCCCCATCGTCCATCTGAAATATGAATCCAGAACATATCAGCTCAAGCGGTATCCCACCCCACCATCCTTTGCAAAACGTAATACACGCGGGCACTCGTTAATCAAACATCGCATGTTTCAAGCACCCCGTGCAAAAAAAAAAAAAACAAAGTGAAGTGCACGCGCGCGCGTCGTCGCGCGCATGCCCAAATCCTTCAACAACTGTCGGTGTCGTAAAAATTTCAAAATCAAACGTCCAAAAAACAAATACAAACACAGGGTTTCGCAACACGGATTTTCAAACAAAGTTTGGGCGTTTGTTCTCACGATTTTTCAGAAACCATCAGCGTTGCAACACCCTCATAAAATGCTACCAAACGGGCTTCGCGCGCGCATGTCCAAATCGTTCGAACGCCCTTGTGCGCGTGCTGCTGCGAGAATCCTTTGCAACAAATGGACGAAGTGCGCGCGCGTCGTCGCGCGCGCATGCCGCCGCAGAGATGCATTAGCCAACGCCAAGCACTCGTCGCAATCGCCGCCGCATGGGTTTTGCAAACCAAAGCGCGGGGGGGGGGGGGACGTTCGCAAGAGCATGGGATGTGTCAACTCGTCTGCGCAAGTCAGCACTCTTTTCTAGAAAGAGAATCGACTCCGCCACCCTCCCGAGGCCAGAATTTTCCGTTCCCATTTTCGTATTACACTTTGCATGCGAGTCTGCCCAATCGTCCATTTTACATATGACTTCGTACCATTCCAGCCGAACCGTTATCGACCCCCCACCCCGCCATCCTCTGCAACAAATATTATGCGCGCGCACTCGTTTATCGGAAAACAGCAGCTTCCAAGACATCCTTGCAACAAGTGGGACGAAGTGCGCACGCGCTCGTTGTCGCGCGCGCTCGCGTGCTGGAACTTCGATAGCATTCGGTGTCGTAAAGATTTTACAATCGTGTGTCCACAACACATGTGAAAACATTGGGTTTCGCAACGCGGGTTTTCAGAAACAACTTGCGCGCGTGATCTGGTGAATTCTTAACAAAACCATCGTGTTTCCCACTATTGCATGAACATGCTACCAAACGGGCTTCGCGCGCGCGTGTCCAAATCGTTCGAACGCCCTTGCGCATGTGCGTCGCGAGAATACTTTAACAACAATGAGACGGAGTGCACGCGCGCGCGTCGTCGCGCGCGTGCCGAAATCAGTCAAACAACTTTCAGGTTTCATCTAGATTTCAAAACCGAGTGTCCCGAAACCATGTAGAACATTAGCTTGGCGAAGGACCCAACCATATGCAGTTGTGAATACCGCCATTGTGAATACCATCTTCGCCCGCGCTCCCTATGTGGCCACGAACCGTGTGAGCGGCGTCCCGACATGGGGCGGGGCCGCCATACGAGCCCTACCACTGGCGCCCTCGGTGGAGATCCCGATGGGGCCACGATCCCGGAGGGGTGTGCCGAAATGACCCGAGGCCGCCATGCGAACCCTGCCACTGGGGCCTTCGGTGGAGCTCCTATGGGCCACGATCCTCGTAAGAGGTGTGCCGGCATGACCCGAGGACGCCATGCGAATGCTGCCACTGGCGCCTTCGGTGGAGCTCCCATGGGGCCACGGTCCTCGTGAGGGGTGCGCTGAAATGGCCCGAGGCCGCCATGCGAACCTTGCCACTGGCGCCTTCGGTGGAGGTCCTATGGGGCCACGATCCTCGGTCACGATCCTCGTGAGAGGTGCGCCGAAATGGCCCGAGGACGCCATGCGAACCTTGCCACCGGCGCCTTCGGCGGAGCTCCTTATGGGGCCATGATCCTCGTGAGGGGTGCGCCGGAATGGCCCGAGGCCGCCATGCGAACCCTGCCGCTGGCGCCTATGGTGGAGCTCCTATGGGGCCACGGTCCTCGTGAGGGGTGTGCCGAAACGGCCCGAGGCCGCCATGCGAACCCTGCCACTGGGGCCTTCGGCGGAGCTCCTATGGGGCCACGATCCTCGTGAGAGGTGTGCCGAAACGGCCCGAGGCCGCCATGCGAACCCTGCCACTGGGGCCTTCGGCGGAGCTCCTATGGGGCCACGATCCTCGTGAGGGGTGTGCCGACATGGCCCGAGGCCGCCATGCGAGCCGTGCCACAGGCGCCTATGGTGGAGCTCTTGTGGCGCGCGGCGCCGCCGAGGGGGCCCAGCGCCGATCCAAGGGGTCTGCGCGTACCTGCTCTCCACGCGTCCGATTCCGAAAGCCCTGCACCCAAGAACGTCTTCATCTCTTGTGGGCGAATTTTTTTCCGCCGCCCTCAGCCGAGATTCCGCCGGCTTCCGCCGGCAGAAGCGGCCTCGTTTCACCTCCGCCGACCTTCCGCCGCCTTCCGCCCCGGAAGAGGTGACAACTCCTCCGATCCTCGAAGGCGAGAGGCCGCTTCTGGAACGCCCCACGTGCATGCTCAGCTTGAGATTCGTGCTCCGATGCGAAGTCAGATGCCGATCTCCCAGGGCTCCCAGCTTCGCGCTTCGCGCTGCGCGAGGCGCGAAGTGCGAATCACTTCGCGCTCTCGCGCCGCCTCCCAAGGGGGAAGAGGAGGAGGAGGAGAAATCGGAGCCGAACCGCGAAGCGCGAATCACTTCGCGCCCTCGAGGGCGCCCTTGATCTCCCATCCCTCCAAGGACCACGCGCCCCGCGCGCGCTGGGTGGGCCGCGGGGGGGGCCTCCCTCCCCTCGAGGGCCGGAGGTGCGGAGGCTCGCCGCAAGGGGGGGAAGGAACACGGCATGGGGAGCGAGGCGGGGAGGGAATGCGCAAGGGAGGTAGGAAGGGAGGAAAGCAGGAAAAGCAGGAGGAGGATGAGGAGGAGGATGGGGAGGAGGAGGAGGATGTGGAGGAGGAAGAGGAAGAGGAGGAGGAGACGAAGACGGACGAAGAGCAGAGGAGGAGGAGGAGGAGGAGGAGCAGAAGCAGGAGCAAGGGGAACAGGAAGAGGAGGCGGAGGAGGAGGAGGAGAAGGAGAAGGACGACGACGACGAGTGGGAGGGGGGTAAGGGCTCGGGTGGTTGGGAGGACAACGAGGGGTGGGAAGGGCGAGGTCGGGGGAGGCGACGGAAGGGAGGGGAGACCGAGGAGAATGAGGAAGAGGAGGCGGATGATGAGGAGGAGTAACAGGAGGGGGGTAAGGGGTAGCATGATGAAGGGGGGGGAGGAGCAGGAGGAAGAAGCGTAGGAGGACGAGAAGGACGAGCGGGAGGGTGAGGGAAAAAATAGGGCAAGGAGGGAGAAAACAAAGCTGAGGAATGGGAGAACATGGAAAAGATGGAGAGCGAGGGGCAGAGGAATAGGATGCGGAACAGGGGGAGGGGAGGAGGTGGGATTGGGGGAGAGGAGGAGGAAGAGAAGGAGAAGGAGTAGGAGAAGGAGGAGGGGCAGGAGGAGGGGCGGAGGATGAGGAGGAGGAGGAGGGGTAGGAGGAGGAGGATGAGTAGGAGGAGGATCAGGAGGCGGACGATGAGGAGGACGAGGACCGAGGACAAAGAGGAGGAGGAGGGGGAGAACGAGTAAAAGGAGGCGGAGAAGGGGGGATGCAGAGGAGTGAGGGGATGCTGATGCTTATCTTGATACTGATGCTGCCGATGATGATGATGATGATGCTGATGATGATGCTGATGAAGATGATGATGTTGATGCGAATGAGTATGCTGATGATGAAGATGATACTCATGCTCATGCTCATGCTCATGCTGATGCTGCTGCTGCTGATGATGATGATGATGATGATGCGTCTGCTGATTATGACGGTGATGCTGATGATGCTGACGAGGGTATGTTTGCTGATATTAGCGATGCTGATGGTGATCATGGTGATGATGGTAATGCTGATGAGGGTGAGGTTGAAGATGATGCTGATGACGATGATGACGATGTAGTGATTGTTGTGATGATGCTGCTGATGCTGATGCTGATGCCGATGCGGACGCTGCTGAGGCGGGTGCTCGTGGTGCTACTGATACGGCTACTGAACATGGCACTGATGCTAATCCTGAACACGGTGATGATAATGATGATGCTGGTTCTCATAGTAGTGATGATGAAGATGATGATGGTGATGGTGATGATGATGATGAGGATGAGTATGATGATAATGGTAATGAATGGTGATGGTGATGATGCTGATGGGGATGCTGATGGGGATGATGATGATGATGATGATGATGATGATGATGATTCTGATCATGATGATGATGATGAAGATGATGATGATGATGATGACGATGATGATGATGATGACGGGGCTGGCGACAATGCTGATGATCATGATGACGACGATGATGATCATGCTGCTGATGATGATGATGCTGATTTTGACGATGACGATGACGACGGCTCCGACGACGATGATGATGATGATGATGGTGATGATGATGCTGCCCATGCTGATGATAATGATCTAATTATGCTGTTGACGATGATGATGCTGACGATGATGATGCTGCTGATGCTGATGAGTTTGATGATGATGGAGATGCCATCATCGGCGGAAGGATATTGTTATGATGCTGCTGCTGATGATGACGATGATGCTGATGATGATGATGATGATGCTGATGATGGTGATGATCGTGATGCGAGGAGGAGGAGGACGAGGAGTAGGAGGAAGAGGAGGACAAGGGGAAGGAGGAGGGGGAGGAGTGGGATGAAGACGAGGGGGGAGGCTGATGATCATGATGATGGTTGTGGTGGTGATGAGGATCATGATGAGGGGGCGGGGGAGGAGGAAAGGACAAGGACAAGGAGGAGGAGGACGACGACGATGAAGAATGCGAGGGGGAAGATGGGGAGGCGGAGGAGGAGGAGGAGGAGGAGGTGACGATGGGGGCGAATAGCCCAGGAATGGGCATTATACGTATCCGCCTAGGGATCCTCGTCGAAGACATGAGCGATCATACCATCTCTTGTAACACGATTGCACACCATAAGTGTCATGGCTCTGGTCTTGCAGGCAGACTCCAAAAAAACGGCGTGCGACAAACGCAGGCGATTCCACGTGTATGTTTCGAACCTCGTTCCCCGATCAGTGATGTCCGTTCGAAAGACACAACCCCACCGGGAATGAATCACACAAGACAATATGGTTTTTTCCCCACATCCAACATGGGGTTCTTGTTTTCTCTGCGCGCCCCCCGCGCAGGATCTCTCCTCCCCCTCTCTTCCTCCTCCTCCTCCTCCTCCTCCTCCTCCTCATCATCATCATCATCATCATCATCATCATCATCATCACCACACACTCACACTCACACACTCACTCCCCCCCTCCGCCTCGCTCACTCCCCTCACCGTCATCACTCACACAGTCACCCACCACCACACTCTTTCACTCACACACTCACGCCCATCATCATGATCACCATCATCATTACTCGACCACTCACCCACTCACTCAATCACCAGCATCTTCACCATCATCATCATCAGCATCATCCGCATCATCATCTTCATCATCATCCACTCACTCACCATCATCATCAGTCACTCGCTCACCACTTCGTCATCACTCGGTCCCCAACTTGAATATGGAGGACGTATCAACCGGAAGCTTCGTCGGTGAGTAAATTGTGAGGAGGTCTCAGGCGGGAGCCCCCTCCATGTGGGTCCCGCGCTTCATGTTGGTAATCCGAGCGGGTCATCCTCAACCCTGACACTGTCGTCACTTTTGGGCTCCTGAGGCCTCGATATGGAAACCTTCAGCGGGAACCCCCTCCCGATGGGTCCCGCGCTTCATGTTGGTAGTCCGAACGGGTCATCCTCAACCCTGGCACTGTCGTCACTTTTGGGCTCCTGAGGCCTCAATATGGAGGAAGTATCCGAGCCCCCTCCCGGTGGGGCACGCGCTTCGTGTTGGTAGTCCGAGCGCGGTTATGCGAACTCTGTAACCGTCGTCACTTTTGGGCTCCGGAACTTCGACGAGAAAGCGAAGACCTCCGGGGATGAGGCCGAGCAGCTCGCCGCGGAGCTTGGCTTCGTGCTGCCTCCCACCTGAGCGCCGCGGCGCGCAGTTAGAGGTCCGCGGGGTTGTCCCGACGGTCTGGCCCGCGGGGTTGTCCCGACGGCCTGCCCCTGTGCCCCAGCGGCCCGCGAGGTTGTCCGAAAGGCATGGCCCGCGGGGCTGTCCCAAAGGCTTCGCGAACCAGCCGTCGGCGAACGCGCGCGCTGGCCGAGGCGGCGACGGCGCCGAGGAAAGTCGATTTCCTTGCCCCGACCAGGGGGAAGTGGGGGAGCACATGGAGAAGAAGCAGGGGAAGGATGAGGACGGGGAAGGGGTAGGGAGAGGGTGATGACGAGGAGGAGGTGAAGGATGATGATGATGATGATGATGATGATGATGATGATGATGATGATGATGATGATGATGATGATGATGCTGATGATGATGAGGAGGAGGAGGAGGAGGAGAAATATAATGAGGAGGAGGAGGAATGGAAGGAGGAGGAGGAGGAGGAGGAGGAGAGGGCAGAGCAGGGGACGAGAGGAGGGTGTCCGCCAGGGCGAGGATGGAAGGGCTAAGGGAAAGCAAAACAAATGCTCATGTGGGGTCCCCCCGTCGGAATCATTTTCCTATCGAAGTCCGCTCTGCGAAGTCTGCAGCCATGATCCGCACCTTAGATACTTAGGATACAGCGACGAAACCTGTACATATGCACTGCTCCCTGGCCAGGCCCATCCTGAACCCAGCAGCGGTGTGATACGCCACGCCCTCTGGGCCTGGCCAGGAGGGCGTATACACAGCTCCTGGGCCCAAGAAGGGCATGGCTTGGGGGAGGAGGAGGAGGAGGAGGAAGAGGAGGAGGAGGAGGAGGAGGAGGAGGAGGAGGGCATACATATATATGTATTTATATATATATATAGAGAGAGAGATTTCGTCGCCCTGCTACGTTACATCGATACGGCAGGCAACCTGCCGCATCCGTCCCTGCTGCCAGCCGCCGGCCCGCTACCTCTCTCGGCGGCGCACCCTGGGGGAAGTGACACGTGGCGGCCCTGCTCAGAAGGCTCGGACGTCCTCGGGCCGTCGGAGAAGTGCCCGAAGCCTCTCCCGCAGACGCGACACGCTTCTCTGAAGTCCGGAGGGCTTCTGAGAAGCCCCGCCACCTGAGAGGGCCTTCGCCTCCTCACTCCCCCCCGCCCTCGCTCGCCGCCGCCTCCCTCCCTCGCCGGCAGAGGGGGGGGAGGGGCGGTGGCGGCGCGCGGCGGCCCCGGCAGGCGCACGGCGGAGCTCCCGCTGCGGCCGGCGGCGACGAGGAGCAGGGAGGTGGGGTGCCGAAGAGGGGGGGAGCTGGCCCGGGGGGCGGAGGAGAAGGACTGCAGTGTGGTGCCGACTGCCCCTGGGGGTAGGCACAAAGCCCCGTCGAGTCGGGTGGGGCGCATGGGCTCTCCCATCCTCGATGCGGTGCTCGTGAGGGTTGGGATGGTGCAGCTTCTGGTCAAGAGGGGCGGAGGAGGAGGAGACGGATAAGACGAGGTGCGATGGCGAAGAAGAGGGCGAGAAGGAGGAGGAGAAGGAGGAGGACCAGTGGAATCCCAAGAACCATCAACGATGTTGGAACAGACTCTCCCTCCAGGCGTCCTTTTCACA